>CM052798.1:144727486-144786915 GCA_028533885.1 Nasua narica
GCTGTCCAATTTTTCCAGCACCATTTATTGAAGAGACCGTCTTTTTTCCACTGGATATTTTTGCCTGTTTTGTCAAAGATGATTTGACCATAGAGTTGTGGGCCCATCTCTGGGTTCTCTATTCTGTTCCACTGGTCTATGTGTCTGTTTTTGTGCCAGTACCATGCTGTCTTGGTGATCACAGCTTTGTAGTAAAGTTCGAAATCAGGCAATCACATTTAGGTCTTTAATCCCTTTTGTGTTTATTTTTGTTACAGTGTTAGAAAGTGGTCCAGTCCTTGCCATTTGCAACATCATGGGTGGACCTAAAGGGAATTAGGCTAAGTGAAATAAGTCAGACTGCGGAATACAAACACCATATGATTTCACTTACATGTGGAATCTAAAAAATGAAACATGAATAAACAAACAAAAACCAGAATCAGACCTATAAATACAGAGAACAAACTGGTGGTGGCCAGAGAGTAGGAGAGTATGGGGGATGGGCAAAAATGGGTAAAGGGTGGTGAGATACAGGCTTCCAGTTATGGAATGAATAAGTCACAGGAATAAATGGTGCAGCATTGGGAATATAGTCAATGGTATTGTAATAGTGTTAAATGCTAATAAATGGTAACTACACTTATAATGAGCATAGCATAACTTATAGTGTGGTTGAATCACTATGTTGTACACCTGTAACTACTGTAACATTGTTGGTCAACTATACTCAAATTAAAAAAAAATTTAAGATACAAACTTCCAGTTATAAAATAAATGTCACAGAGATGAAAAGTACAGCATAGGGAATATAGTCAATAATATTGTAATAACATTGTATGGTATAGCTGGTGACTACAGTTATAGTGAGCACTGAGTAATGTATAGAATTGTTGAGTCAATATGTTGTATGCCTGAAAGTGTATATATAACACTGTATGTTAATTATACTTCAATCAAAGAAAAAAGCATTTGTCGAAAAAAACAAAACCATAAATGCCTTTTTGAATCAACAATAGGCCATGATTTCAAGGACAATTATTACTAGATTTGGAGCCAGTTTAACCAAATGATGTCTTTTAACAATATAGGAAACTTCAAGAGAAAAAAGAGGTTTAGGAGTGTAACTATAATTTCTAATACAACCACTTTGCATTTAAGGAGCTTGATAGTGTCAAGTGGATATATCAAGTTGGCTAATGGATTTGGAGTGCTGAGGAAATGTATGGGCTGAAAATATAAATTTAGAAATCATTAGTATAAATGTTATTTAAAGTAGAGATTCAAACTGAAGGACTTGAATATTTAGAATAATGTTGGAGAAGGATTGACCGAAGATGGCAAAGGAATAAAGACAGAAAAGTGTGAATCCATGGATGCTGGTTTTCAATTTTTTGCTCCCCATCTATGTACATAGGAGAATCACTTCCTGGCCCCTTCTCCTGGGTGGTGCTGGTCACTGGTTCCACCAATACAGCCTGTGCCCGTTGTGAACGATAGCATTGAGTTGACATAAGAAACTCTTCAAGGTTCTCTCACTCGTTCACTCTTGCTTTATTCATAGCAAATAGCAACTTCCTGCTGCTAGCTGCTCAGTCTTGACTCATAAGTAATTCCAAAGAACACAATTCCTCTACTAATCAGTGATTTGAACAAAGAATAAATGTTCGTGTTGATACTTACAATGATATAACCTCACCTGTCCTGACTGTAACATATTGTACCTTAGCTACAAATAGAAACATATATTCAAAGGAGTATGGGAAAAAGTCTATAAAAGAAAATTGAAAATAAAAACATATCCATGGGATTATTTATTAAAAGTGAAATGTTGGCAAATATACCTATATATATTTTATATACATATATATGTATATATATACACAGATACAGATACATATACAGGTATAGGTATAGGTATAGATATAGATTTTGAGTTAACCTGGGCAGATTTAACTATTTTATGTTGGTTTTTGTTTGTTTGTTTAATACTCTGGGAGTTTGTTAATAATTGTGGGAATTATTAGAAAAAAACATCACTAATAGCAAGAAATCTTAACATTACATTTGTTACTTATGTTGTGATCAATAAGGAAATTGCTTTTCACATAGATAACATGAAGTTAAATAATCATGACAAATCTAAAAACAACCCTCTGCTTTGAATAATCTGTAAAAGGGCATCATTCTGCAATTAGCCCAAACGGCCACTGGATGTCAGTATTATGTTATGACTGTTGATTATTTGGGTTTTGGTTAGTAATTTCCTGTAGATAATTTCATGATTTAGAAATCCATGTTCTTAAAGAAAAACTTCAAACAAAGTAAGTCATAGTATATGAAAAAAAATCACTTATTTTTAGACACTGGCATTTAAGGTCCACTTACCTACCAGAATTTGGGCTGGGCACGGGGGAATGGTTTTTGCATATAGTTTTTAAATCTCCAATACTGAATTTTAAATGTTTATTTTGAAAATACCCAGGGCAGTTGTTTTTTGCTTTGTTTAGTATGCTTATTTCATTTTTTTTACATTACCATTGGAATCAGCAAGAATGTTTCCAAAATTTAAACTCTTATGTTTTCTTGTTACTTATCTGTCATAATTACAAGTTAACATTGTACTAAAATTGGTAACTAATTGTTGAATATACCTTAACATTTCAGAATTATTGAAAAAGAATGATTCTGGATTTAAAATATTTATTATTTTGTTTCATAAAAGAGCATGTAGATTGTTAAGAATTGATATTCATATGAATTTCAAAGTATAATAGGCAGTCAATGCTGAATTCAGTCATGAAATTGATCGTGTGAAAAACAATGGAATTAAAGAATAAAATAAAAATATTAGGTTTAATAAATTAAGTTGGAACTCAGGATTTTAACCCACAGCTAAGTACTACATGTCATTCTGAGTGGTAATAAAAATGTGTATTCTTAGTAGATTTATCTGAAGTTTTTTACTGAGCAATACTGAGTGGGGCAAAATACCATGTGATGATGAAATAAGCATTACATATGTTTTTCCTATTACTCCCTGTCGGTGCCTCAGTATGACGTGATTAGTTCTTAAATTTCTTAGAGAAAATTGTGCTTATTAATTTTCTGATATACAAGTGATAAATTATTTTATCCACATAGCCTCTTTCCTTAAATAGTTACTCAGAATATTTTATTGACTTTAACACCTACTTAAGAAAATGAATACACATATTAGCATATCTAATATACAAGGATGACA
This sequence comes from Nasua narica, assembly GCA_028533885.1. NCBI lineage: Eukaryota > Metazoa > Chordata > Mammalia > Carnivora > Procyonidae > Nasua > Nasua narica. The sequence goes on from CM052798.1 coordinate 144,730,710, forward strand.
CTAGTTTATTCAATAATATGAAAGAAAATCTAAACTTTCAGATTCAATATAATTTTAGGCAAATTTTTAATGTGTTAACTCAGATTTGTACTTTGACTCATTCATGTGTATATACTACTCTTAAGTAATCTGAGTAATATCATTTATTAAAATGCTAATATTTTATATCTACTTAAAATTATCTATTTCCCCCTTGATGGCCAAATTCACCTTATGGATGGGAAGCCAATTCTCATGGGAACCCTGTGTAAGAGTATAGTCTGGATGGGTTTATTTATTTATTTTTTAAATATTTTATTTATTTATTTGACAGAGGGAGAGAGAGGTCACAAGTAGGCAGAGAGGCAGGTGGGGGGGGAAGCAGACTCCCCACTGAGCAGAGAGCCTGATGCAGTGCCAGGACCCCGAGATCATGACCTGAGCCAAAGGCAGAGGCTTTAACCCAATGAGCCACCCAGGCGCTCCATGGGTGGATTTATTTTATATAAACAGAACATGTGGGGAGTCTATATGGTATCAACTGAAGTGGGAGAAAATTACATTTAGATTAACATACAATTTAATTAGATAATGTATTTTATATTTTTGCTATAGTCAATCTTGATTGGCGCAACATTGATGAAAAATAGACACATAAGAAAAAGAAAAATAAGTCCTGCTATTTGGACAGCGTTCATTCATTCACTGTCCAAAACAGTGGAACATATTATCATCCTTTGATCAATAACACCCATTTTTTAGCTAAATACATTAGTTATTCATAGCTTCAGTCTTTAAAGCTTAAGATCATTTAACTCCCTCTATTTTATTTAACCAACGTCAAATGATATTGTTTACTTCCTGTGTAGGTCTGCCTATAAGGAAATACTATGTTAGTATAACTTGAGTTTTCAATTGCATGTGAGAGATTTATTTATCATTAAACATTAGTAAAATGACAGTTGTTATTTTATCAGGAGATTATTATGAGCCAAATCATTTGTTAATTGCTTTGCAATATCATCTAATGAAATCCTCATAGAAATTAAGTGAAGTAGATATTTATCTTTATTTTACATATGAAAGATTTGAGCATGGAATAGGTTAAATGGTTTCAGCAAGGTCAGAAAGCTAGAATATGGAAGAGACAAATTTTGAATATAAGGTGAAAATGAAAGAAGAATGATTCTATAGACATGCTGCAGTTAGAATGTTATGAGATTCTTATTCAACTCATATCCCTGGACATAAGCCCCCTGAAGCCTAAAACATAATGCAATCTTTATAATTTGGAAATTTAAATAAGAGCATATTTTACTTAAAAGTTAATGTAGCATATTTCTGTCTGCAATGAGTTTGCCAAAGTCAAATTTATGACATAGTCACCCATAAGACTGCCCTCACTTTAGATGCCAACCCCAAATTTAGGGGTCCCCAGGGTCACCCTCTCTTCAGACAAACTGGTTACAAATTTAGGGGTTCCCACAATTATTCTCAGATTCCATAACTTGCTAGAAAGGTACACAGAACTCACTTCAAGTGCTACTCTCACAATTGCAATCATATCTTGGCAAAAAGATAACAATGATAACTAACCAAAAGAAGAGCCTCACAGGCAAATTCTGGAAGAGTTCTAGATGTGAAACTTCTGTCATCTTCAGGGAAGCATCCCCTCCTAGTGCTAATGTGTAACAATACTTAAAGAGTATAGCCAAGCAGAGAAAATTAACTGAGTTTCTGTGTTCAGAGTTTTCACTGAGCTTCCCTATATAGGTGTGACTGAATGAACCATTGTCCATGTGACTCAATCTCCAGCTTGAGTTCCAGCTGATATCATGTGGCTCAAAGCCTAAACCCTCTAATCATACAGTTGGTCTTCATAGCACAGCTAGCACTATCCTCAGTCATCTGGTTAGTATAAACTATCTAGGGCCCCATCACGAATCATCGCATTAGTGTATCAAGGGGCCCACCATGAATAACAAAGGAACTCATTTATCATTGGTTAATTTCAAAAATTTAGAGTTACATTAGTCAGGGTTCTCCAGAGAGACAGAACGAATAGGATGTCTAGACAGACTCCTGGCTCTCTGGCTCTCCCTCTCTCTTTTTCTCTCAATTTTAAATATAAAAATAGTTTTTAAACATAAAATACTAAAAACACATATATTTTACAATATGTAATAAGTTGTAATATATTACAATATATAAAATAAAACATATTTTAAAACTATATATAAAAATAAAACATAAAATATAATATATATTTTTAAAAAATGATATGTAGATTTAAAATATATATGTTTTAGTTTTAAGAATTGACTTATGCCATTGTGGAGGCTTGACAAGTCTAAAATCTGTAGAGCAGGCCAGCAGGGGAACAAGCTGTAGTTTGAGTCCAAAGGCAGTCTGCTAGCAGATTTCCCTCTTCTTCCAAGACTGTCAATCTTTTTCTATTAAAGCTTTCAACTGATTGAATGAGACTTGCCTACATACTGAGAGAAATCTGCTTTATTCGAAGTCCACCAAGTTAAATCTCCGTCTTATACAAAACACACCTTCACAGAAACACTTGAATTATGTTTGAGCAAATATCTGGTCATGGTAGCTTAGCCAAGTTGACACATAAAACTAATCATCATAAAAAGTTACCTCTCTGGAATCAGAGACAGAAACCATCCGAAATTTTTTTGTTACATGCTTCCTTTTTTGACCGATAAAATCATATAGTGCACCATCACACACTTTTTATAATGCACTTTTTTTTTCTCCTGAAATTTTAAGCCCAATATTAATGAGATGATGGGTACTTTTTACCCGTAATCCATTTCCCTTCCCGGGGCTTGGCACATATCCAAGATAACAAAGCAGAAGGACACCTATTAATGTGATTCACTTCAGAGCAACAAACAAAAACGGAGAAATAATTACTAGTGTGCTGTGAGAGCTCCAAAAAACAGCAGCTGCTCTTTCCCACCCTTGACTCCTATCCACTGAGCCAACCAGGCACCCCTCAATTGCCAACTTAACTGACTGAGCCACCTGGTGGTGGCTATCTTTTTGATAAACTATCTTTTTGATGTGTGCACAGTAAATTTGTACTAATTACTACTTTCGTGATTCATTGATTTTTCTTTGGTTATTTTTGAACTTTTGGCACCTGAGTTGCTTATGGTCAGGAGTTAGTGGCATCTTCTTTGTTTGTCTTGTGGCTGATGATTAATCTTTAGCTTACATTTATTGAATGTGTTAGAAAAACTAAAATATGAAATAGTGTTTTATACTCAAATTATCTCTTCACTCATCCCCACATTCATGAAGCAAGCCGACTTTCCTGCACTCAATTTCGCCTGGGGTAGGTTATCATTCTTCTCTAAAGAGGAAGCTGGCTGAATGTACTTTAATTCTTGGCTTTTTGTTTTATTTTAGTTTTCTAAAACCTATGTTTTTCCAATTTGGATTCTTATAGTAGGTGAAGATAAATGGAATCGAAGAGATGAGGGGAGGGAAGTTACTGGAAAGAGCTTGGAAGTCATTAATATACATAGAAATGGAAGCACTCTTGGGAAGTAGCAATATTGCTGAGGGAGTAATTATGAGGTACACTGAGGGAGAGAGAATCTCAGACATATGGCCCTTGAGACATGCCCAAGTTCACCTTGCTTTCTTCATGGCCTGAAGCAGCAGAGCCCCAGGGACCTGAGAGCCTTGGGAATGGGCACAACTGGAAAGCGTATTCTCATAATCAGTGAGACCTCTTCTATCTGTCATCTCCTTTAATCTCATAGAAAGAAATACAGAAAATGATTATGGTGAAATCTCCAGTCACCTCTGTTAGTTGAGTTAAAATCAGATTTTATTTGAATCGTAAAAGAAAGCAAAAATATTAAGAAATCAACCCATATTAAAAAATTATATTCATGGGGTGCCTGGGTGGCTCAGTGGATTAAAACCTCTCTGCCTTCGGCTCAGGTCATGATCTCAGGGTCCTGGGATCAAGCCCCGCATCAGGCTTTCTGCTCAGCAGGGAACCTGCTTCCCCCTCTCTCCTGCCTCCCTCTCTGCCTACTTGTGATCTCTCTATCTCTGTCAAATAAATAAATAAATAAAATCTTTTATAAAAATTGTATTCATTTATGATGCACTTCAGTTTAGAAATTATTCAAGATAGTTATTAATTTATTTGGCTATGTCCCTTTCTATGTTACGAAATTCTTGAGGCAGCCATCCTGTTTTGTCTTTATCTTCAATAACTATCACAATGCCTGACTCATAGTGGGTACTATAGCAAATGTACAAATATAGGGCAGAATATGTCTTAGGTATGTTACATATGGATACTTCATCTTGGATTTCAAAGTTCTTATTTGCTAAAGTATAAGAGAAGGCAAAGACATTTCCAGAAACTCAAAAAATGCCAAAGGTTCATTCATCAATTGGCCAAAGGTTTTGGGGAAAAAATTGAAAAGCCCATTTCTGCTGCATCCATGAGCAGGAGCAAAAAGTATGACTTTGCTTATGAAGGTGCATTAAGACAAATACCTATTCCTCAGTAAACAGGCTGCATTGTATAAATTCTGTTACAGCCGTACAGTTGATACATTGTGCATGATTGCTGTTGAGGGAGTTGATTATGACACTAAATTAGGGAAACCAAACTGACCTAGACCTGAACTAACAAGTCAATTACAACAAGGAAAATAAATTTAAGAAACAAAAACAATGTAACAATAAAAGCAGCAGCAGAAACCTGAGTTTCCTAAATCCCAATATCCTTGGGGTTATTTTCTTCACTTGAAGTGGGCAAATGAATTTTTGTGCTGAATTACTCCTACACATCATCTGGAGAGCATGGGACCTAGCCAGAAGACCCTCAAAGATAGACCTTCTCCTGAGAGGATTGGCAGGACTTAGTTGCATGGTATCCAGTTTCTATTTTGAGATTTTATCAATCTTAATGTTCTAGCTAATTATCTTTTGATAAACTAAGGACTTTGTAAATAAAAATAGGATTATGTATTCTGCTCCTTCATTTATCTTGTGAATTATAACTTTGTGATTAACTCACATGTTCATATAATTTTTGACAGTATATACACATACTAATGATATACATATATAAGCTATATATAATATATAACTATGTGTTATAGTATATAAAATATTATATATATACTATCTAGAAGTATTATAGAAGGGAAGGTTATAATGCTTTATTTAAAGAAATAAGTTATGTAGTTGTGTGGTTTGATTTTGTTTTTAAGTAGAGTCCACACCCAGCATAGAGCCCAATGTGGAGCTTGAACTCATAACCCTGAGATCAAGACCTGAGCTGAGATCAAGTGTTGGACAATTAACTGATTAAGCCACTCAGGCACCCTGTTGTGTGTTTCTATATGTTCTTATTAATAGACTTTTCTCTGGAAAATATATTTTCTGGACCTAAAAACCTCTTTGTAAGAATTTATTCCAGAATAGGAAGTAAACCTTTAACTTTTTCAACACCTGCAGGTTATTTTGCAAAGTAAAATGACTTTAAATGGAGCTTTCCAGTCTACATGAGCATTTTCAAAAATGTCAATGCAAAATCAGAGAATCTAATTTTTTTTGCATATTGGTAAAATGTGGGGCAGAATAGTGTGATTCAGGAGACAATCATAGACAAGAAGAATATGCATTCTTACCAAAAACAATTAGAGCTCGTAGTGATTCATATTTTACATACTTTAAACTCAAATGATATATAAAATGATCCTCACCTAATTTTCATTTTTAAAAAGTTTTTATTTTAAGTAGGTCCCATGCCTAATATGGGGCTTGAATTTAGAACCCTGAGATCAAGAGTTACACACTCTACCAACTAAGCCACCCAGACATCACACTTACCTAATTTTTTTTTTTTTAGAATAAAGTCTTCATACTTGCAACTAAACAAATGTGGACTGGTTCATGCAGGTAAATTGGATGGCAGGAGAAAAACATATTATTAATATTAATGAGCATCAAAAGGAGGACTATTTGTGTGTTTGTGTGTGTGTGTGTGTGTGTGTGTGTGTGTGTGTGTGTGAATTCAGAGGAAAACATTCTCTTTGCTCTGCAAGCTTGCAATCTAAGAGACAAACAAGATAACACTAGTAGAGAGATAGTGTGGGTATCCAGGGTACAGACTTCATTTAGATAACAAAGAAGATTTTACAAAATTAAATTCCCTCTGAATACACAAGGCTTTGAGATAAAATAATGTTATATTGAATATAAAGAAGTTTGAGGTCCAGAACTCTCAACTTTTCTAAATTTTTTATAAGGTCTAAACCACTAAGGAAAATTATTTCCTTTATGTTTTTATTAGAGTAACTTCAAATTCTCTTATATTAGAACACAAAAAATATAGAACAGATACTATCCTTCAGCTGAAACCATCTAACACAGTTTCAAAAAGGTATTTCACAATCATAATATAGCAAAAAGCCCAGTCTGAAAATTTAAATATCAGCATGGTGTAACCTTGTCATGAAGACAAGGAAGGTTACAAGTTAGGGGTCCTCTATTCGAAAAAATTTTCCAGGTAGGAGAACTATATTTCCCAAGTTCTGATTGTCTTTTCTGTACTCCTGCATTCCTTGGCTTATCTCATAGATATGTTTGAAGTCCATTTTAAGAAACTCAGTAGCCACGACCCACACCTAATCTCATGGAAATGGAGGTCAACTCCTGATCTAAAAAATGTTACTTTAAAAGTAAAAGAAATGAAAGATTTAAATATTACAGTAAGATCTTTCATTTCTTTTTCTTGTAAAGTATGGATTTAGGAAAAATAAATATGCAAAAATACTATAAAAATAGAAACATTAGATTGGCTCTAAATTTCTAATTTTCAAGTTTATCTGAGTGTTCACCTGATTTGTGAGAATAAGCATAAATTGAAATCATCTATTCATTTGCGTTCACTAATTCCATCATCAAACATGGATACTTGCTATGTGCCTAGTACTTTGAATTAGGTATTCATAAGGCAAAATTCCCTTCAAAAAGGAGCTTGCAGTCTGGTGAAGGACAATGCATCACTAAGACCAAGCTAAACAGAAGACAAAACGAACACATGTGTTTGTTTTTGTTCACCACATATTTTGTTAAATGAAAAGCACTGGCACAGAAAAGTAGAAGACAGTTTTTAAGCTAAGAGACCCTGAAACTGTCTTCTTTTACTTGGCTAAGATTATTCAAGCTTTTTTGCTCCCTTAATTGAAAGCCTCCTTGACTATATAGGAGGAGTGCTTAGATAAATTTTGTGTTAGCCATTTTAGCACTGAATTGAACTTATTAGTCACTCCCATAAGTATTGGTTTATGAAAAGAAGCTATGAAAATATTGTCTACTAGATACCATAGAAAATATTTTTCAGATCTTCATTTCTTCAAGTCTATTGAGAAACCAACATCCATGAACTATTTATTAAATTATAAATTACTTGGGATTTGAATAAAACCATATTAAAACTGCATTAAACTTAAGATAATTTACTCAGTTAAGCTGGCCACTGACATGATTTAGCCTTTAAATAGAAGGTGATTTTTGCATATTTAAAACTCTTGAGCATCATTAGGAGATTAAAAACCCTTCTAATAGGAATGTTCACGTTTTCCTGAATCAGCAACCTTATCATCACATATATTTTTTAAATTGTAGTCACGGCAACAAATAAAATGCTTCTTTCTCAACTGAATTCAGAACCAGGTAAGACACAGATACAGAATTCACCATAATGGATATTAAAATGTTCATTTTATTACTAAAGGCAATAAGTAATTTATCAATCAGCTTAAGTTAACGTAAAGTAACAAAAGACCCCTCATTTTTAGGGGCTTACAGCAACAAAAATGTTTATTTCTTGACCACATTATATTTCCATAGTGGCTTGACTATGGCTTTGTTCATGTCTTCTTCATCTTGGGGTCTAGGAAATAGGAGCAGCCGCTATCTGTCCCCCTACTCATCTCATGTAGGAAAAAAAGGAGCAGTGACAGAATCATACGTCAGCCCTAAAGGACTTTGGTTGAGAAATGATTCATATCACTTGATACATTTCACTGTCTAAAATAGAGTTCCTCTAACTCAGCATTACTAACATTTGAGATCAGATAATTCCTTGTTTTTGAGGGTTGTCTTGTACATTTTTGTTTAGCAGCGTCCTTGGTATTTACCCATGAGATGTCAATAGCAACCCCCAAGTTATAAGAAATTAAAATGTCTCCAGACATTACTAAGTGTTTCCTGGGGACAAAATAGTCTCTGGTTGAGAATTAAAGGCCTAAAGCAATTCACCTAGCAGAGCCTAGGGAACGTGAGTATGACCTTTCACCATGCAGAGGTCCAGTAGACAGGGACCTAGTAGGGAGAATTTCAAAAGGAAAAAGCTCAACGGGAAGATAATGCATGTTTTTACAATAATGCAATCCATAAGTATACAGAGAACACACAGGGAATGAGAGAATGTAGTAAATATTAGCTCCCTGTGGGCATGATGGCTTAAAAGAGAGACTGCAGTTGAGGCATTCTGCATCCAATTTCATATACCCCAACCATTTATTAATCATCCTAAGATCACTGAATGGAAAGCTAAATTTTTCCACAGAAAAAATATGTTAAAATAAGTCACTGAGTACATTAATTAACTCCAAGACTACCTCAGACCAAGAGTTCAAACTTTTATCCATACATATTATCCAAAGTTTTACAGTGAGATTAAATGATAAAATACAGGCACTCCAAAACTAAAATGCCAACCATGGTGAGGTGTCCTCAATTTGAATTTCCACCATTAACACTGTTAGGAAGAAAGTAAGTTTGATCAAATATTAAAGTACTAAAAGATAGTTTAGGTGCCTTTATGTCCTTGAGGTAAGTGGAGTTCAAAGTTCTTAATGAAATAAAGTCTAAAATTAATTATTTCAACATAAGTTAAAGTAAAAAGAGTTTGATTATAAAATTAATGAAGTTCAAAAATGTTACCTTTTTTTCTGCCGTACTAATCTAATCTAATGCTGAGAAATGCTGGATACCTAGGCAGAATTGGGATTCCTTCAAGGATTATAACCTATATGGTATATCAGAAAAGAATCAAAGTCCCTTTGAGATCTTAGTGTTATATTCAACCATAAGTGTTTCCTGGGTGTATCAAAAAGCCCAGGAAGTCCATAAGAAAGGACAAGCTCCTACCCAAGTCATTTACTATAATTAGTTTCTAATCACAGAGATTCCATTTATTTATTTTTTTACTCACCATAGCACATATCCTCCCCAATGTCCATCACCCAGCCACCCATACCTCCCATTAGTTTCTATGGAAGAATCGTTTTTAGCAAAATTATAGTCTAATAATCTGGGACCTAGCATTGCCAAAGAAATTGGCAGTCTTAATGGTATCTTAGTTAAACAGATCAATAGAGAAAATCATTTGGCTTCAGTTTTACCAGGATGCCTGTTAATCTATGCCAGTTTTTGGAGACCAGAGCCTTGGAATGTAAATTTAAATGTGAGAAATTACCAATGAGGAATATATTTCTGACACATTGTTGACCATATCCAGGTGAAAATTCACCTATGCATAGAATCCCCATTGTATTTTTTGAGGTATTTCTGACTCTTTAAGAAGTTTATGCCTTATTTTAAATACTTTCTCTTCAAGCATCTTTGTAAATTCTTATATTATTTCTAAGTTCCACACATTGGACACCCAGTAACCAGTACTGCATTGAATTGAGAGGAAAGAGACACTAGCTCAGAGTCAAACCATGGCACTTCTTACTATAAAATTTACCTACTAGGGCTGCATTGTTAAAATCCAAATGCACAATTTTGTTAAAACTTCCTCACGGTACAATACAATTCCCTATAAATTCTGCATGAATTGAGCCTAAGTTCTACCAAACCTTAAAGGCATGTATCTACTCACATTGCATGTGTATTTAATTCTGTAGTAGTATTCTTGTCTTTACCTGTAGATTCACAGAAAAATACAACAAAATCTAGGATTAGCACAAGTAAGAAATGAATTATTTCCCTCATTTGTGTTGAACCTGCGTAAATGGAAGGTCACAGACTTCAAATGGGTACTGTCCTACTAAATCTAATCCATGGCCTAGAAAGGATGAGAATAGATCCTCTGTGCGGATGGCAAGTATGAAGGAGTGAGGGAGGGAGGAGCTGAGCTAATCATAAACAGCTTCTTCTAACTCCATTCTCAGATAACCCAGTCCTCTCTGATGTGATGTACAGCTGTGAAATGCTGAAAAATGCCCACAGCACTGCTCAGAAAAGCACCTCCCCCTCCTTGAATAGAAAAATAGTCAGAAACTAAAAAATTCTCGGGGGCGCCTTGGTGGCTCAGTGAGTTAAAGCCTCTACCTTCAGCTCAGGTCATGATCTCAGGGTTCTGGGATTGAGCCCTGCATCAGGCTCTCTGCTCAGCAGGGAGTCTGCTTTCCCCTCTCTTTCTGCCTGCCTCTCTGCCTACTTGTGATCTCTTTCTCTCTGTCAAATAAATAAATAAAATCTTTAAAAAAAAAGAAACTAAAATATTCTCTTCCTTATATCACTAATACTTCATTGAATGTTCTATTGAATTATTTAATTAATAATTATTAATATGATAAAGACATTTAATATTATAAGGTCTAATCTCTAGGCAGTAAGGAAAAGCTTTGTTAAAAAATTATGGTCACATAATATGTGTATAGAATAAGATTAAATTGTAGTACTTTCTGAGTTAATTGACCTAAGCATCAAAAAATGATCCGGCTTGACAAAAATAATTTCATGATGTCTATACCATTTATTGGTCTTTATATAAGAATATATTAATACTTGTTTGATAATATGTTAAGGCAATAAAACAGAGGGATAAATTTATATGTTTTAATAACCACAACTTTTAGATTTTCCTCTTTAGTTTCCTTTAACATAGATTATTCAAGTCTCAAGTAGATAATATGTTTCTATCTTCTTTCTTATAATATCCAGAGATAAGGGATTCTTTTTTAAAATATATTTTTTTAAAATATATATATATATATATATATATATTTTAAGGATTTTATTTACTTGACAGAGAGAGAGAGAACAGAAGCAGGGGGAGCAGCAGGCAGTGGGAGAAGCAGAAGCAGACTCCTCGCTGAGCAGGGAGCCTGATGTGGGTTTTGACCCCAGGATTCTGAGATCGTGACCTACACTGAAGGCAGACGCTTAACCCACTGAGCCACACAAGTGCCCCATGGAATAAGGGATTCTTTAGAAGATGCTGTCCTTCACTTGTTTTAAAAGTAAGAGGCTATTTTAGAGGCTATTTACAAAGTAGACAATAGTTTTGTCTCTTTGAACATGAAATTTTATACTAAGCACATTAAAATATATCTCACTTCTTTACAATGATGATTTTTAGGAAGTACATTGTTATTATAAATGACCACTTCTTTGTTCATTCAACAAGTGTTACTTAGCACTTAACATATGTGTGGTGCCCTTCTAGGTATGGTAGTTTCTTAGGTTTACTGAAACACATGTTCATGAAGGAAGAGGATAAAAATGATTCAGGAAATGCAGCAGAGATTTCAATTTTAGTCGCTATGAAAAAATAATCATTTTGGCAATAAAAAGATGTTTCTTTCATAAGATAAAGACTAAGTTTAATCTCAACATTTAAAGTTCAGTGTTATTGGTAAAGGAATGTATAAAGTGAAGAAAAACTAGAAGCATGAAGAGTTGGAATAACAATACAATAGTCTCTATAACAGGTAATGAGAGCCCTGATCCCGGAGATGGAGTTTATGGATTTATAATTTCTAACTAGAAGTCCATGTTTGGAGGAACATAAATCTAGTCTTTAATTTTGCTCATAATACTATTCTCTGTTTTAAATAAAAACGCAGATACTTCTTTACATCGCCCTCTATGTATTTCTATATTAGTTTAAGTTGAGGTCATAAACCTGAAATTTTTAAATCAATAGCAAGTTCTCTGGCACAAGACTTATCAAAAATGTGAAGAGTTTGAGTTTTACTTTAAAATTTAAAAAAAACTAGGAAAATTATCACATAATAATGGTCTGATTGTTATTCTCCGTTGTCCTATATATGTTATTGTAAGTTTAATTCAACTTTTTAATCATATTTGATATGTTTCAATCCATTCAGATATTAATTTTGATATTCACATTGTCAATAATTAAACAATAATCTTTCATATCTGTCTTGTGGAACGAGATGTTACTTCCCTTACTGATACTGCTTCTTCAAAGATTATGGTAGTCCTCATACCCTTAGAGGGAAATTGTATTAGAGAACATAGTCTAGGAACTAAGGATACTTATTAATATCGTATTAGACATTGTTTCCATATTTCAGCAGTTAGAAGTCAGATAGATTTTTTAAAATAAATATTATTTTCAAGAAAATGCATCTTATTTCCAATCTTAATTTAGAAAGACTTGTTTTACTTACATTTTAGTTTCTTTTATAATTAAGGTCTTGGATTGCAATGATTATATTTTTTTATATTATACTATATCTTTTAAGTGTGAAAATGTTCAGAATTTTATATTATGTTCAAACTATTAGTAAACTTACAAAAATTAAAGGTTGAGGGTATTTTTGTCCCTGAATGTTATACATACAAAATAATCCATTATGAAGACTACTCCTCAAACATATTACACACATTTTGGTGATTTACATGTGTATTTTTTTTGGATATATTTATAAGATAGGAATTTAGGGGTTATAAGTTATGCATATGTAGTAGATATGCCAAATCATTTTCTAAAGTCATACAAATTTAATCTCCTAATAGTGAATGAATGATCCAATTGTTGTACATCATTAACAAAGCTTGAAATTGCCAGCTTATTTAATTTTAAATTATTTAATTTTAACCATTCTACTTAGTGTTTCTCAGGGCTTATTTTATTTAATATTTGTAAAGTTGACTTTAATTTTGGATGTGTATTTCTGGGACTCTTAGTGCATATTAAGTCATATAAAGCCAATACTACATACACTACATAAACTCTAAATTCTAAAAATTTGTTCTGTTCTCCATCACTAGAGTTTTGTCTTTTCAAGAATGCCATATAAGTTGAATCCATATAAACTTCCTCTGTATTCAGTGCATGAGGAGGTTTTCTGCTACAGTGTGCACAAATCTGTGGATTCTAAGCAAAAAAATAAAATAAAATAAAATAAAATAAAACAAACAATAAATGGAATTGTTTATCAGACTTACACTAAAGTAACATGAATTCAAATATTACTATAACTAGTTTAAATCAAGTGAATTAATTTAGGTCTATGGTAATATTAAATTATGACAGACTGACAATTTTCTTTCCTTAAAAAAAAACACATCTAATTGTAGCATGTATTTTTATTTCTATGTACCATCTACAACTCCTTATAAGTGACCATTTCCTTTGTGAAACATAGTTCTCAATGGCAAGTTGTGAGACATAGGGGAGAGGGAATGAGAAGGAAAGAGAGGAACGAGGAAGAGGAAGAGGAAGGAGGAATGGAGGGGGAAGGGAAGAAGGAGGGGAGGGACAGAGAGAGGAGAAGGAGGAAGAGAGACATTGAGTTCCTAGCTAATAAAATTAGTAGTAAAAATAGCTTAATGCATCATAGGTGATTTTATTGAGGGAGACAAGACAACTTAGGATAGAGAACATAGAGAACAACCAATAAAAATGTAATGTTTAAAAGAAACAAGGACTGAAACAGAATAGGCAGGTAGTATACAAAGTAAAAAAGGTCAAAGAATATATTGTAATCAGTTTCCGAATACTGTGTAGGAAACAAGTAGTCTCTAACACTGATTCTATCAAGGGAATAAAAGGTCAGGCTGTGGCAAATTATACAAGATGGGTTTTAATACACTTTCTACATCATTCATTCAGAAACCAAAGTTTCCATAAGGATAAATACATAGGTACTGAGAAAGGGTTTTAAGGTGAAATAATGTATATTTATTGAACATACAAAATGTGTTTGACATTTATAGGTATGGTTTTAAGGTCTACAATACATTCAGCCTAAGTTAACGGAGATTATCTTCATCAGCAAATTTAAGAAAAACAGTGAGGGTGCCTGGGTGACTCAGTCCATTAAGCATCTTCCTTTGGCTCAGGTCATGATCCCAGGGTCCTGAGTTCAAGCCCTGAAGTGGGCTCCCTGCTGAGCTGGAGTCTGCTTCTCCCTCTCTCTTTGCCTCTCCCCCTGCTTATAAGCGCAGGTGTGTGTGTGCGTGCACGTGATCTCTCTCTCTCTCGTCTCAAAATAAATAAAATCTTTTATAAAAGCAGTGAAAAAATACCCATTTATGTCTCCTGCCCATTTTTAATTGGATTATTTGATTTTTGGGTGTTGAGTTTATAAGTTCTTTATATATATATGATTTTTATATATTATATAAAATGTATATTATATATTTTGGATACTAACCCCTTTATCGGATATGTCATTTGCAAATATGTTCTCCCACTTGTAGTTTGCCTTTTAGTTTTGTCGATGCTTTCTTTCACTGTGCAGAGCGTTTCTATTTTGATGTAGTCCCAATAGTTTATTTTTACTTTTGTTTCCCTTGCCTCAGGAGACATATCTAGAAAGAAGTTGCTATGGCCAATATCAAAGAATTCACTGAAGGTGCTCTTTTCTAGGATTTTGATAGTTTCAGGTCTCACGTTCAGATCATTCATCTATTTGGAATTTATTTTTGTGTTGGATTAACAAAGTGGTCCAATTTTATTTTTCTGCATGTTTCTGTCAAGTTTTCCAAACAGTTTGTTGAAAAGACATTCTTTTTCCCATTGGATATTCTTTCCTGCTTTGTCCAAGATTAATTGACCATATAGTTGTGGGTTCATTTCTGTTCTATTCTATTGGTCTATGTGTCTGTTTTTGTGCCAGTACCATACTGTTTTGATTACTACAGCTTTGTAATATAATTTGAAGTCTGGAATTGTGATGCCTCTAGCTTTGCTTTTCTTTTTTAAGGTTGCTTTAGATGTTTGGGGTCTTTTGTGGTTCCATACAAATTTTAGAATTGTTTGTTCTATCTCTGTGAAAAATGCTATTGTTACTTTGAGAGGTAGGGTTAAATGTGTAGATTGTCTTGAGTAGTATAGGCACTTTAATAATATTTGTTCTTCCAATCCATGAGAATGGAATGTCTTTCCGTTTGTTTGTGTCATCTTAAATTTCTTTCAGCAGTGTTTTATAGTTTTCAGAATACAGAACTTTTACTTTTTAGGTTTATTTATAGGTATCTTATGGTTTTTGTTGTAATAGTAAATGGAATCAATTCCTTGATTTCTTTTACTGCTCCTTTATTATTGGTGTATAGAAATGCCAACAGATTTCTGTACATTGATTTCGTATCCTGTGATGTTACTGAATTTGTTTATCAGTTCTGGCAATTTTTTGGTGGAGTATTTTGGGTTTTCTATATATAGTATCATGTCATCTGCAACGAGTGAAAGTTTGACTTCTTCCTTGCCAATTTGGATGCATTTTATTTGTTTTTGTTGTCTGATTGCTGAGGCTAGGATTTCCAGTACTGTGTTAAATAACAGTGGTGAGAGTGGACATCTCTGTCTTGTTCCTGACCATAGAGGAAAAGCTCTCACTTTTCTCATTGAGGATGACATTAACTGTGGGTTTTTCATATATGGCCTTAATTATATTGAAGTATGTTCCTGTAAACCTACTTTGTTGAGGGTTTTTATCATGAGTGCATAGGCAGACATGAATAGACATTTTTCCAAAGACGACATACAGATGACCAACAGACACATGAAAAATATGTTCAATATCACTCATCATCAGGAAAATGCAAATAAGAACTACAATGAGATACCACCTCACGCCTGTCAGAATGGCCAAAATTCATAACACAGAAAACAACAGGTGTTAGCAAGGATGTGGAGAAAGGGGAACCCTCTTGCACTGTTGGTGGGAATGTAAACTGGTACAGCCACTCTGGAAAATAGCATGGAGGGTCCTAAAAAAGTTAGAAATAGCACTACTCCTACAATCCAGCAATTGCATTATTCAGTATTTGCCCAAAGACTACAAAAATACTAATTGGAAGGGACACATGCTCCCTGATGTTTACAGTAGCCTTATCTACATACATAATCTAAATTATGAAGATAGCCCAAGTGTCCACCAGCCTATGAATGGATAAGGAAGACAGTTTATATATATAATGGAATATTCCTCAGACACAAAAAAGAATCAAATCTTGTCATTTGCAGCAAAATGGATGGATCTAGATAGTGTTATGCTAAGGGAAATTAGTCAGAGAAAGACATTCATACAATCTGATTTCACTCAAATGTGGAATTAAAGAAAAACAAATAAGTAAAGGGAAAAGAGAGAGACAAACCAAGAAACAGACTCTTAACTATAGAGAACAAACTGATGGTTACCAGAAGGGAGTTGGTGGGGGTATGAATTAAATAGGTGATGAGGATTAAGGAGCACATTTGTGATGAGCACCACGTGTTGTATGGAAGTGCTGAATCACTATATTGTATGCTTGAAACTAACATTACACTGTATTTTCACTAACTGGAATTTAAATAAAAGCTTAAAAAGAAAAGAATAAGCAATGAGGAGTTGTGGAAAAACATCCTTTCTTTAAATATAAATTTGCTGCTTCTTAACTATGTGAGTTTAAGTTGGTCATATCTTATGCCTAATTTTCTTCATATTTAAAATTATGACAATGAAACATACTGCATTGGATTATTCTGATTTAGGATATCTGGCACATAAGGAACAGTCACATGTTAGTATTAGTAATTAAATATTCACTTGTTCAAGGAGAGAGGAAGAGAGAAAAAATTTTTGGATTCTTAGCATAAACTCTAGTGTCTCTACTTTTGAAAGTAGGCACTATATGCTTCTGTGTCTGTAATCATGTTTGTTATGTGACTGAATACATTTTTTTTTTTTCAAAAGACATTTTTGGTGGAGAAACCCTAGACTGAACTCACCAAGAAGGCACATTCTTGTGAAAGTCCTTCTCAGGGTGAGTATGGGGAGGACCTATTACTTGATTTTAAGCTAAAAAATATGGCAAATGTAATAGGATGTCAATCCAGTGATTACGTTATATTATATGGCAAAGGTGAATGGATGTCACAAATGACCATAAGGCAAAGACTGCCAGAGTCAACTGCTGACTGACAGCCAAAAAGAAAATGGGGCTCTTGGTCCTAAAACCACAAGGAGATGAATTCTTCCAATAACCTGATTTTAAGCAGATTGTTCCCCACTTGAGCCTTTGATAAGACCCTGGCCCACAGCGATACCTAGATTATAGTCAGTTGAGACCCTAAATAGGATCTAAAATATATGGATATATATTTGTGACACACATATATATCTGATCTACCATGAAGACAAACCTAAGGAAGAGAGTAAATTCTAGCTTGTACCATCATGTTATTTCAGTACAAGGCTCTGTGAATTTCATTCTTCCTGACCACACTCAGCTGTTTGGGAAGCCTTTCCTGTGTCTATAAATCTCTTTAACTGGTTAACTACTTATCTTATATACTCCCATAGATTACTTGGCGAATAAAACTTAGTGAACAAAAGCCTCTTTTTAGATATTGAATTCTTAAGTATGTGGGTAATTGAATTATATACTCAAGAGATAACTTTCCTAGATATAATTCAGGGAAAAATGAAGATAATTATGCAGGGGGTCTGGTGGCTCAATCAGTTAAGCATCAGACTCTGGGTTTCCATCAGGTGATGATCTCAGGGTCATGGGCTCGCTCTGTGTTTGGCTCCACTCTGGGCGTTGAGCAAGCTTAAGATTCTCTCCCTCTATCTCCCTCTGCTCCCTCCTCCCTAACTCTTACATGTATGTGCACACTTTCTCCCTTGGGCAGAAAAAAAAAAAAAGAAGAAGTAGGATGATGGGGGATTATTGTTTATATCACTCAGGACATCATTTCAGGTTTTCAGTATGTATAATGTGTGTCTTACAAGTTGAAATCTTGGTGTTTTCCTCCATCTTTCACATCCAACATCTGTCTTCTTTCAAGTAATATCACAGTTACTATTGCTGCATAATAATCACTCCAAAAGTTAGTGATGTAAAATCACAAAAAATTTATTATGCTTTATATTCTGTTGGACAGAATTCATAAAAAGCTCAGTGGTGATGGTTTATCTCTGCCCCACAATGCTCAACATCTTGTCTTTGAAGATATGAATGCCTGAAAGCTGGAACAATTTGGTCTGGAACTTCCCAGATACCCTTTTCCCTGATATTTAGTCTTAGGCTGGATCAGCTGAAGGCTTGGAATAGCTGGAACTGTCAACCAAAGCATCTACAGAGGCCTCTTCATATGAGTTTGGCTCCTTCCAACATGGCATCAGTATCTGAGCGTAAATGCCATGAAACGGGATATTGTGATGACCAGAGTTGTTCCAAGAGAGCCGGGGGTTACCACATGTGCTTTTCTGGTCCAGCCTCTGAAATCATGCCATACTCTTTTGGCTACTGTCTTGGTTACAAGCAGTCATGAGGCCAGAAGAGATATAATAAGGGATTAGATTCCAGAATTTAATGAGGAGAGGAGAGTGGAGACTATATTCGGTAGTAGATACTGTGATGGTAGCCAAATTTGGAAAATACTTTCTGCCACATTTGGTATTTTAAAGCTTTGAACAAAAAGCCAGAGGATTTGGGTTGTATTATTTCTCCTAACACTTCCTAATGCAAGGAAATCATTAGCCACCACAAACTTTAATTTGCTCATCTGTATTCTCAAAAGTTTGAATTATATAATATATATAGTTTTTTAGGGATAAAAGAAGATATGATTCACATTGTAGTCTACAAATAATTTTCTTTTTCATTTGTGGTTCCCCTTACAAACTGCCAGGACTACTGAGATAGTTATTAAGCCAGTGGGTAAGCACTAGTTTAATCTGATTTCCATTAGAACATAGTAAAATTAGATGAAAAGTAAATAGTAGGAAATAATATGGCTACTAATACAGTGGCATATTATGTAGATAAAATGTTAGCTCGAAGTATAGCATCGAGGAAGAAAAAAATTCTTTCTTAACTAACCCATTCAACAGTTTTCAGTTAACATTGCTTAATGTCATTATTAGAATATACTAAAATATTAAAAGATTTTTTATTATAAGAATGTGTTTCTTAACTTTTATTATAAGAATAAATACTCCTGGGGCCCCTGGGTGGCGCAGTTGGTTGAGCGACTGCCTTCGGCTCAGGTCATGATCCCGGAGTCCTGGGATCGAGTCCTCACATCGGGCTCCCAGCTCCACGGGAAGTCCGCTTCTCACTCTGACCTGCTCTCTCTCACTCTCTCTCTTTCCTAATAAATAAATAAATAAATAAATAAAATCTTTTTAAAAAAAAAACAAAAAAAAAAGAATAAATACTCCTTAATTTGTCTTCAAAAAGGCATCATGAGAACGAAATATAACTTGATTGAGTTGTTTTGTTACTTTATAGCTTACAAAATAAAGTGAACTTACACTATTTTGATGTTTTAGTGAGATTCATATACCAGTACCCATAAATATTCGCATCTGTAGTGTAATTATTTGAGTAATAAGAATTCAGTGAAAAAGCACTGGTTGAATGGAACACTCCCATCACTTAAGCTTAACAAGTATCAGATGCACCAGGATGTACCTGTTATGAGTAAATGAATTATATTTATAATTAATAAAAAATAGCAAAAGCAGTACTTAAGAAGATAGCACATCAAAATTCCAACATTTATTTTTATATTTGGTAGCTATAATGCACAAGTTAGACAAGTATATACAAATTATTCAGATGTCAGTTGACTCATTTGTAAAATAAAAAAGTTTTATTTGCAGATTGTTAAAGGTCCATACATATAAAATCTATGCAAAATAACATTAAACAATAATTAAAATATCAATCAATATAGTAAAAGTAACTGACATGTCTTTGCTAGATATTGAACACTTTTACCATTATAGTTCAATAGCAGCATCTATACATCTATCCATATACCTATTAATCTCTTTATTCATCCTAGATTCACAAATGAAGTATCAAATTTAGCATTAGCCAACTTAACTCTTGTTCTATGGAATAAATAATATATTGTCATCAAAAGTATATTTATAGTGGTTAATTTTTATTTTGGTTTTAAAATAATATATAATATATTTGGAGATTTTTTTGGTGAGATTATATGTCAAATTAGATAATTAACTGTCTATTTATTCTTTATTTTTAAACCTTATTGACAAAGTATCTCTCTGTCTCAATTTCCTGTTCTTAACTGTGTTTCAGGAAGCCCATTAGGCAATTTATCTAAAAAGGACAAAATAAAACTTATGAGAATAAAACTAGAAACTAGCAAATCTATGTTGCACTTAGAGATCAAAATGATTGCTTTATATAAAATCCATTAAGAATCTCAGATAATATAATGTAAGATTTTAAAATTGTCTTATTTTTATGGCACAATTTTGTTGAAAGAGAAGTATGCACAAGGTCAGAATCATTAAAACTTGTCAAACAAAAAAAAATCAACTAATTTAACTAATGAAGTGATATGAAAACATAATTGATACTATGAAATGTGAGGGAAGTATCACCCGGATGCCAGGTCCAGATTCTCTGAAATGCAGAAATGCAGTAATGTAAAAGACAGTTTTTTAAGGGCTGTGAAGATGATTGATTCTAGTTTCCTAAAAGGTTGAGTGAAATTTCCACAAATTGCAATTTTTGAAAGTTGAGTAATGGTTGAGAATTAGGTGCTTGTTATCATGGAAGTATTTATTTGGAGAAAGATAAACACATTTAAATAAAGGTAAATCACCTTTAGATGTGTTAATCATTAGTTACCCATCACCTAAAAAGTTGGCTAGACATCAGTGAATAAATCGAACATAACATCATGATGGTTTAGTAGTAGTTAAGTGTAATATTTAATAAAGTAGTTCTGAATAAACACTCTTTTAGAAGGGATAGTTAGCCATGAGCATGGCCAGAATTAGCCAGAGAGTATGTAAATTTTGCTGCAGAGGATATTACAATTTAGGTTGAAGATATTAAGGAGAATTGATGGGCAGGGGAAAGATTAAGGGTTAAGTAGTCTATTCAGTAGGATACTTGTGATGAGCACTGGGCGTTGTATATAAGTGACGAATCTCTAAATTCTACTCCTGAAACTAATATTACAGTATGTGATAACTAACTGAAATTTAAATAAAAACTTGAAACTACAAAAAAAAATTAAAGAGAATTGAATCCTATTCAAAAGACTTTCTCAAGTTATATAATATAGCCATTTAAATATTTTCAAATTTAAAATATGGTCTATAACTAGTTTGTGGTCATATTTCAAAGTTGTTTATTGATTTTATATGCTGTATTTGCTTTGTTTTAAAATTTTAAATACTACATTTCAACAGTAGAAGGGAATTTGAATTTGATTTTTTTAAATAAAATGTATGAATATACAAAAATTATTCTTAGAAAATGTTGCTTGGGAAAACTGTGCATTTAATTGTAGCAAGCATATCAATATGCTTACTACCTCCTGTTTTTTAAATGAATTCAGTAAATACCAGATAAAATAATATTTTCTAAAAGTACTGTATTTCCTGAGGATAACCATGCTATATGGTATATATTTTTAATTATATACTGGAGAAGAAAACATGTCTTATGATATAAAACTCCAAAACATTTTAAAATATTATTTTCAATTCTTCTGGACTAGGAAACATTTCCCTTCATCAAGTGTGTACGTATCTTGAGTCATGGAAGAAGATTGCTGGGTAGGGAGATGCTATTCCTCTTTGTCCCTATATTTATCAATTTTTGGCCTCACGCTCAAGAATAAAGCTGAATAAATTCTAGCACTTGAAAGATATGAGAAAGCAGTTGTCTGGAAATTTTTATTAGCATATTTAACAGCTTTAGTATATAACCTCATCATATGTATATTTATTCACAAATATGTATAAATATTCAAACTTAGTTATAAAACTCACTCAGTAAAGTATGAATTATAAAAAAATAGTACTTATATATGTAAGTGTTCCACTGTATTCTTTTTACATGCTGATGGATGATGTATGCAATCTTTGGGGTGGATATTTCTATTTGGAGACTATGTACAATAATGTGAATCTACTTTTCTGGTTTACTGTTATATCCAGATTGAGCACATTTTATGAGACAGCCTGCTCAATAAATATTTTTGAATTTAATCTAACTGATTAATTAGGACTAAAGAACAGAACTTATGAAGTTGTCTGTAACTCTTGGCCAAATTCATCTTAAGATTCAGTCCCAAATTTTCTCTATCCTTGTTCCTATGTACTTGAGGAATAAACAATGTCTTAATCAAGCAATCCTGTATGTTTCCATAAACTCATACACATATACATGGGGGGCAGGTTCTGATATTATATATACATCTTATTACACTTTTCTTGGATCTGCTGGCTCTGTCTTTGTTATTTTTGCAGTATCTACAGAGCCACCCACTCTTCAGGGGATAATACATAATGCCCAAACCCTTAGATAGACATTCAGGATATACTTATCTGGCTTCAACATTTCTTGCAGAGTTTAGTTCACATCCATGTGTAGATCTTATACTCCAGACACACTGAAAATTCTATTGTTCCCTGGACTTCATAAATCTGAACTTTTGCTCAGCTATTTTCTTTCTGCCCCAAATTCTCTTCTCCAGTCGTCTCTTTTTTCTGTGCAAGCTCAGATCTTACACACATCACTGTCTGATATCTTACATATATCCTCCTCTTCCTCTTTCTTCTTCTTTTGGGTTCCCTGGGTATGTATTAAAATATAAATAAGAATATTAACCATTTCAACTACTTTTCAGTGTATAATTAATTGGCAGTAAGGGCATTCACATTGTTCTGCAAACATCATCACTATCTTCTTCATCATCCCAAACTGAAACTCTTTACTCATTAAACAAGAACCCTTCATTCTTCTTCCTCCATCCTCTGCTAACCACCATTCTATGTTACTTACATCTCTATGAGTTTGAATATTCTGGGATCTTATGTATGTGAAATCATACAATATTTTTTATTTTTGTCTAATTTATTTCCCTTAGCATAATGTTTTCAAGGTTCATATATGTTGCAGCATGTATCAGAATTTCATCCCTTTTTAAGGCTGAATAATATTCTATTTTATGTATAGGCCACATTTTGTTTGGTTTATCTCTTCATCTGTTGATGGACCCTGGGGTTGTTTTCACCTTTTGGCTATTGCCATAATGTTGCTTTGATATACAAATAGCTGTTTTTGTCCCTGCTTTCAATTCTTTTTTGGATATAAACAGAAGTGAAATTGCTGGTTCATTTGTAATTCTACGGTTGATTTTTTGAGGAACTCTCATGCTGTTTTCCACAATGGCTGCACCATTTCACATTCCCACTAGCAATGTGAGAGAGTTCTAATTTCTCAATATCCCTTCAACCCTTGTTTCCCTCCTTCCTTCCTTCCTTCCTTCCTTCCTTCCTTCTTTTTCTTTCTTTCTTTTTCTTTCTTTCTTTCTTTCTTTCTTTCTTTCTTTCTTTCTTTCTTCTCTTTCTTTCTTTCCTCTTTCTTTCTTTTCCTTCTTTCTTTCTTTCATCTTTCTTTCTATCTTTCTTTCTTCCTTCTTCCCTCCTTCCTTCCTTCCCTCCTTTCTCTCTCTCTCTTTTGTGTATTACCTATCCTAATGAATGTGATATGGTAAACAATTAAGAAATGATATTTCTCTTTTTATTTTACAATTACCTGGTTATGATTTTATAATTATTACAGTATAGAGATTATTTAGTACCTTTCTGCCTGTCTGAATCACTAAAATATTTCAGAGTTAGATTTTTTTCTTAGACCCACTTTTTCAGCACACCACATATATTTTTTTAAGATTTAGTTATTTATTATATATAAAGAGAGAGCATGACTAGAGGGAGAGGGAGAGAAACAGACTTTCCCCTGAGTGTGGAACCCCACACAGGGCTTGATCTCACAACTCTGAGATCACGACCTGAGCCAAAAATCAAGAGTCAGATGCTTAACTGACTGAGCCATCTATGTGCCCAGCACCTCACATATTGTATAATATACTTGATAAGTGGTTTTTTTTTTATATTCACTACATTTTCATATATCATTATAAATTTATTTCATTTCAATGTTTGAAATTGTTAGGCATTTTATTATGGTAATTGTGACAAATTTCATTAAAATAATAGTATTTCTGTTCATTCTGATCCATCTATAGTTAACATCATACACAATTTTGGTTATTCTAAATAGCATGTATTATATTCCAGATGGTTTTCATAATGGGTATAATGAAAAATATGGAGGGGGTAATTTGGTCTTACCTCCATGAGGGTTAGACACAGGTTAGGAAAACTAAAAAACAGAAAACTAAAAATAGAAAAAGCAGAGCTGTAGAAGTCATGCCACATGAAGTTGATCAGGGACAGGCAATTGGCAAGTATCAAAGGACACTCCTATTAAATGGAAAGTCAATCAACAGAGATAAAAATGAGCAAAGAAACAGGAAAGAATTTGATTAATCTTTAAAAGCCAAAGACAAAGGAATAGAAATACAAAAATTCATTATAGATACCAGTTTGAAAAAGGCTTTGCTAGAGGAGCAACCCTTACCTTTGATGTATAAATAAATAAGTATTCAGAGTGAGTTACTTAGGTCACCTGGGAAGCAGGTAAGTGTGCATCTATGTGAAGTTGTGCAAATGGATGGCAAGTTTTGGGACCAGCCATTTTTTGTCAAGTATTCTCTACCCTACAGTGAAAAAGGAACTTCTCAAACTATTTAAGTTCAGAAAAGCAAAATAATTTATATCAAAAAAATATACAGTGTCAAATATTTTAATGGACAATAAATTTTTATTGAATTTAAATAAAACATTAATCAATTATAAATGCCTTTTCCAGGAAACAAATGTCAGATTTATTTATCTATTTATTTATTTATTTATTTATTTATTTATAAAGATTTTATTTATTTATTTGAGAGAGAGGAGGAAAGAGAGGGAGACAGAGAGCACAAGAGAGGCAGAGGGAGAGGGAGAAGCAGACTCCTGCTAAGCAGGGATCCCAATGCAGGGCTCAATTCTAGGATCCCCAGGATCATGACCTGAGCTGAAGGCAGATGCTTAACCAACTGAGCGACCAATACGCCCCCAAATATCACTTTTAAATAATCTACCTTTGAAAATATCAAATATAGTCACATAAATTACTGCTAAATAGACAAGTATGTGAGATTTGAAAAAAGAAAGACATTCACTTTGACTACAATCAGAAATGTCATTTGCAAAGTGAGATTTAATCTATGTTGATGAAGTCTTGTTACATGCAATGTTAAGTAAGACTGGGTTCTGATGTAACACTTTTCTTCTTCAAGGCTCTCTGTATGCATTTACTAGGAACCATTGAGGTTAAATTTTGTAGTATGGGCATATTTAGTTAGGAAATAAAGCAGAATAGATAAAATAGCTTTCTAATGAATGTTAACCCTAGTCCAGTTTCTATATCTGCCATGATTTTTGGCTCTGTGTTAACACTTTATGGTCATTAGATTCTTTTCTCACTTTAAATTGAAGTATTTTATGTTTCAATTCTATCAATAATTCATTGCGTTTTATTATAGCTTACTGGCTTAAAAATATATAGCAAAGGTACTTTCCAAACAGTATATTTCAAATTAATGAAAATAAAGCTACTAGATGATTTAGTTTAGTTTTTGTAGAATTCTAAAAGTTTATTTCCTAAGAGAAGCCCGATATGCTAACTAAAGGAAAACATTTTGAGAGAACAAAATATTCCTACATTATTTTTATCTTTATTTTATCTTTTTTAATATTGTACATAACATTTCATATCCTGTACCAACACAAAGTTTATTTTCTGAATAAATGATGAGATCTCTAACATGATAACTCTACCATTAACTCAAAAGATAAATATTTATTTCATGGTTTAGGGTAAAAAAAATAATCTCAATCATTTAAATAATATAATAAAACTGTTGGCATATATGTCTTGACTGAAGCATTATAATGTTTTATGATATTCTGAATATGTTTTGACTTTAAAAATTCAGTAATTCAGAAGTTGGCAAAATGTGGTATAACATAAATTGTTCCAGATTCCTCCTTACATGTATCAATTGATATCTTTCATTTGAATTACAAATCATTTGTTTTTATATGACATATAAAACCTCTTCACTAGAAACAGTGGCTTATATAATCAGCAACTTATTCAATCAACATTTATTAGACCTACTCAGAAACTGGAGTTATTTAAATAAGAAACAAATGCTGTGGGATTTGATATCAAGCAGCATATATTCTAATTCTTTTTTAAAAAGCAGTTATAAAATAAAATTTAAGTATATGAATTAATTCATTGAGTATTACTTTAGATCTAAACAGAATAGTGGATCTCTGGCATTTTTTTTCAAGTTTTCCAGTGACACTAAAATATAAATGATTATGAGTTTTCTCATGTACTTCATGTGGCCTTTATTATTAAAATGTGATTCCATGTAATAGATGCAATCAATGAAGCCACATAGTTATTGTGATTGACCAGTCTCACTGACTTGCTAAGTGACTCTTATACATGAATCAAGCTTTCATAAAATAATTCCAGATTCTGGTAATTTATTCTCTTTAATTGTCAGGATTTTTTTCTAACTTACAATTTTAATCAAAGAGAAGTTTTTTCATAGATTCATTTATATATGTATATGTAAACATATATAATCTACATATATAATTATATTGAAGGATTGAGTTTTAGATTAAGTAATGAATTATTGAGGGGCATGTTTTTTAAAGAATAGGAAGAAAAACCAATCAGGTTTCATACGTGACAAAAACAGAAACATGGCCATTGTGACCACAAAAATATTTTGAAGATCTATTTATAATTTTTTGTGGTATTTTTTTCACATTAGCTCAACAAATGGTGTGGGCTGGATGATTTAAAGTCTTGGCTGGTTGGACAGAGATGGTAGTATGGGCTAAAATAAGAAGTGAAGTTGAAATATTTATTAGAATTTACAATACGAAAACAATGGAACATATATAAAAAACAATGAAAAAATATATAGACACTTTTTTAATGTTTAAATTCAATATTACCTCAAATTTACAGATGAGAAACTGCAATTAATCATGGTTCTGGCCTAAAAAACAACCAACAACAACAACAACATTAAATCAAGATTTCTTTTATCTCCACACTATTTTTTCAATTCATCAATGCTACCCTTCTGACAAGGGACTGATGAAATACTTCCATTAATAAGATTTTTTAAAGTATTTAATTATTTTCTTTAGAGAGAGAAAGAGCATGTGCACAAGGTGCAGGAGGGGTAGAGGGAGAAAATCTTCAAGGAGACTCCCCACTGAGCCCGGAGCCCCACGTGGGGCTCAATATCACAACCTGTGGATCATGACCTGGGGAGAAACCAAAAATTGGACAATTGACTGATTGAGACACCCCATGTTAACAAGTTATAAGTAAGAGGTTAATGGTATACTTACTGGATCTCACAGATATCATGTGATATAATAGAGCAAAGTATGATCCCAGTCACTTAAATAATATAAAATAGTAAAATTGTAGATACGTAGCTTTTAATGAAGCATTTATAAGTTTCATGATAGTCTGAAAATGTTTGAGTTTATACGTTCAACACTTTGGTAAATTGGTATAAAATGTTCTTTCTATAATCTTCCTTACTTAGCATCAGCTGGCATCGTATTGATTATTATTCATATGAGATAATATTGCAATCATATTGAATATTATGATAGGAATATGTATGTCGGTTATAACAAAGATGATGAAAGAGTTAATATGCTTATTACCTAAGATACTGTAGTTATTGCTAAGAGAATGAGAATTATAGAACATATGGAAATTTTAAAAAGTAGAGGCAAAGGGATAGATACATTACAGAAAAAAATAACTGATTGATGATTGAAAATGTGTAGAATAAAATAGTTGTCAAAAATATTTATAAATCAAATTTACCAAAAATAAATAGGAAACAGTAAAAATGATGTTAATGAGAAAGGTGATAAGCCATGCATATTTGTAAAGAACTTAATAAACTTGATTTATAATAGGTTACATTCCATTTTGAAATAAGTGCCCAGATAATTACTTTCTATATTCTTAAATATATAAAATGTAAAGTTTTAAAAATTTAGGTTTGGAAAGTTGTTTCCTTTCTTCAGAGAGTGAAGTGATCATGATGAAGTCTGATGAGAGAAAAGAAATGATGATTAATATATTTCTTTTCCTTTGATTTCCTTTAGCCTGATTTGGGGAATTAAGGAGTGATTGAAGGTAAAAGAAACAAAAAAACGAAGTAAAAATATTTTCAAAAAAAATCTATCTAATTAGGAAGCTATTTAGGATGAATATTAAGGTCACAGCTTTCCATTTAATTAAGAAAAAATTATCAAAATCTAAATAATCATTTACAAAATTGCATTAGTGGTCACCTTATCAAATCTGTTCTACAGCTTTTAGAATTTAATTTTTGGAACTGATGAGGGAGGTCCTAGTGATTGAAATGAGCATTTCTTTTACTTTGATCCCACTAAGAGAAAAACTGAATGAAATATTAATTGAAAATAACCTCAAATTGGAGAAAAGTCAGACAAAATCATATTAAACTACTAAGAAAGGAAGCAGGTAGTGTCTTAAGAATGACAATGGCCCAACTAGGAATCTAGAACTAGTCTATAAGCACATTAAGAATGGGAACCATTGCCTTTTCCTTTTCAAATTAACATATATTATATTATTTGTTTCAGGTGTACAGGTCTATGAATCATCAGTCTCACATAGTTCACAGCACTTACCATAGCATATACCCTCCCCTCCCCAATGTCTATAACCTGGCCACCCTGTCCCTCCCCATCAGCAACCCTCAGTTTGTTTCCTGAGAGTAAGAGTCTCTTATGGTTTGTCTCCCTCCCCAGTCCCATCTTGTTTCATTTTTCCCTCCCTTGCCCCACCCCCACCCTGCCTCTCAAATTCCCCATATCAGAGAGAACACATAATTGCCTTTCTCTGATTGACTTAATTTGCTTAGCATAATACCCTCTAGTTCCATCCATGTCATTGCAAATGACAAAATTTCATTTTTTGATGGATGCATAGTATCCCATTGTGTATATATACCACAACTTCTTTATCCATTCATCTGTTGATGGATATCTAGGCTCTTTTCGTAGTTTGGCTATTGTGGACATTGCTGCTATAAACATTCTGGTGCACATGCCCCTTTGGATCCCTACATTTTGTATCTTTAGGGTAAATACCCAATAATGTGGGTTTAATATTGGTATCAGATACCTCACCTAATGCCTGAGCAAATATAGTAGTTCACCCTCATCTGTGATTTTGCATTCTACAATTTCAGTTACCCGAGATCACCTGTGCAAATGGTCCTCCTTCTGAAGTATAGTCAGGTCTATATTAGCCTAATGCTATGTCACACTGCCTACATCATTCACCTCACTTCATTTTATCACTTAAGCATTTAATCATCTCATGTCATCGTTAAGAGTGAATATAATTCAATAAGATCTTTTGAGAGATAGACCACATTTGCATAACTTTTTTTACAGAGTATTGTTATAATTGTTTTACTTTCTTATTTTTATTGTTAATCTCTTACCATGCCTAATTTATAAATTAAACTATGTTTGTATAGAAAAATTCCACAGATATATGTAGGATTCGGTACAATCTATGGTTTCAGGTGTCCACTGGGAGTCTTGGAACATATTTGCTGTGGATAAGGGGGATCTACTGTCAACAGTCAATAAACATTACTAACATAATTTGATCCATATTGGTATTAGAATTTTATATTTTCCAGTAATTGCAAATTTACTAATTGTAAATTTTCACTTTCCTTAATATAGCTAGTTCACTTTGATGAGAATTCACTTCTTGGAAAACATTACTGATTTCTCTGAAAACACTTCTAAAGAACAGACAGAAATGCTTAATAAGGTGTTAGTGAGTAAGACTTCTTTAGAAGATTTGAACATTGCACCAAGCTCTTCTATGGGGGTTCTTAGGAAAGTTGTCCCGTAGGGGAGAAATATTCCAATTAAGTTTTATCAACTCCACACTCAAACCTGAGCAATTTTGTCTCCTAAAACCCAGTTATTATCTCTTTATAGTTGTAGTTTTCATTATTTTGGCAGTATATTATAATTAACTGCGAAATTTAAAAAAACACTAATGTCTGGACCCCCAAACTGAGGAATTCTGCACAAGTTTCTTGGCTACGTTTCATGCAAAAAGCTAAACTACACATAACTAATACTTTTAATGAGGTTTAGGGAATATGGACAGAAATTGACAAAAATTATTTATGGCTTTGAAAATCCAGAGTCTGTTTCTGTTTCAGGTTATCTCATTTTTTAACTGAAAATTATTTTTACTTTCTTTCACTTCACTTATTGGTTATATATTCTCTATCACAGAATTTGGGAGAAACAGATATATGTAACAGAATTTACATTAGGGAAAGCAGCTCACTATTAACAATTAATAAGTCAGTTTACTATGTACATATGGGGATGAAGTCACCACCAGATGTCAGCTTTGCATATGAACCCATAGTAGCTAACTGAATCTTGATACCTGAAGAGAAAAAAAAAATTTTAACAGTATGAAAGTATAATCCTCCTGTAAGACCAAGACTGATAATGCATAAAATTAAGTACTTTTTGTTGGTAATACCAGATATTTAGTGTTACTCAAGCCTTTCTCCCCACAGTGACAAGAAAAATGTGTCAAATATACTTGTGAAAATTAAAATACATTTTCATACACTTAAGTGCAGTAGGTTTTAACAATCTCCACCAAGTCATTAAAAAACAACAACAAAAAGTGTCTTACAATACAAATAAACAGGTATCTTGATCAATGTCCTAATTTTTGACTCTTGATCTAGGCATTTCCTATTACTTAGTCATAAGTGCAGCTATTCATTCTATCTAGATGTTCAATTTCTTTAGGAGACGTAATATATCTTTAAAAACTTTAATATCATCCACTGATTATGAAATAAAGTCCAGACCCTCTAATCCTTCACGATCTTTCCCCAGTTTATATTCTTGACTTTATCTTCCATGTAACACAGGTACTCCAGTCTATATTTACTATAATTCTATTATCCAAAGTTACTTCACTTTCAACATGCACTTTACCCCATTGATTTATTCTCAAAAGTGCAGCTTAAATGTATATTTTTTATTAAAATATTGTTATTTTTAGTCTCTTGAAAATCTCAAAGTAGTTTAAGAAAAAAAAAAGAAAATAATATTTTGCCTTCTATAGCTACTAAAAACCAAGAGATCAGCCTTCCTTTATGCCTAGGTGATTATCTTTTCTTGTCTTGGCTCTTATCTCTTCTGTATTATCGCCGTTTTTAATAACTTTTTTCTCCACGTGATGTAAGGTTGGGTACTTATAATTACGTGATTATAAGGTTGGGTTTAAATGATCTTCATAACCTGGTAGCTCAGAAAACAGAAAGCAGTACTCTCTAATCCAGAGTCTCTTCCTATTCTTGAAAAGAACACTAAATGGGTGGTGAGGTTGAGTGAGGTCTCTACACCACTTTAATAAGGAAAGCAAGACTATGTGATTGATAGCCCCACCAGAATCACAAGGAATCCACAGCGATTTTAAAGAAATTTCTCTGGAATTTCTGCCCTCATTTCACCAAGTCAATAAATCTGATATTGTCAGATGGCAAGCTTATATCTGTTGGTATTTCTTTGATTAAGTTATAACACATGGCATTAAAATTTAAAGCCTAAAAAAATAAGCTAATTTATCCAAGATCAAATAACACACCACTATTCAATGTAGAAGTCTGTAAAATTACAAAGCTGGTGTACTTGCTACACCTATGGTGTCTTCATTTTTGGTTCTAAATATTCTGACCTTCGGATTGAAAGTTTTTGATACCAATCTCACTGCTAATTCCTTTTCCATCTCCTTACATCTTTGACTTTGCTTTAAATGTGAAGCTTTCTTTCCCTCTCTGGGTGGATATTTTTTTCTTTTATTAAACTGGAGGCACCTTATGGTATAGACTGGTCTTGTGACCTTAAAAATTCATATCTTGAAACCATATTCCCAGCGTGCTGGTATTCGAATGTGGAACCTTTGAGGAAGTGACTAGGTCAGGAAGGTGTAGCCCTCATGAATGGGATTAGCACCCTTATAAAAGAGAGCCTACAGAGTTGGTTGGCTTGCCCCTTACATCTATGTGGACACAGGGAGAAGACAGCCATATATGAACCAGGAATTAGGCCCTTACCAGACATGGAATCTGCTGTTCCTTGATTTTGGACATCCCAGTCTCCAGAACTGCGAGAAATAAATTTCTGTTGTTTATGAGAAACTAGTTTATGGTAATTTGTTATAGCAGCCTAAGAGAAATAAGACACTATATATACTTTCCTATCAGCAATATGCAATGACTCTTTCTTTTTAAAAGCAATATTTCATTTTGTGTCTCCTAAATTCCTGTTTTCAGAAATATAAATGCTTCATTTTCTCTTCTCTTGCAAGCACATGGAAGTACCAAGCCAGCTGTAAGTTCTAGCTCTACAAAATTCACCAGCTTGTTTTCGCTATATTATTCAGCTAGTTTCAGGAGAGAAGATAAAACTCCTCCCTAGGCCTCAATATTGCATTCACTAAAAGCATGAAAATTAAATGTCATAACATGTCAGTGCCTAATCACTACCCATCCAAATTATTTCCATCTTTCAAAGCCTAGGTCAAATTCCTTGTTTGGTTACTACAAATCCTATAGGAATATCTCATCTTCAAACTTCTATGAAATTTTTAGTCAAGTAATAAAAATAAAATATTATTGCTAACTATTGTGTAAATAATGCTGTATGAACAATTTATGGCCATTATTATATTTAATCCCCATATTAAACTTATAGTATTACCTCTCTAAATATTCAGGTAATACCTAAAAGGAAATTGAATCTTGTAGAATAATTTTACATGATGATGTATTAAGTACTTAGAGAAGTAAGATTCTCACCCTTGTTTGTCTCTCTAGAGAGACGCATATTATTGACTTTTACAATATTTTCTAAGACTTTATAACATTTATTAGATATTTTATTTTACTGTTTTTCTTTGTTATGTAAATATATTTTGTTTCTCTGAAAAGCTTGGAAAATCTTTGTTCGCAGTAATCATGCCATAAACTGGGCATTATTTGGTTATTCCCATGATCCCTAGAGAAGTGATAGATGTGAATATGTGTGTGTCTGTGTGTGTGTAGAATGAAAATGAGAGATTATTATTTCTTATGACATTTACCTCTGAAACATTTGAAAAAAAAATTCCTTTTAGATCCAAAAACATGACTATTCGTTCTCTTGTCATCAAAATGTGATTATATAGGGCCCCTGGGTGGCGCAGTTGGTTGAGCGACTGCCTTCAGCTCAGGTCATGATCCCGGAGTCCCGGGATCGAGTCCCACATCGGGCTCCCAGCTCCACGGGGAGTCCGCTTCTCACTCTGACCTTCTCCCCTCTCATGCTCTCTCTCACTCTCTCTCTCAAATAAATAAATAAAAATCTTTAAAAAAAATATGATTATATAAAATATAGCCTTCAATGAAGGAATTTAATTGATTAATCATAATCCAGTAGGTGGCAGTACATTATAATATTTAAAATTATCATGGCAGTGTCTCACTGTGTAAAATTGTACCTCACTTTTTTCAATTTATACATTTGAGGCAAATAACCAATCAAATTATTCAAATAATACTTTCAAAATTATACATCTTTTAATTATCTGTTGCTTAGTAACAAACTACTTTAAAACTTTTTGGTTTTAAATAATAACCACTTCCTTTGCTCAAAAGCCTGCTATCTGGACTGTGCTCAGCTAGGTGGTTTTTATGGTATTTCTGCTAATGTCACCTATTCTCTCTGCCTGATCTGTTCAGCAAGTTACTCTAACTTTCACATGGCAGTTAGGAATCTCAAGAGTTCAAAGTGGATGCCTCTAGGGTTTAGGTAACTGATATTGACACAACTTTACTTCTGTCTCATTTTGTTAATTAAAACAAGTCCCAGGTCTAGTGATTCAATTCCATATTTATAGTAGCATATGAACTGGAAGGGAAAAATGGAAAAAGAGAAAATGATACATAGTTTCTAAGTAAAGTTTGGCCTAATATGTGTAGTGTAAACATTTGGGATGGGATGCTGAGACTGGGGACAGAGGCAGAGAGAAAGAACTCTTAAAGTAAATCTCTAAACTTTGATAAAATATCACTTCTAGAACAAACTGACAGTGTGAAATTCAAATTTATCTGATATTAGTCTCAGAATGCAAAACAGAGAGAGAGAGAGAGAGAAGGAACGTGTAAAGGAAGAAGAGAGAGAGAGAGAGGGAGAGAGAAAGGAGGGGAGGGAGAGAGAGGAAGAAGAGAGAAAGAGACTTTAATGATTCTGCAATTCAAAATTTTAAAAGAGAGTAAAGTACAGAGAAGATCAAGAAGTCAAATAAAAATACTGAAATGACTCTTGCAGTGAACATTAAACTCTTAGGACTAATGGATGTGAAATATATTCAGGGGAGAGAAAAAGAAACAAAATTATGAGATTGAATAGGTTGGGTTTTCTTAAGTATATGTATGACCCCTTGAAACACCAGAATTAATGATCAAAGCATCCAAATTTGTGAAACATTTTATACACTTCGAGTATCTGAGTAACTAAAAAGGAACAAAATATATGTGAAAGAATATGACAGTCATGAGAAAAAATGTACAACATCATGCAATTTGAGTTTCTTTGTGGTTACACCTATCAAATAACAGTGCTTCAGACAAATTCCATCATATAATGTGAATTAAATAATAAATTTAACTGTGAAAACTTACAGGCCAAATTTACAGTAAGAAAAGAGAAGGCATGCTGAAGAAAGAAAGAAAGAAAAGAAAGAAAGAGAAAGAAAGAAAGAAAAAAGAAAGAAAGAGAAAGAAAGAGAAAGAAAGAAAGAAAAGAGATAGCATGTGTTGCTCAATTTATCACTGTTTCCATAGAGGAGTTAAAGACCTCTATTAAACTCACACAGTGGATTAGTATTCAGGGGAAAAGATATATTGCCTCCCTCTTCCATTTTATACAGTAAGTACAAAAGCAATCTTGTAAGTGGGAATACAGATTATTGAAGTGCTAGTTTGTATGGCTCCATAAGTCAGCTATTTCCAGGGATAATTTAGCAAAGCCAGCTCCCAAACCTTCTAAGGTGATAATGAAGCATGCAAGAATTTCCATAAGTCTTTTTTAGTGTGTGATTTGGAGAGGGGGCAAAGACTGGGATATCAGTCCTACAGAAAATGGGTTTAGGTGCAACACTCTCCACTAAAAGAAGGGGCTGTATGGTTCTCTCTCCAGGTGGCTTGTAATCCAGGTGATCTAAGTGAGTTTTAATTATTTTTGAACAATCCTTCTTTATGAGCAGTCCTTAAAGAAAGACCAAATAGGCCAGATTTAACAATCAATCATGGAAGTAAAATAATCTACCCAGATTTTAAAATATTTTAATATTAACAAGTAGCTCTTCTTTAGTATATTTGGATACTTTATTTACTAACTCCTAGATAGGTAGCAACCAAGAAATCCAGAAGACATCACTCACTGGGCTAGGTGTAAGAATTGATCAGAATTGTAAATAAAACAAAACAAAAAACCAGAATCAATGCTCAAGTATTTTCTTTTTTAAGTAAACTTGGGAAACTTGTCACAAAATGAAAATGTTAAGAGAGAAGAACATTTAAAAAAATATTTTTTTACTTATTTGAGGGAGAGGGAGTACACACAGGGGGAGGGGCAAAGGGAGAGGGAGAAGCAGACTCCTCGCTGAGAGTGGAGCCCAACTTGACTCCAGGACATTGAGATCATGACTTGAGCCAAAGTCAGATGCTTATCTGACTTAGCCACTCAGGAACCCCAAGCACTTTTTGAGTTGTAAAAATTCTGGGCCTTCTCTGTCATAGTTACCAAAATCACAATATCAGTTAAGGCAAAATTTCTTACTATCCCAGAAATTGTAATGGATTGAGGTATATAAAATTCAGGTAATAAAGCAATATGGCTTTAGGTTGCCGGGGTTTGGGAGAAGGGAAAATGCAATAGGCACCGATATCTAGATAATGAGATAGTGTTTGGGAATTCAATAGTAAATATTTCATATAAACCTAGATTTCATATATACCTAGATGTCGATAAACCATGCACTTTCTGCCATGTTATAACAACACAGTGACCATTAAATGAAGATAATCAGGTGGTTAGTCTGTCCATACAAATAAATCTGAGAGAGACTTACAAAGTTTCCCATGACCTTAGAGTGATGAATGAGAGTTTACACTTTCTCATTGACCAATTGTTAGACCCGAAGTGGAATTGCCAGGTTGAAAGGGGCTCCGCAGCGTGTTCCTGTTATTGATTCTCGACTGGGCCTTGTACTCATGGAGGGCAGAAAGACCAAAGAAAGAGGAAGACTATTCCAGATTGGTAGGTTCCAGGTTTAACAAGCAAGGGAACTGACATAGGAGGTTTGTCTTGAGCAACAGTTGAATAGATCTCCACAACTGCCTGCCAGAATTTTAAAAGTTTAT
This sequence comes from Nasua narica, assembly GCA_028533885.1. Taxonomy (NCBI): domain Eukaryota; kingdom Metazoa; phylum Chordata; class Mammalia; order Carnivora; family Procyonidae; genus Nasua; species Nasua narica. The sequence continues at coordinate 144,767,521 of CM052798.1, forward strand.
GTAGAGTGTCTGTGTTCAGTCAGATATTTAATCCACATGGTCTCAACAACACATTGCTCTCTCAAGGCTGTGCTCTTGAAATCAACTCCTATTATGAGAAGAGTGGACAGATCATACATTCTAAGGGTGGAGAGGTGGTGAAAGACCCTCCAATTCACTGGGTCTAGCTCATCAATGACCTGGCAGTCACATCTTCTCAATGACCTCCTCCAACACCTACATAGAAAATATTACTAGGTTGCAGAATAAAATATAGATGCTCAATGGATGCTCTGGTGGAGGGATGATGACAACAAAATATTAAAAGAGAAAAATGTACACTACAGTCAAAAGCCAGCATGAATAGAAGATATTTGAGGGAAGTATGAAACTTCCTTCACTTTGTTGCCTCAATACTAAATCTTTTTTTCCCCATCGTACTCCCAAAATTAGATACAGCCTGGGAACAATCTGGAATTAACTATATCATATAGCTATTATGGCAATAATGAAGTCCCCAGAAACCAGAGAATTGGGGGCTTTCAATAAAAGGATTTGGGACCTGCAATATGGCTTTCAATACCATAGTCAGGAGACAACAACATAATATAAAGGCAGGATGTAGAATGACAGCCCAAATAATTAATCTGTATGACTCTCTAAAACATATCTTAAAAATGTATCATGTTTTAAAGTTCTGGAAATACATTAAAACATACATGTAAAAAGATGTACATTTGTACATTAATCAGCTTTTAAAGAGAAAATGAGGAATTGTGATTTTTAATTAAAAAACAAATCAATTTAACAAAACCATCAACTATTATATAAAGCTCATTATGTTAAAGAATATGATATAGTTAGGGCACCTGGGTGGCTCAATGGCTTAAAGCCTCTGCCTTCGGCTCAGGTCCTGATCTCAGGGTCCTGAGATCGAGCCCCACATCGGGCTCTCTGCTCAGCAGGGAGCCTGCTTCCCCCTCTCTCTTTGCCTGCCTCTGCTTACTTGTGACCTCCCTCTCTCTGTCAAATGAATAAATAAAATCTTTAAAAAATATATGATATAGTAAATTGAGAAAAAAGATGTTTGTATTTGTATGTACCAGACATCCCCTTAATAAACTCAATTTTTAACCAAATTGACATAGAATTAAATATGCTTGGGAAATTGGGATACAGATGGGAAACACAGTGGTCAACATAAAAAAAATCACTGGTAATAAATATGTGGAGGATCTCTAATAAAGAAAATATGTTATATATATAACACACATGTCATATGTGTGTTATATATATTTTATGTATAAATAAATATAGATAAAATATTCAACTATTTTATCATTCAAATAATTGGAGCAATGCATTCCATGCTTGAATGAGGGTAATTAAGCATTCTTATGAAATAAATTCTTTTCTAATTATAAGTATAAAGCAATCATAGTCAAATTATAGTCAAAGACCAACCATATATATATTTTTATATATTTTTTTATATATTTTTCTTGCTATTGGCCTAGCTTATTGAAGTCAATTTTATAGTACTTACTAAGAAACAAAGATTTTAATATTTTTCCCAGCTTTATTGAGGTATGATTGACAAATAAGAATTATATACATTTAAAGTATATAAAATGATGTTTTTATATACATATACATTATATATAGTTATCAGAGTCAAATTAATTGACATGTCCATCACCTCACAGTTACCTTTTTGCAAGTCTGTGGTGAGAACACTTGAAATCTACTCCCCTAAGAAATTTCATGTTTTTAACATAGTAATTTTGGTCTCAAAATTTTGGACCTTTGGCAGCATTATAAAAATCCAATAAAAAATAGTATGTTGACAAAATGACTCATTAGACATATTTAGTATGTTAATTATAAAGTCTCCCCTGGAAATTCGAAATATTTGTGATATATTTATGATGGTTAAAATAAAAATGCAAATTATACTTTTATTTAATATATATTAATTATATTTTATATTTAATAAAATTATATTTTTATTTAATATATATGATATATTTTTATTTAATATATATGATATATATGATTACAAACTTGGGAAAATTATATACATGTAGAACATAAAATCTGCTTATGAAAATAACTCAGAATAATGGCATTATTTACATTATTTCCTCTATATTTTCCTTATTCTCTTCTTTATTCTTAAGATATGCATGTGAAAATTGGTTAGGCCTATCAAAGTGAAGAATTTAACAGATAAACATATGTACATACATATGGTATCTTAAAAAAACATTTCTATTCAAATAAACCTTGCATTATCTAATAGTTTTGACTATTTTGGTTAGGTATAAAAAGGAAGATTTAACATTTTGTATTTTATTTTTAGATTTAGGTTATTATATTTTATTAAAAATTATTTAAGAATTATCTAAGTTTTCAAATAATAAAAGATAATAATTTAAAAATCTGTATTTTGAAATCTATATGTCTTATTTGTTTAGGTTACTGTTTGCAGTTATCTGTGTGAAACTATATTGCTACTGATCAACAGTGAGAGAGAGCCAGATAGATAAATATTTGATGATTAACTAGTTAATTTTAATAATGCTGATGACTAGGTAGATTATTAAGTAAAAATACTGAAATTTGGGAGTATATATTACAATGAAACCATATTGATTAATTAAAAATTAGATATTTTGTGCATAAATGAGAAAGTATGTGTAGGTATTTAAGAAGATAAATGACTAGGTATACTGAAAGTAGTTATTTTCTAATTTTCTCAAATTTAACAAGATTGCTTTAGGCATACTAGGCAACTACTTTACAAAACTAAGAAACTGAATAAACACCCACAAATAAGCAAGTTTTTATACCGTCTCTAAAACGCAATGAAAGAATGGGTGCTCTGCGTAGAAGCTGACTGCTGACATTTTATACACTAAATTTCTTCCAAGCATTCATTTCTGTGGTGGTCACAGAGGCAATGTAAAACAAAGAAAGAAATTGTCAGAATAAATAGGTAGGAGGAACTTATATGGAAAAGAAAATACTGTTACCTGGGGCAAAACTGAGCACTTTAACCTAAAATATAGATAACATTTATGTATAGCAAAAAGGTTCTGCAGGTAATCACCTATTCCACTGCGCTTTGCCAAGACAAATATCACTGAAGATTGTTAGAAACCTAGTATGCAATTGTAGAAATGCTTGACACCTGAGTACATGGTATTTTTTAATTCCAAAGTTTAAGTGCATAAATGACTCATACATTTCTAAAAGTATATAGTAGATAATCATCGAATTGCTCTATAAATTTGAAAGTAACTCTCAAAATTATGTATTACATCATTCAGAATATGAAAAAAATTTAGAGTTCCCACACATACACATAATACATAATTATCACTTTTAAAAGATTGAGTAGAAGTAAGTGATCTTTAGATTTAAGACAGCTAAATGTGATACCATTAGACCAATCAGATAAGACTGATTGGAATGTAGAGGCAGACTTAAGAGTAATGACTAGGACCCAACATGGCAGCACCCAGGGTACATAACAGCTGCTCTTGTGGGCCAACACAATTGTGGGGGAAAGTGTGTAGCTGTCTCTGGCCCCTACCCAGCACCTTTTGGCCAAAATGCCAAAGCCAAGAAGAACACCCTCAAGAGAGGCCATTAGATAAGACCTCAAATATTGGAGTTCACATCCATTTGCTGTCCATTCACACAAAACCAGGTATGTTCCTGCATTTGTATTTTATATTTGTCAAAAGTTCAGAAATAACAGAAGCCAATGATCACTAAAGTAGTAAATAGTAAAAGTTTATTGCACACACATCAAAAAGGAAATATGCAATTCCAGAGCATTCCAACCCGAAACATGGAATGAGTCTCCAGGTGTATTGTTATAATGTGATATATCTTACAAGAAGGCAGTAACTGTTTATTCTTTACAGTGATTGCTTATAATATTAGAATTTTTTTAATGATGGGGAATTGGTTAGTTGTTACTTCATATCAATTTGGGATTTATCATGGTATTTATCATATCAATTATGATATCAAAATCATATTTATATTTATCATATTTATTTATCATATCAATTTGTTTTTAAGTTTTGCTTGTGATTTCCAGAGACATAAGCAAGAAATGACCCAGCTTCAGTTAGTCTTCCAAAATAAGCTACATTAAGCTCTGTATGACTTAATTGGTTTTGTCTGCTAACGGAATCTTCAAGGCTGGTTTCTATTTGTTTTTTATTTTAACATATTGAAACACCAAGTGAGAAACATGTAAAGTGCTTAGAACTAAAAGGAAAGCAGGAAACAGAGCGCATTGTTTCTTCTGAACAGGAAATGAGCAAAGTAGTAATTTGTTTTCCAGCATTGTGTACCTAAGAATTCGAGTTAGAATAAAATGTAATTGAACAAACAATAAAAACTATATCAAACTTAAAAAAAAGTACAAGTATAAATGGCTAGTAATTGTGGAAGACAACTCTGCTAATTCTATTTTTATTCAATTTTATTATAATCCTTTGGGTTGTATTCTTTTTCCTATGTGTCTATATTGTTCTCTCCTTCCTTTACATATATGGCTTACATATATCAATTACCAAAATAACTGTCAATTGTGATAGAAGGTATAAAAAGTAAGTGATGACTATATTGTTTCCAAATCTATAAACTAATAGAGCAGTTTTGGTCCATTTTAAGAATTAATTATTTGATTTTTTTCTGGCTACTACATTACATTATTACTTAAACTTTGAACTAATCTTCATATGATTTACTTATTATATGCATTATATTAATAATTAATATTAACAATGCCTAGAGGTTAGGGTAACAGCTGCTGTATAACCTACATTGGATAGAAATGGTTGTAATCACTTGACCAGATGGATATGAATAAAAGAACAATCTGGATAATCTTGGATGTGTAAAATCCAAAAGCACCGATAAATCTCATTAGGCACCCACTCCCAAACTACACAAACTTAACATGTAAAATAAAATAGAGAAGACAAATGTTTGGATCACACAAGAGGACATCAGTAGGTGAAAATAATGAAGTCTTACCTCAGATTCATAGTTCACTTAAGAAAAAGTGTTAATATTTGAACTAAATCATCTCATTATTGTGACACCTAACTGTATCTACATCAACCAAGATAATAAAAGAAACAGAAAAATAACTCCCCATAATTAAATGAAGTTTTATTTTATGGTCTTTAGCTTTTTTATGAATTCTTTTAGGTTAATTATAAGAAATATGATCTTTTGTTTTTAAAATATTTCATTTATTTGTTTGAAAGAGAGAGAAAGTGAGTGAGAGAGAGAGAGAATATGAGCAGGGGGAGGGAGAGAGGGAGCAGCAGACTCCCTGCTGAGCAGGGAGCCTGACATGGGGCTCTATCCCAGGACAGTGAGATCATTACCAACCTGAGCCCAAGGAAGCTGCTTAACAGACTGAGTCACCCAGGGCTCCCAAGAAATAAGATCTTTTAAAGAGAATATGTATTGTTTGATAGAAAAAATGGAAATGACCATCTTTTAGGAGAACAAATTTTACTTTGTAGATGGAATCTAATCTCATTAATTACCTACAGAGAGCACTATTACACAAATTATTAAATATATAGAGAAATCTATATAGCACATCAACAAATATTTGAGACTTATAGGCTTACTATGTGAAAGGGATAATATGGAATGTGAATAGGTCATCAACTTCTATGAGTGAGCTTAAAACTTTTATGGAAGAATAATGGGATAAAACAAAATTTTATAAATAATTTATATACTATTTTTAAATTATTAATAAATATATCATATTTCTCCCTTTGAACTCATATATTTATCTGGTTATAGACTTTACTATCATTTATTTTTTGTATGCTACCACTTTCTCCGTCTGCAACGTATTATTTTTTTTTAGTTTACAAATGTGCACAAATCTTTCCATTATTAAAAAAAATCTCCTTTTGGTATTGCTTTATCTACTTGGATAACTACTTATATTTAACAAAATTCTTTAAAAAGCATTACCCTGTTTAAAGAGAATAAAATAATATTATCTTGGCTTTATCATAATTCATTTCATGTATCTTTGCAATTTGAGATTCAATGTCATCATTAACAAAAACTATTTTCTCATTGATTTTACAGTAGTTTACAATTTTATTGACTCTGATGCTTTTACCACAGGCATAGCATCTTTTCTTTGAAAATTGCGTGGCTTTTAAATGTAACCTCCAATGAATGACTCCTATATTTGTCAGTACCATGTCAGATGCAAGTCATCATAACACAATTCTAGAGAGCTTAAATATTGAGGAAAACAATTGGCTCATAGAACTGAAAAGAACATTTATGGATTCATCCATGTTTTGCATTTAGATGGTTAAATAATTCCATCAAAGGTCTGTTGCCCTCCTTCTGTAGGCTCTGCTTTATATTTCATTTTCATAAAGAGTTTACCAATGCATTAGAGAAAATAAGACTACCAGCACCACCAAGTTCACAGCATATGACTTTGAAATCCTGGTGGAAGAGCAAACTGCTTTTCCAATGTATATAGTAAAAGCTTTTGCCTAAATATATTGCATTTGGTAGGAGTGGCTTATATCCTATGTTTATCCTTGCAACAGTCCTGGCAAGGATTTAAATAGAATGCTGTATACTCATTGGTCAGTCCTTGACATATCTACTTCAAAGGCCAGTAGATCCCATCTAAACAACATGGAAAGAATTTTGGGGAGAAAAAAAAAGATCCACTAAGAACCTAAATGTACATACAAAGACTATCTTTTTCCCTTGAAGAAGATCCTTTGATTCCAAATGCCTGACAGATATTTCTACCCAAATATCCTACCAGCATCTTAAATTAGTACATCTAGAACAAGACTTAACACTTCTCTAAATGGCTCCTTTACATTCCACATTTCAGTTAATGTTGTGTGATACGTCATCAATCATACCACCTTCTCCTTCTCTTACATTCTTCTACTTTGCCCAATCTTGAATCTTGAACATAAAATTTGTTCTCTCTCTTTTTCCCCTTCTTAACAGTCAATTCATACCTAAGTCCTGCTGGGTCCACTTCTAGGAATCTGACATTTCTGTATTTTGTCATGGCCTATGGCAATCTGATTATATAACAAGAAAAGGAACATAATTTTATGCCCTCTTCCTTTTTTTGATTCTTCCAACATTCAGCTCAACTAACATCATCTAGAGTTACCTTTTTAAACCTAAATTTAATCATGTTACTTGGCTACTTAAAACTTGTAAAGGGCTTCTTATCACCCTTTTTTCCTTACCATGTCTTAAAGTATTTGAAGTGTCTGGTTTTAATTACACCACTACCTCACATAACTGACTTGGCAGTCCACTCTTGGGCCATGCTTAGTCTTTTATTCTCAAATACACAATGTGTTTTATTATTTCTAAGATCTCTGGGTTTCTCATATCCTGACTGTATGTCCTTCTTCCTATTCCCTAAGCATATTGTGCCTCCTATATCATAACAATAAAAGTCAGTGTTTGAATATGAGCTTTGGAGGCTTACTCTAGGTTTCAATCCCAATCCCAACAATTTACAAGATATTTAACTTGGCTCAGGTTTCAAAAAATATTTTACAGTACATGTTTCTCATTTAAAAATATTCTTCACAAGTTTTGGAGGGTTTTTTTTTAGGATTAAATGAAATAATGTATATAAGGTGCTTAGGCTAGTGACTGTCGCATAGTAAATAATCAGAAAGTATTTACTACTCAGTATTACCCTTTTGTGAGTTCTTTCAAAATGGGATCAATGTCTGTGGCTGTTATCCCAAAACTTACCATGGGCTTGAAATAGAATAAGAGGTCAAATCAATTCTCATTATATAAATTCAATGTCTTCTTCAATGCCATTGCTATCAGCAGATTAGCCACTGAGGTTTAAAATGTAGGTGTCCTTGATTTCTTTATTTTCTTTTATGTTTCTTGCCATTCAAATAATCTACGAATTCCTCATATTTCTTCCATGAATTATCACTTAAATTTCTTCCAATATCCTCATTTCTGCGAAGGTCAACCCACATTAGGTCAGCATTGACTCTCATCTGTTCTGTTGTCCCTAAATGGTTCCATATAGCCGTTGGTCTCACTTCCAATTTATTTAACAAAACAAAACAAAAAGCCAGATCTACCTTCAAGAGCAAAATCTATTATCATGGAATTTCTGTATCTAAAATCCTCAGCATATAAATCCCAAGCCATTTATCATTCATTTAATACCATCCATAACCTAGCTTTGCTTCATTTCTCAAATACTATCTTGTATTTCTTTGAATAATACCCCAGTTGCAATGCTTCTTTATATATGACTCAAAAATACTAGTCTTTTCTACTTCCTGTTTTCTGTCCATATGACTTCCTCAGAAAGAAATACCTCTTTCTCTTTTTTCCACTTATTCAAAACCTATCCATCCTTCTAAAGCATGTACAAAATCTACATATTCCACAAAACCTTTTATTTTATCAATTTTATCCTCACAATTTACCTAATTTTTTATCTAATAAAGCACATAAAGCATATGAATTTTAGGTATGTATGTACATGATTTATCTTTCTCTTTTTAAAAAAGATTTTATTTATGTGTTTGGCAGAGAGAACACAAGCAGGGGGCGCAGCAGGTAGAGGGAAGGGAGAAGCAGGCTCCCTACCGAGCGAGGAGCCCAGTGTGGGACTCAATTCCAGGACTCTGGGATAATGACCTGAGCCAAAGACAGAGGCCCAACTGACTGAGCCACCCAGATTCCCCATGGTTTATCTTTCTGACTTGAAAGCTTATTAATTATCATATAGCCTCATTTTCTTCACCTATGTGTCTCTTTATAGACACTCTCCAATGCAATGCTCAAGAAGTATTTGTTGAGTAAATATTCAAATTGCCATTTATAAATATTATTCCTTTTTTAAATATTTTATTTATTTGAGAGAGAGGGAGAGAGAAAGCAAGCACAAGCAGGTGGAGCCATAGGTGGAGGGAGAGGGAGAAGCAGACTCCCTGCTGAGCAGGGAGTATGACACAGGACTCCTTTCCAGGGACCCTGGGATCATGATCTGAGCCTAAGGCAGATGCTTAACTAAGCTGCCCAGGTGCCCCAGTATTATTCCTCTAATAGGGAACATCATAATGAATGAGCCTGCTGCTGAATCTACCAAAGCACATATTGTTGACCATCCTGATTTAAACTTAGTTTAAAAATAATATTAGACAAAGATATTGCTAGTTTTTTCCTAAAAGTCAACACCTATGTAGAAAACAAAATGTATAATGATTTTTAATGTGTTTCATAGTATATATATATATATATATATATATATATATATATATGTATATTATGGATACATATGCATCATATATTAATATGTATTATATATTTTATAGTCTTGGGTGAAAGCACAGAGGTGTTATTCATAAAAGTAACCTTAAATCCTTGCCAAATTATGGAATAGTTATAGAATATCAGAAATTGATTTCACCCTCTCAAAGATTTTTGTTTCCTTTTAATATAGGTATAATTGCATCTTTACAGTCTATATTACAATATTTTTTACAAGAATCAAATGAAATTTTAGAAGATCCACAGACAATTTTGCAACAAAATCAACAATATTGAAAGTGCCCATTTTTAAGGCATTATAAAAGCACTATATGATTTATTAAATTAATCATTTGAACAATTTATTAAACACTGTATTATCACTTTGCACTGAATCCAAATATCAGTTGATTTTTTATATTAAATATGTCTGGGACGATTTTATCCTAAGCTGTATTTAACAAAATCATTTTACGTGAATAACACAAAAATGTCAAAAAATATTAAAATCCCTTTTCCAGTTTTTGTTATTGGCAAAGTATAGGAAGATTGGAAAATACTTTTATAATATTTAATGATTACTTTGAGCAAATCAAATATTGGGTCAGATTGAACTTTTAACCCATACTAACTGCAATCCACTTTTGCTGAAGAAAATCAGTGGTCCATTATGGCCTACGAGCCATTATTTCAAAGCTAAGAGTTTCCTGTAATTTTGCATATATTGATTTTACTGAATATGTTGAAGGCCCTGAAAGACTGGAATATGCCACATATGATCATAAAAGAAATGAGAATGTAATAACCTCTAATTACAAGAAAAGCCCATTATTCCAGTTTTGCATTACCTTTTTATTCGGTTTTTAAAATTTCTTCTATTGCTTTGGTTTTTCAATATGCAGTTTTATTTTTATTCATTCACGTGCCATTCTTTTCTTTAGTTTTTTTTTTTTCTTGACCCATTGTATTAAACAATTCTTGTAGAAGATAATTTGTCATCACTGCCACAATGAATACAATTTTCCTTAACCCAGACCTGGCCATGCCTTGCTATATTGCAAAGGAAACTACCTGAAAGACTAAAAAGGGGCACTATATGAGAAGAGTGACTGGTTATTACAGCTTTAATTAGAACAGTCAAAATTCTTGGTGAATACTGCTCAGAAAAGTATTCTTTGGTAGAGGAGATTGTATTCCTAAAAAAAAAAAAAAAAATCATTTTTTAAGAACACAATCCTATTACTGCTAAATATAAAACCAGATTTCAAAGTATGGAACCAACTGATTTGGACTTTTCCTACCATATTTTTTTAAATTGCTAAGGCCAAGTATGCTGCATTTTTCTCAGCTATTCATTTTAGTATCTGATTATACTAGTATAATAATGTAAAACTATTGGAATCAAACTATGGAGAGTCAAAGAACAATCTGGTTAATAGGTATTTACGTAAAATTTAGTTGAAGAAAGACAGGAGCACTTGGATTTAGTATCTGTGTTTAGCGTTTACATACCTGTTTCTTAAAGAAAAAAGTCATTGGCAAGAGCTCTGATTCAAACACCCAGGCATTTGCAACATTAGTGAATTAATCGTCTCATAACTCTTTACAAGTTTCTTTTAATAACCAAATGCCATTTTTATAAAGGCAAATATAGTCTTAATTCTCTTATGTCATTTTATGTTATACTTACTGTTTATGGCTTTTTTTCTAATATCTACTTGTAGGTCATTCTTTGTTATTTTTTGTTATTTTTTTCATGATTACAATGTATTGTTTTTCTCATAAATAGAACTTGCAACTTGCATAATACTCAATCATTTTAGGTGACATTTACTAATTTTATATTATAACTAATGATATAGTTTGTTTAGTTTTTCTTCTCCTTTGGGAAGTACAGAGAGAATATGAGGGACAAAAAAGAAATATGCAGAACTTCAGTGGTATATTTAATAACATTTAATGGAAAGTTTGTCGAATTAGGGTCCCAGAGGGAGAAAGAAGTCACAATAGGGTGTTATATGATTTAATTAAAAAGTAACAACCTTTTTAAATGTTATGAAAAATAGTAATTCAAAAATGTAGGAAGCCCAATGAACCCCAAACAGGATAAACACAAAGTAAATATTCTGGGGCATATCATGGTCAAGTTGTTGAAAACAAATATAAAGAAAGGTTCTCAAAAACAGCTGATGGAGACACATATTACATGTTGGGGGCAAGAATACAAATAACCACAGATTTCTCGCCAAAACCAGTGAAAGCCGATAAGTGGTAAAAGAATATAATGAAGACAAGGAGGAGGAGAAAAAAGATGAAAAGTTTATTATTCTGGAATACTCTAACTACTGAAAACTATCCGGCAGAAATGAAAGAAAAATAGAGACATTTTCGGATATATTGAAGTTGAGAGAATTCATCAACAAGAGATCTGCAATTCAAAAATGTTAAAGGAAATTCTTAAGGCTTGAATACAATGATGTAAGATTGAAACTCGAATTACAAAAAAAAAGAAAACAGAATATGTCAAATATGTGGGTAAATATTATAAATAAATGAGTTTTACATTTCTTAATTTATTCAAAATAGAATTATGTTAAAGAACAGACAATTTTATGGAAACCAAAATTAAAAACACAGTAGCATTTATAATCGCTCAAAAAATTAAGTACTTCGTTATATACGAAACAAAATATGATAAGACCTGTATGCTGAAAGTTACAAAATGGCAATGAAAGAAATCAAGAATGAAATACATGTAGAGACATACCTTGCTTGTGGTTTGGAAATCTCAATACAACAAAAATTTCAAAGCCTTCTAAATTGATCTATAATTTGAATGCAATTTTTATAAAAATCCCATTTTTTCCCAAAGTTTATTCTGACATCTATGGAAATGCAGAGGATCAACAACAGCTAAATAATTTTCAAAAAAAATGTAAAAGGTGTAAGGAATCACTCCATCTGAATAATTAGCAAGACCTAATGAGTTTACTAAATAGTTAGAGCAACCAAAAGAGTGTGGTATTTGCAGAGGAATAAACACATAGATCCATGGAATAGACTAGAGAATCCATAAATAGACCACACAACTGACCTTTGACAATTCAAGGATAGTCTTTCAACAAATGGTGCTGGAGGTGTTAGAATAGGCAACAAAATGAAATAAATAAGAAGGGAAAGGTGGTAACTTGGACGTTGTAAAAATTAAAAACTCCACAAAGGACTCTGTAGAAAGGTTGAAAAATAAGTTGCTTAATGGAGCAAATTATTCATTACATATTTGACAGACTTGGATCTAGATCACAAAAAGAATTCTCAAAACTGAATAATAAATAGCAAACTATGCAGTTGGAAAATGGGAAAATACATGAAAAGACATTGCACCAAGACTATGTAGATGGCAAATAAGCACATTAAAGGATATTCAATGTAATTGCCATAAGGAAAATGAAAGTGAAATCACATTAAAATATCACCACACTGATCAGTGTGGCTTGAATGAATGAATCAATCAATCAATTAATAAGGAGTGATGACACCAAATGCCGGTGAGAGCTCAGAGAACCTGGACTACTCATATATAATTGGTGGGAAAGTAAATATTAGTTACTTTAGAAAAGATCAGGGAAATTTCTTACAAAACTAAATATGTGCTTATCATTGTATTCTTGGACATTTATCTCTCAGAAATGAGAACATATTTTATACAAAAACCTGTACATGAATATTATTTATTCATAATTTGAAAAACCTGGAAACAACCCCAATATCCTTTGATATGGGGAAAAAATGAAATAATAGCACAACCTACTGTAGAATACTACTCAGAATAAAAAAGGGACACAATGAATATTTGTGACAACTCGGATAGATCTCAAGGGTATCGTGCTGAGTAGAAATGTCTATATAAAAAACTTGCATACTATATGTGTCCATTTATATATAATGCATGAAATGATAAAAGTATGGAGATGGGGAACAGATTATTGGTTCACCAGTATTATGGAGTTAGGGAAAGAAGCAGTAGCTGGGGTTTAGAAAAGTAACATTAGGGATCTTTGTAATGTAATTTTTCTATGACTTAACTAAGGCAGTAGTATATAAATCAATACATGTGATAAACCTGTCTAGAAATCAATATAAACATACAACACCTACATGTAAGTGTGTGAAAAACTAGTAAAATAGTAAAAAACTCAATGGAATTTATTAATGTCAATTTCCTAGTTGTGATATAGTTGTGGGAGATGTAATCTTTGGAGAAAAGTAGATGAAGTGGGTATATTATATTTCTTTATTATTTCTTACAACCCTATGTGAATCTGCAATTATCTCAAAGTGCCGAAAAATATATAAATGGATTAAATACTCTAGAGGCTAAAACTGTCAGAAGATAAAAAAACAAGACTGAACCAAATGCTGTCCACAAGGAACAAACTTTAAATAAAGTGATGCTGAGAGGAAAAGATATAGTTTGCTAATGTGTAAAAAAAAAAAGATATGCAACAGTCATCATCAAATAGTGGCTTAAAGATCAGAGATAAAGAGCAATATTACATGATGATTCATTAATAAAACAGGAATGTAACTGAATATACTTAAAAAACTTCCAGATAGATGATATCAAAACTGATAGAAATAAAGGGAAATATAAGACAAATCCAAATTATAGTTGGTAAATTTAAAAGTCAACCTCATTGTCATACAGTTTATATATAATAAGAGCACATATTTTGTGTGTACAGTTTAATGAATTGCACAAATGAATGTTGTGATATTACTATGACTCCTTCAAAATATAGCACTTTGTTACCCAAGAAAATTTCTTCATGCCACTTTGTTGTAGGTCTCTACATATCAGCTCAGAAACCAACCAATATTCCATATTTTACTATAGATTTGTAGACTGTCCTGAAAGATATTATAAATAGGATAATTTAGTATTTTTTGACATTTTTGTTCAGCATATTACTTTTAAGATTCATTCTTTGTATTAATGAGTACAATTATCCAGTATAAATATAATACATTTTATTTATCTTTTCACCACTAAGTACAACTCAGATTGTTTGCAAAATATTTAGAGTAGCAAAACAATATTGAAAAAAAGAACAAAGTTGCAGAGTTTATGTTACCTGTTTTAAACACTTAGCAGAAAATTACAGTCATCAGGAAAGTATAAAGGCATTAGGATTTTAAAAGAGATAGATCAGCATAGAGTCTGGAAATAGGTTCCAAAAAAAAAATTCAATGAAGGAAAAAGTCTTTTCAAAAAATGTTGCTGGAATAACAGCCATAACTGGAAGCAATGATTTGAAATGGATCAATTTATTATATGTAAATCTTAAAAAATAAAGCTTCTATAGGAAAACAAAGGAGACTATCATTGCAACTCTGACATAAGATCCCACAGAACAATTTAAACACTAGCCATAAAAGAAAAATTGATAAATTAAACCTCATGAAAAGTAGTAACATCTCCTCACTTAAAAACACTGTTGAGGAAAAAATTTGCAAACTACAGACTAAGAGAAAATATTTATGATACATATTTCTAACAAAGAGCTTGTATCTATATACATGAACTCTTACAACTCAATACAAAAAAATATCGAGCTATTTAATAGAAAATTAAGAATGTATGCACATGAAAATACTCTTCACAGAAAAGGATACATGAAAGGCCAGTTAGCACATAAAATAATGCCCAACAATAGTTATTAGAGAATGCAATTTAAAAGTACAACTAGGGCCGCCTGGGTGGCTCAGTTGGTTGAGCTACTGCCTTCAGCTCAGGTCATGATCCTTGAGTTCAGGGATTGAGTCCCCACATGGGCTCCCAGCTCCGCGGGGAGTCTGCTTCTTCCTCTAACCTTCTCTCCTCTCATGCTCTTTCTCACTTTCTCTGTCTCTCAAATAAATAAATAAAATCTTTAAAAAAATAAAAATAAAAGCACAACAATTTACCACTTCACATACCCTGGAATAATTTAAATTTAAAATAGCAAAGCCATCCAATTTTGGCAAGGATGGGGAACCACATAAATTCTGCTATATTTCTGATAGAAATGTAAAATGACGCAACTGGTTTGGAGACCTGCTTAGTAATTTCATATAAAACCAAGAATTCATCTACCTTTGGCCTAAGAGCTCTACTCCTAAGTACTACCAAAGAGATATAAAAATGTGTATCAACAAACCTGTATAGGAATATGCCATAGCAGCTTTTCACATATCAACAAAAAACTGGAAATAATCCAAATAACTTTTGACAGAGAACAGGTCCACAGGTTGTGGAATTTTTGTAACACCGAATACTACTGAACAATAAAGACAACCACTGATCCATTAAATAACATGGTTGGATCTCAAAAGCCTGTGAATGGGGCCACCTGGGTGGTTTAGTCAGTTAAGCATCTGCCTTCTGCTTAGGTCATGATCCCAGAGTTCTGGGATGGAACCTCACACTGGGCTCCCTGCTTAGTGGGCATCCACTTCTCCCTCTACCTCTGCCCCAACCTCTGCTCATGCTTGCTCTGTGTCAAATAAATAAAATCTTTAAAAAAAAAAGCATGTGAATGAAAACGGTGCAAAATAACACAGACTTAATGATTCCATTTATACGAAGTTATCAAATGGCAAGATTAAATTTATTGAGCTAATCATTAGAGGAGGGCTTTTGAAGTAGAATGAGAAGATTTTCTATAGTGATGGAAATTTCTCTACCTTGATTGCATTGGGTGGATTGGATTACATGGGTTACATGGTTGTATGCTTTTCTCAAAATTCATAAAACTATACACTTAAGTTCTGTCCATTTCACTATGTTTAGTCATATTTTAAAAAGAAAAAAATAATTGATAGAAATGATGTTATTATATAAGAGAGTGAAAAAGGGCAATTTCACTGGAATAGTAAAGAGGGCAAAAGAATTTAAATTGGTAGAGTCCAAAGGGAAAATTAAATCCAAAGTTAAAAGGGGAAGAAATGTGTATAATTGAAGCATTAACTACTGAGAAAACATGTTGACTTTGGCTATTTTCCATTAGAATAGATATTAAATATATTTGTTTGCAAGGTCTAAGTTTTAGGCTTGATTACATGAGAATAAATAAATATAATGCATGATTAGGAAATAAGTATAGCACTATTAGAAATCTATAACCTAGGTCTTAAGAAAACTTGTGCCTCAAAAACTTGTGCCTATTTTAGTGCCTACAGCGTACTGATAATGTGGTGGAATTCATTTTAAACTTAAATATACTACCTAATATAAAGCTTTTGAGGGTTGTTTTTAAAGAAATACACATATTTTTATATTTTTACTGAAAAGCATATGCACATTCTATTTTTAATCTACCAGTTTTTATTTGGTTTTATAAATCAGTGTATCATAACCATGGGGCTTCATAGACTTATAATTTTCTTTCGAAGGCAGAATCTATTCCTGAAACTGGAAACAGTAAAACAAAAGTAGATATTTAGGGGTGCCTATGTGGCTCCGTTGTTAAGCATCTGCTCTTGGCTCAGGTCATGATCCCAGGGTCCTGGGATCGAGCCCCACATTGGGCTCCCTGCTCAGTGGGAAGCCTGCTTCTCCCTCTCCCACTCCCCTTGCTTGTGTTCTCTTTCTCTCTGTCTCTCTCTCTGTCAAATAAATAAATAAAATCTTTTAAAAAAGTAGATATTTATTTCTATACCTGATTTTGCTCTTTAATTTTATGTTTCCTTTTAGGTTAAGTTCACTCTAATTGATGATGACTTTCTGCTTGTGAGCTGTGAGATACAATTTATTTTTAATCTAGCAAATTTAAAAAATATGAACAAAAACATAATTGTTTCCAAATGGGTAGAAAATGAACATTTTGTTTGTAGGTGATATAACAATGTGATTTTTAAATGTTCGTATTCTTTGAATCAGTGATTACACAAATGAAGGGAAAATAAACAATTAGCAAGACTACAGTATAATTTTAATTTCTAAACAATGCACTTGTTGAAGTAATTACTTAAAATACGTGGCATGGAGTCTTTAACTGCCTTTGCATATACCTTATTTTGTTCAAGAAACATCATATAAACTTTACTCTGTTTTTACATAATTGTTTTGCATATTTGGATGTGCATTATCATTTGTTTTTAAGGGTCAAGGACATTGTACAGGGAGGGAGGAAAATCTAATAGAAAATATTTGGATTCAGTGAATAATTCCGTGGCTTAATACATGTTGCACAGATCTTGTCCCTGATGTGAGGAAGAGCACTTTGCAAGCAAAAACCCAGCACTTCAGGGAGGCAAAGATGGAGACTACAAATGGTCTTCCAATAAGGAAAATTCAGTGAGAGAGTCGATCATGGTTCTGCCTAAGTTCTTCTCTCAGTGTAGAAAATGACCCTAAGAGAGAAAGTATGAGGGAGACAGAATGAGTGTGGGATAAAGACCAGGTGACAACACAAGGTCCTAGAGCAAAGCACACAAACTGGCATCAATGTGTATTGGTGAGTGGTGAGAAGTTTTCATAATATTCTGGGTGATTTAGACTTTAGTTACTCCTGGATTGGTGTTTAGTCCTGGACTAATCCTTTCTGAACTATATGAACAGTAGGATTTCCTGCAGTCTTCAAGGAGTGGTGCCCCAAGGAAAGAAGTGTGGGATGAACTGCTAATGAGAGGCAACTAGAAAAAAAAAAGATGAAATGTAAACAAATATGTTAATATCTGGGTATAGTTATATTTGTATAGAAAAATCCAAAATGACATATAAAAATTGCAATAGTCCAGATTTTCCATGCTTCCTATCATAATGCTGTACCATATTCCTCAGTCTTCCAAACTGTATTATTACATTATTTCTTCAATTAATATATTGTTTGCTTCTCAGCTTCAAATAAAATTTCTTCTCTCCTTAAGCATATCTTCCCCATCCATTTAAAAGCCATTAAGAGATAGGCTTAATGCCTTTCTTGATTGCCAAAGAGATTTCTAGAACATATTTTTTCTCTCTGTCATAAGGTATTCCTATGTATAGTCTCCTCAGTGAGTAATGATACTCATTATATAATTTGCCACCCTCCTTGACACTGTGCCTTATATAATAACATTATGTTAATTTTTAGTTTAATTCCATATTTTTTCTATTTATTAAATAAGGAAGTAGTGTGTTAGGCTGGGACAAAATGGAATGGCATAAAGAGACCAACAGTATTTTCAGATGGAGCATTTGGTTTAAACTATGGCTGCGATTTGCACAGCTCTGCTCCATTTCTTGAACTGACACTACCTTTTCAGGCTACTCAATACATATTCTTAAAAAGGGTCATAGCTAATAACTGGGCATTAGGCCTGTGCTTCTGTGACTTCACAGAATTCTTTTTACCTAGCTATTTCTCATTGTGGAATATTGTGGAATATTATCTTTCTTGGTGGCTTTGGAGAGCATCTTTTCCAAAACTCTTTGAAGTTTATTGAAGTCTATATTACATAAGACTGCGGAAAGCAGCTAATTTACAGAATAGAACCTTACACTTGTCTATGTAAAGGTAAATTTTAACAGCATTTTAACAAGGCATTTATTAAAAAACATTTAAAAATACAGTTCAAGTAATCAGGAAAACCAACATCATGATTGTATTTATAACTCTACCAGTACTACAATGTGTTGTAAATATTTATAAAGCTATAGAACTGGGTTAGAGACTTTACAAAACAAAAAGCAAATAGAAGGTAGGAAGTACAGGAAAGAATTAAATATTTCAATTGTTAACTTTCTTTTTCTTTTTTTTTTTTTTTTGGCTCTTTACTCTTTATTTACTATGGAGTCGGGGGATGTTTCAAAATGTATTGTGAATCTGATGAAAATCATGAACTTACGTATTATGCGTGTATATTACGTATATTACGCATGTGTTGTAAATCTAATGAAAACCGTGCAAAACTCTAGGTGAAGAGCTTTGTCTTTAGTAGGAGCAGTTGTCATGATTATTCTTTTTTTTTTTTTTAATTTTTTTATTAACATATACTGTATTATTTACCCCAGGGTACAAGTCTGTGAATCATCAG
>CM052798.1:144787415-144843170 GCA_028533885.1 Nasua narica
ATTGGGGCATTGAGCCCATTTACATTCAGGGTAACTATTGACAGATATGAATTTAGTGCCATTGCATTGCCTGTATGGTGACTGTTAACTGTATATTGTCTCTCCTCTTTTCTGGTCTCTGTTCCTTTTAGGCTCTCTCCTTAACTTTCTTTTTCTATGGAAAACTAATGGATTCATATAAATCTAAAACTAAAAAATATATAAATAAATAAAATAACTACACTTTCACATTCATTTCTAAATATTTTTTCTATATCGTATACTTTTTTCATCTTGAATATGCCTTACAAATTAAGGAAATCAAAACAAAAAGCCAAACAAAAGCTGTGCATGTAGTATGTGTTTAAATGTTTTAAATGTTTAGTTAAAACTGAATGTTTTAGTATGTGTTAGAATGTTTTTTGATCCTGTGAAAAGTAACACATTGAGTTTGGAAATCAGTTTACTGCATCATAATTGGAAGGTTTAAAAAATGAAATAGAGGAAAATAAAATACACCCAAGAGGTAAGGGTGATTAGTGAAACTTTTATATGTATGTACTATATTAATATATAAAAGATGTCTCTTAGATATTGCTCCTTTAGGGTCAATAAACACTGAAAGTATTATTTATATACTTTATTATTTACCCACTATGAGTTAAGATACATAGGAGGAGAAATTAATTACCACATTAGATCTTGAGTAAGGTTTGTATAAGACAACTGGCCGTGTAAAAGTTGCCATCTATTGTTAAGGTAC
Source organism: Nasua narica (assembly GCA_028533885.1). Taxonomy (NCBI): domain Eukaryota; kingdom Metazoa; phylum Chordata; class Mammalia; order Carnivora; family Procyonidae; genus Nasua; species Nasua narica. The sequence continues at coordinate 144,788,158 of CM052798.1, forward strand.
AATATAAATACCCCTAGTCAAGTAATTATATTTATTAACTGTTTTCATTCCTAAATATCCACTCATCATTCTATAACTATTTATACTTATATAACCTTCCCTACTCATGAAGTCTTTCATGGTCTACACGTGAAGTACATTCATAGACAAAAACAAACCTTTTACATTTTACCATGCATACCTATGCTCAAATTTTCCCTTGATTAAAGTAATAAACATAAAGCATAGTAAATAGAATAGTTGTATAATAAATATTTTATGTATAAAATAATTCAACTTAAAGTTTTCTTCATCTACTCTGGGGATATAATGATGAATAAGCTACAGTCTTGGCTCTACAGGCTTACCATTGACTGAATCCCTTGTATTTTCAGGTCCCTAAAATGGAAAATATGATGAAATAAATCTTCTGACGAAAGTTCAGTCTAGATACTATGTGCATGTAGAAGAGGAATCACTTAATACTGAGAATGAAAAATCCATGATCTTGTTTCATTAGCTTTATTCACTAGCAAACTGAATGAAACCATTTACAGCCACCTAATGAACCTAAACAAATCAAAAACGTTTCCTTGATTAAGGACTATTTAATAACTGTATGCTATTTGGAGACCTTCATTTAGCTAATACTAATAGGGCATCATTTTAATTATGATAATAACACAAGCATGTACTAAATAAATTCAAAAAATGACTTAGTAGCCAAGATATGCTAATACTTAATTCTATGTCCTTAGGCAAATAAACTTCACTTTACCCTGATTTCCTCATGTGTAAATTGGAATGTTAGTAGTAATTTTTGTTTTGCTTTGTATTTATGCCTTTTAAAGAATGGCTTTCATGCTTTCCACTTTTTAACTTTAAATTATACACTAACTTTTATGATTTTTAACTTAATATTTTTATTATTTATGATGGCTTTCATTTTAAGAATTAAATTGAAACTTCAGATTTTCTATTTTCCAAATGACTGCTTCTCATTCCAAATACCTGTAGAAAACCCAAACATTTTTGAGGCAGTTCTTTGATGATATTCTGAAATTCCATATGCTTTGGATTAAAATCTTACTTTTTCTGTCTACATATCCCTATCTTCATCATTTTAACTTTAAAATAATTCATGAACTAGTAACATCTCTTTATCTTTTACATGTATTTCTGACAAATATTATATATTAATTTCAGGGTCCTGGGATCAAGCCCAGCATTTGTCTCTCTGCTCAGCAGGGAGCCTGCTTCCCCCTCTCTCTCTGCCTGCCTCTCTGCTTACTTGTGATCTCTGTCAAATAAATAAATAAAATTTAAAAAAATAACAGAAATTGATTTTTAAAATATGCTTTATAGTCTGCTATAATATTCACTTTTTATATATATTGTTCTCTTGAATTTTCTAGATACACTGTCATGTAATAGAGAAATAGAACTAATTTTAGTACTTTTGATATTATTATGCCTCTAATAGTTTCCTCATGTAATGTTAGCTTCTTGGAGTTTCCCAGAATTTTTGAGTCTGAGATGGAGTATAGGATAGGCCCCAGTGGGCTCTGCAGTCAGCAAGAAGCCAACTTGAAGATTGTCTCCCTCTGCCCCTCCCCAGACTCTTTCTCTCAAAAATAAATCTTTAAAAAAATAATATCACTAGTGAACTCTAATAAGATTGATTTTTGTCTTTTATTCCTTCCTTTGCTTTTCTTTTAGTATCTAAACCCAAGTCTGATAGTAATCTCTGAAACATTAAAATGTTCTGTCAACCTATCTCTTCATACCAGTTTTGTAATAGAGTCATAACCATCATCTGAAAATGATCTGGCTCAAGTTTTTTGGTGTTGCAGTTCATTGTACAAACATGCATACTATGCATACTATACATATGCATACTATGTAGATTCTTAAGTATCTCAAATTGTCTTCTATATATAACTGCTATGGATGAAATACTATTTATTTTTATAGATTCTAAAGGTAACATAATGAAATATTTAACTTAAGTCTTTCTAATTATTCAACTTTTATTTCTTTACCACAGAATTTTCTCATAGTTCCAGAATATTTCACAGAAAATATAGGAGGATTAGTATTTACGTATTATCTATCGTTACAGAATTATCTTTCTAGTTTTATTTATCATATGTATATGCATATTTTCCTATAATCAGTTTAATGTGTGAATGGGATCCAGCATTTTGTCTTATGAAATTTGGAAAATGATCCTCCATTTGGCAATACCTATTTGCAAAGCTTTGTACAAACGTGTTATAGAAGTAAGTCCTAATAATATAGGGTAATTATGTTCACAAAAGAGTGTCAGTAGTGGTGGAGTAAGTGAGTTTGGATTAATCAACAAATGTTCAGAGTTCACTGCCATAGGGATCACATCATGAATGTGATGGCTGCCTCATGATAGGTTCTAAACTTCAGTACCATGAATCTTTAAAGATGTAGTTTTGGGGTAATGTTAAGTGAAAAGCATGTCGTATAATTCTTAAAAATTTATTTCATGACAATTCAATTTTCTAAAACTACATTACAGTCCTTTAGAGCCCAACTGTTGTTTTATTGAAGCAAAGTGATTAACTTAGAAATGGTTTTTCCATAGCTTCAGTCTCCATATCTTCGTTGTAGTGAATATGGCATAAAAGTGTCTTAGGAACTCTGCAGGGATTCAAATAGCCACAGCAGGAAATCTTCACCATTAAAACAACTATTCCGGTATCAAATTACAAGTGTCTGTCAATATTTTCCAGTTATTTCAATGGTGAAGACCTAATTTAAAAGCAATTCCTTGTCCTGTTATTTCCCAACCTGGTTACTGTACCTAGGGAAAAAAGCAACAGGTAATTATTCATTTATTATCTAAATAAAAACATTATTCAGTATTTTGGTTTATAGTTATTTGGAAATATGAGAAACACAATTGTTCTGTAAAACTCTAATGAAATTATTCACATTGAGTCAGAATAAATTATCGGTTCCTTTTTTCAGTAAGAATTATGTGGAATATCTATAGCTACTCTGATAGCAATGTCAGTATAATATTGATCACCCCAGAAAGTGTCATAATATTATGGCAAGCTAAGAAATAAGCCATTAAACTAGTGAATAGAAAACTTGTAAATATCATATTATCACCTAATACTATATTTAAAAAATTAAACGTACTAAAAATTAAATCAAAAATCAAACCAACTTTAAAAAATACTTAGAATGGTTTGTGTAACAGAAGCACTTAAGAAATATTATATACTATATATAACTTAGGAAATATCAGCAAATATGATTTAAATGACATTGTATTATTTACTTTTGAAAAAAAATTATAACAAAGTAGAGAATCAAGTGTTATGATGGAAAAAAAACATTTAATATCTTCTCCCATTCTGTCAGTTGTCTTTGGGTTCTGTTGACAGTTTCCTTTGCTGTGCAAAAGTTTTGATCTTGATGAAGTCCCAGTGGTTCATTTTTGCCCTTGCTTCCCTTCCCTTTGGAGATGTTTGAAGGAAGAAGTTGCTGCGGCTGAGGTCGAAGAGGTTGTTGCCTCTGTTCTCCTCCAGGATTTTGATGGAGTTTTGTCTCACATTGAGGTCTTTGATTCATTTTGAGTCTATTTTTGTGTGTGGTGTAAGGAAATGGTCCAGTTTCATTCTTTTGCATGTGGCTGTCCAGTTTTCCTAACACCATTTTGTTCAAAAGACTGTCTTTTTTCCATTGAATATTCTTTCCTGCTTTGTTGAAGATTAGTTGACCATAGAGTTGAGGTTCCATTTCTGGGCTCTCTATTCTGTTCCATTGATCTATGTGTCTGTTTTTGTGCCAGTACCACTGTCTTGATGATTACAACTTTGTAATAGAGCTTGAAGTCTGGAATTGTGATGCTGCTGATATCAGATAAAGGGTTAGTATCCAAAATCTATAAAGAACGTCTCAAACTCAACACTAAAAGAACAAATAATCCAATCAAGAAATGGGCAGAAATATGAACAGACATTTCAGTAAAGAGGACATCCAAATGGCCAACAGACACATGAAAAAATGCTCAACATCACTCGGCATCAGAGAAATACAAATCAAAACCACAGTGAGATACTACCTCACACCAGTCAGAATGGCTAAAATTAGCAAGTCAGGGAACGACAGATGGTGGCGAGGATGCGGAGAAAGGGGAACCCTCCTACACAGTTGGTGGGAATGCAAGCTGGTACAGCCAGTCTGGAAAACTGTATGGAGGTTCCTCAAAATGTTGAAAATAGAGCTACCCTACGACCCAGCAATCGCACTACTGGGTATTTACCCTCAAGATACTAATGTAGTGATCCGAAGGGTCACATGCACCCGAATGTTTATAGCAGCAATGTCCATAATAGCCAAACTGTGGAAAGAATCTAGATGTCTATCAACAGATGAATGGATAAAGAAGAGTGGTATATATATTCAATGGAATACTATGCAGCCATCAAGAGAAACGAAATCTTGCCATTTGCAATGATGTGGATGGAACTAGAGGGTATTATGCTAAGCGAAATAAGTCAGTCAGAGAAAGACAATTATCACATGATTGCTCTGATATGAAGATTTTGAGAGGCAGGGCAGGGGGTTATGGGGAAGAGAAATGAAACAAGATGGGATGGGGAAGGAGACAAACCATAAAAGACTCCTAAACTCATGAAACAAACCAAGGGTTGCTGGGAGGTCGGGGGGTAGGGATATGGAGATTGGGGAGGATATGTGCTATGGCAAATGCTGTGAAATGTGTAAGCCTGATGATTCACAGACATGTACCCTAGGGTAAATAATACATTATATGTTAATTAAAAAAAGAAAATAAACATTTAAGATACGGAAAAGGTTACTAACATTAACTACTAGTAACTAAATAAAAATCATCCACAATTTGATAGGAAAAATTCAACTAAATTACATGTATGCCAGCACCCAGATAACTCAAGTGTTCTGTAACACTTCCTAAGTAAACATTCCATCCCCAGAGATAACATCCTTCATTTTGTCATCATATATTACATCTGTCCATTACTGAAATTCATATAAGTGGAAACACACAATTATATACTTTTTTCACTTAGTATAATGATCTAAAATCCATCCATGTTGATGTATATCTATAGTTTATTCTTTTAATTTAATGCTCTGTACTAATCTATTATATGGATATGCCACATTCTGTCTATTGAGAGACATTCAGACTATTTTGAGTCTTAGGCTATTCTGAATAAAGTTGCAGTTAACATATTTGTTTAAATAATTTTGTGGTGGGGCACCTGGGTGGCTCAGTTGGTTAAGCGTCTGCCTTTGGCTCAGGTCATGATCTCAGGGTTCTGGATTGAGCCCCACATCGGACTCTCTGCTCAGTGGGGAGACTGCTTTTCCCTCTCCTTCTACCTGCAGCTCCCCTTGCTTGTACTCTCTCTCTCACTCTCTAGCAAATAAATAAACAAAATCTTAAAAAAATAATTTGTAGATACATGTAATCTATTACCTTGAGTATACACATAGAAGTAGTTTTTCGGGGTAATTGAATAGGCCTATGTTTGAACTGTTTAGAAGCTACCTAAAGATTTATGAAATGGTTGCATTACATTTTGAATTGATTTATTTTAATAAACTTCTCTCTTTGATATCACTTAACTTGGTATCTGATGGGTGTTGATGTTAATGTACTTTCTTGCTACTTTTTTTTCTTTTTCTCCCACCTTGCTCTTATTTCTCTGTTCCACCATATTTTTATTTATTTTTATTTTATTTCACCATTTTATAAATTAGCTCTTTGTTACATTTTATATTTACAATAGGCTAATTAAATTTTCTTTTAATTATATTTTTGTGGTTAGACTATATTAAAATGTTCATTTGTAATAATTAGAATTACTGTATTACTAGTTCATACCTTATTCTTCATAATTCACACTTTATGAATGTAATATTACAAGAGTATAATTCCACTTTTTTGACTATCCTTTAGTATTATTATCATAGATTTTACTTTTATATACTTATTAGCGTCACATTATAATTATATAATTTTTACTTTATTTTTTTAAAAGATTTTTATTTATTTATTTGACAGAGAGGAGAGAGATCACAAGTAGGCAGAGAGGCAGGCAGAGAAAGAGGAGAAAGCAGGCTCCCCGCTGAGCAGAGAGCCCGATGCAGGACTCGGTTCCAGGACCCCAAGATCACGACCCAAGCTGAAGGCAGAGGCTTTAACCCACTGAGCCACTCAGGCGCCCTATAATTTTTACTTTAGATAGATATTGACATTTGTGCAAATTAAGGGGGAAAACTCAGTCTTTTTTGTTTAGCATGTACTTATAGTTGTTAGTGCTCTTCATTATTATGTGGAGTCTTTTTTTTTTTTTTTTTAGATTTTATTTATTTATTTGACAGAGTAAGACAAGCGAGAGAGGGAACACAGGCAGGGGGAGTGGAAGAGGAAGAAGCAGGCTTCCTGCCAAGCAGGGCGCCTAGTGCAGGCTCAATGCCAGGACCCTGGGATCTGAGCCTGAGCCAAAGGCAGGCACCTGAGGACTGAGCCACCCAGGCACCCTTGGAGTCTCTTTTATATATATATGTATTTATATATATGTATATACATATATATATATACATCATCTGTACTCAGCCTGAAGAATTTTTATTCATATTCTGTTTTTATTTATCTGGAATTTGAATTATTATATATATATATTTTAATTTTTTATTAACATATAATGTATTATTTGCCCCAGGGTACATGTCTGTGAATCATCAGGCTTACACATTTCAAAGCATTTGCCATAGCACATACCCTCCCCAATGTCCATATCCCTACCCCCCCAACTCCCAGCAACCCTTAGTTTGTTTCATGAGTTTAGGAATCTCTTATGGTTTGTCTCCTTCCCCATCCCATCTTGTTTCATTTCTCTTCCCCACCCCCCATAACCCACTGCCCTGCCTCTCAAATTCTTCATATCAGAGTGATCATGTAATAATTGTCTTTCTCTGACTGATTTATTTCGCTTAGCATAATACCTTCTCTTCCATCCACGTCATTGCAAATGGCAAGATTTCATTTCTCTTGATATGCCTTTGCAGCATTAAGGCTTCTCACAGAAAATACTGAGCCCTAGTCAATTGCTCTTTGCCAATAGTCATAGACTATACTAGCTCAATAAATAATGAGAATAAGTGTTTTCATTTATAAATAAGATGTAGGAAAAAGACAGGATAACTTACCCAAAAAGCCAATATTATAATGGGAAAAATATTATAATGGGAAAAATAGCAAATATCTAGAGTACAAATTCTTAATGCATGAATAAGATCCTTTATAGTTTCTTATATTTTTGGTGAGTTTTGCTCATCTCTCATAAGCACTGTGTTCATTCTTCTTAAAATAATGTTGATTGGAAAAGGAATCATGTATTTTCTTTCTTTTTTAATATGCATACATTTTGTTCAGTTGAATGGTCTTAAATATTTTAATTAAAATCTTCAGGGGACTATAAAACTACATGACCTTTCCAGAATTAATGGAAAATTTACGTAGATGCATTCCCTCACTTCTTTTAGGGGGAAATATAAGCAACATGAGTTTTTCATATTTGTAATGTGATATTTACACAATAACTCATTTGTCCTGATTTTAGAGGATCTTGAGAAAAGCCCTCAGATTCTCCAGTGCCTGGAGGTAAAGAGGATCAAAAAGACATCTTTGTGAAGAGTCAAACTGAGAAGTTCAGTGTCACTTCTGTATTGAAAATGTTTAGTGACCTATGAGTGGGCTGGAGTTCAAGGATTCTAGCAGGATTATTCTAGTAAATGTGTATATATTTAACTGTTAGTTTGGATCAGCCACCATTTTTTCTTCATATTCTTGATAAAGCTAACGTGGTACCATAGTGACATAACAGCATTCTGCTTCCTTTACGTTTCATCAGAATGAGAGTGAGGTGAATATGTATTGCTGAATCAGGAAAAAAGAAAGCAATACTATATAACCTATTTTGGATAATAATTATTTTATTGTGATAAAACTTAAAAAATAAATTTGAATAATCTTAATTTCACATTTAGAAAACATTCATGTAAGCATTTACATATACATCTACCACCCAGATAAAAATGTAGAATATTTCCACACCAGAAAACAGTAAACTCTACCCTACAATGGTAATTGTTCTGACTCCCACCACAGATTACTTTAGTCTGTTTTTGAACTTAATATAATTGAAATTACAAGTTACAAATTATTTTACTAATTCTTTCCCTAAAAGTTCTGCCTATGAACTTATGCAAGCTGCATGTCAGGAGTTCATTCTTCTTTATTGTTCTGTAATATTCCCATATACAAATATATCACAATATATTTAACTATTCCATTTTTAATGGGCAATTGTTTCCAATTGTGACTATTACAAATAAAACCATTATAAATATTTATGATTTTTTTTTGATGGACAGAAGTAATCATTTCTGATTCAGAGAGAGAACTGCTGGTTTATTGTATTTGCATATATTTGGCTTTAATATGATCAATTAGTGTTCTAGAGCAATTATACTATTTAGACTTCCATCGGAAACCAGTGAATCCCAATTGCTGCATATTATCACCAACACTTAGCTTTGAAATTCCTCTTTATTTTAGACTATATGGTGTATGTTTCCTATTAGATTCTAATTACATTTCTCTGGAGGTTTTTTTTTTTAATTTTCTTTGTTTGTTGCTAGTATATGTAATATACAATTGATTTTTGCATGTTGACTTTATTTTTAACAACCTTGCTAAATTCACTTATTTCCAATAATTTGTAAAACTCATTATTTTCTAGCTAAACAGTTATTACCTGCAAATAATGAATATTTTCTTATTTTTACTATCTTCTATTTACTTTATTATTTTCTCCAATTTTATTCCACCTATTTCTCTTTCTTGTGTTATTCTTCTTTCTTGAATGAGAAACTATGTTAAATAAATAAATATAGAAATAATGAACTTACTTTTGTTCCCTTTTTGTTGTTTTTGTTTTATTTTGTTTGTTTTTGTGAGGAAGGCAGGGAGGTTCTTGTGTAGTTTCACGGCGTGTGTATATGCAATTTAGGAGACTGCCAGTGACTCCAGAAGAATTTCAAGGCAGCGCGGCTGTGGAGCCTATCTCCATGTACTTTCTCATTGGTGACTTGCTCTTCAAATTCAGAAGATTCATATTCAGTAACATTATTTAGAAAAGAGTAAAAGAAAAGACAAAAAGAAATATGATCATATGCTTTGTGCATGGAAATTGGGTTTGAATCATGACATATTTAATCCATTCTTTTACCAATTCATGAGATTGATATACAATGTTGTGGGAATCAGCTGTCAAGATTTAGGTGTATAGTTAATGATTTTTTAATGAAACTTATTTATAAGAATTATTTTATAAACTCAAGTTTGAAATTTTACATTTGGAGTATTACAGAAGTCACAGTATAATATAGTCACTCACATTTTCACTCCACCCCAAAAAACCAACACATTAAAGATTCATTGTAAATCAAACATAAGAGAAGAAAACATAAATCATCATGGAAAACTGTTTGCCACAATTGTGAAAAAGACAAAATTGAAATCCTCCCTATAAACTGATAAGGAAAAACAACAGAGAAATGAGCAAAGAACATTGGTAGAAATACAAAACATGAAACAAGTAATATATAACAACTAGTTCCACCTTGCTAGGAATCAAAGAAAGGCAAATCAATATATTCAGGCTATAGAAATTGTATTTTTTTTTACCTATCAAATTATATTTAAGGACATGTTTAAGGTATATTGAAATCTGAGAACTATATGGAGAGTATAGAATCTCCATGATTGACTGATAAGGACATAAGTTGTCATAATATTTATTGGAATCAATTTGATAATAGGAATCAAAAAGCTAAATATATTCATATAATATAAATTATAAATTCAGTTTCTATGACTTCATTCTAAGAAAACTATCAAAATATGGGTAAAGATCTACATAACAAAATTTTATAGTGGTTGTTTATAATGTTGAAAAATGAGAGCAGGTTAAATGTGTAAATAAGAGAGGAGCAAAATTGATACTTTCTCAAATGCCAACATTTATATAAGGTAATGTACCTATATTATTTTTATTTGATCGGCATCACTTCTCAAATTTTATCTTGTGGATGTATCCTTATTTATATCTGGGATCTCCCCTTTTTGCAAGAGAAACTTTCATCTCCTTAAATGTCTCTCCCTTTCCAAATACAATTATTTGTGGAGAAATGAGAAAGGTCTCAATGTGGGTCAAAATCGTCCCCTTATATCTTGAATGGACATTAGTAGCAGATGAAAGAGGAAGAAGAAAACCTTTTCCTTGAGAGTAGGTAAGTTGTGTAAATAGAGCTGATTGGACCATGGCCTTTACTGAGTACTAGCTACCTAATGTTGAGTGCCTAGGGCAAGATGAAAATAGAGGGCTCATTGTTCAAATCTTAAGATAGTAACAGGAAAATTTTAAACCAAATACAGGGCTCTTCTGAGCACAGAGCTCTGTGCAACTACATGGCTTTCATGCCCATGAAGATGACCCTGTTTCTCCCATTCAGAGATAGACTCTTGACAATGGGAAAGAATATAACCAAAATAGAGAAGTAAAGAGCATTGGTGCTTCAGCGCTCCTGACTGTGGATGGCATATCTACAGAGTCCTACCTTTGCAAGTTAATTAAAAAAAAATAATTTCTTTCTCACTAGGTAGTGTAAATTGGGTATCTGTTATTTTAACCAAAATAATCTGAATATCTCTTGCTATCATCATGTTTGAAAAGAGGTTATGATAATCTAAGGACTTGTTCATTATTTAATCTTTAGTAAAATGAAGAAATTAATATATTCATTTAACAAATATTGTTGGATGTTTTTTATGTGTCCAGCTCTGTTGATATAAAAACAAACAAAATTCTAGTCTTTCATGTTCTGCTGGAGAAGTTAGGTAATATGCAGTATAAATAAGTGAGCCAGTAGCATGTTAGATGATGATAAAAACAAACAAAATCTCATCAAAGATCTGATTTTTGGGGAAAGATTTAAAAGATATGAACAAGTGAACCACACAGATATCAGGGGAAGGGTGTTTTGGGAAGATAAAGCTGCCTGTTCACACATTCCTAAATTAGGATTATGCCCAGTATATGCAAGGAACAATAAGGAAGGTTAGTATAGGTACAGCAGAAACAGAGTGAAAGAGATAGAAAAAGAGATAGGCAGTGGGGAGGGTAGAGAGAGAGAGAAAAAAAATTATAGGACGGGAAGCCAGGGGGTGTTAGTATTTTGAGGAGGGAAGCTACCTATCAATTTTAACAAGGTCACTCTTGCAGTCATTTGAAAAAAGTGAAAGACTGTAAAGATGGAGTATGGCAGATTAACTAAGAAGCACCCACTTTAATTCAGATGAAAGAGAATTATCTTGGCTTGGACTAATGTGGTAATAGTGGATGTGGTGAATGGAATGTGGTGATCCTGGAAAAATTTTAAGTTAGGGAAAGTAAGGAGGCAAAGATGCCAACAAAATTTTGGCCTGATATAATGCAAGCTAAAATATAAATACGTAATAACCAGGTACTATGCACTAGGCATGATGTTAATAATTTTATATACTCTTCTCATTTTTATTCTTTCAGTTAATTCAAGAAGTATTTAATGAGTTGATTAAGTGACAATAACAACACGTACAAACAAGGAAGCATAAAGCAACAAGCATATTAAAGAAAACACAAGTAGTTTGATTTGACTCCATTGTTGCTACAGTGCTTGAGATTGAACTTTTGAGGGAGACACTAGAGTGTGATATTATCGGCATCTTATAAAAAAGAATATAGATTTTAAATAAAGAAAATATGGAAAGTGAAAGGGAAAAATGTTTTCAAAGGCAGGAACTAAAATACTGAGAACTGTGAAATATTAGCAAGTTACCTAAAAATATGAACAAAATCAAACCTATAATTCCATGGAGAGTCAAGATAGCATTTAGCTTTTAAAACTACTTGAGTAATATCCCAAATCTGCCTCTTCTAACTATGGGACTTTCAAAACATATTTTCATCTAAGTATGGTAAGTAGAATATATGTCTTAGCCAAAATTAGAATATAAAATTTAGAGTGATGGAAGATGGAGAGAATGCATTTTATTAGCATGACAACTTACCAACCTTATTAAATCTCAGATTGATTCAGTCTTGATTTTATAACCTAGTTTTACTTTTTTTTAGTTAGTGTAGTTTTAAACTGGTTATGCAAAATTTTTAATTTTCAATTTCCTCATCTCTAAGGTGAAAGCTAAAATAATACATTCTACATAGAGTTGTCTTGAAGAAATTTTGACAAAAATGTACAAAAAACACTTTTTGTTATCACTGACACATAAATGTCAATAAAAATTTTCTCTTATATCATTAATATGATTACCATCATCAATCTTACAGTCTCCCAGGCTCTGTGATCTCTCTTTTATAAATGTCACTACTGATTTTGAATTCAACCTTGTAAGACATGTGACTTATCATTATACTACAAATGAGGAGACAGGAAAAAAGAATTAACTACAAGAGGTCTAGTAGTTAGAAAGTAGTGGAACCAGATTTTGAATTGACTTATAAAACCATCCCCTTTCAAAATATTTTCTGCTGTACACTAGTACATATCCAAAGATTAATTGAGACAGTTCTAATTTAAAAAAAGAGTTTCAATAGCACACCCCCACACAAGTTTGACTTAGCTCTTCAGATTTTGTTTAGTAGGTATTAATTTAGAAATACATTCACCATGTCCATAATTCACAGGAAAAACTGAGTTAAATATTGTGTACGTACGATTACTAATTTCTATGTTAGAATAAATCTTGTATAGATGCCTTGTAATAAATGTATTTTCCTTGAGCTAAAAGAATTGTTGGCTTTATTTTTTGTTTAACATATATATGCAAATTATAATTATTTTCACATTCAAGCTGTGCACACTATATCACAATTAACCAATTTAACAAAGTTAGCTCTGTGACTCAGACAAGTGCACTTTCTATTTATAATATAGCAGCAGGAATAATAATTTTGAAACCCTCATAAAAATCAATGCTTTCAATAACTATAAAACCAAAGTAAAATAAAAAAAGAGCTCATTAAAAAGTTCTATTTGAACAGCACAATGCCATATTTTTTCCAGTAAAATATCCTTTAGGACTGAGTAATGCACTCCAAACCTGAATTTTTTATTTTGAGAATTATGATCTCACAAGCTGCTAAATGGTGGCAGTAACAACACTCTTCACAAAAACCACCTTATGTCTTACCAAATCTTACTACAACCTTTATTTTGAATAAAATAATTGTTTCACAAGTTTTAAAATCTAACGCAAAGCTTTAGTCAATTAAAAAATAATTTGGTCTCTTCAAAATACAGATACAAATTTTCCATTATTGTTAAACAAATATATTCTGAATGACTGGAAATTGTAGAACATCGCAGCTTCATAGCTCTCATGATTTTATGTCTATAGGAAATTTTCTCACTATGTCCTATCAGTTCTTCACAGTGTTTTGCTAATGTTTTCTCTATTTCATTCCCACTGCAACCACTTAATTTACTTCAAACACAGGCTGTCCTCAGCCTCCCTCCTACTCCTGGTCTCTTCCCTGTTCAGTCCATTCCACATCACTGCCAGTGTATTCTTTAAGAGGCTTTTGTTGTATAGTTCCCAGCTTAAAACTTAATATCAAAGAGGAAGTTGGCATTTTTGAACCCAGCTTTAAAGATCAAAATAACGTTCTCTTGACTTCCCATCTCATGTACTGTAATTTTTTTTTCTCTCTCTCTCTCTGCCCTCCCCACTGCCCATCTCTGTTTCTATCTTTCATTGGCAACAACTACATTATTTGAAATCTCACAATTCTGAATGCCCCTACAAGATACTCCTATCCTTTTCCAAAGCAATAATCGCAGGCTCTCCACTAGTATAACTGCTTTGGGAACCTCTGCTGTAATCTCTTCCTTCCATTCCTTCCACATAAATTGTAAGAAAACTCTCAGAACTCCCGAGGCATCTCTTTCATCCACCTGTAATCCTCATGCATTGTTTTGTTTTGTTTTGTTTTACATTTACTTTTATTGTAGCACTCTTTAGACTTTCTTATTTTATTCTCCAGAACTAAAGCTTCAGTCTTCAACAGTCTTTATAGTCTATTCTGTGAACGCTGAATTCTCTTTCTTACTTGGAGTTAAACCTGACTCTTCACTAAGTGTTCCTTGTAGAGTTTTAAGTAAGGCCATTATTTTTCTGCCATAATGTGCATACTACAGCATGGAGAAGGTCAAAATAAGCTCTATATGTTTATTGCTGCTTCCATTCTATTTTTCATTTCACCTCCCAGCTTTTGATCCCATATTATCAGATATTTCCCAGTATGCCTTTTAGAGTCATGTACTTGTCTGTGACAAAGATCTCAGCTTTTGGACTATTGTTACTCTTATCCACATTACTCTTGTCATTGTATTTTCTGATTTAATATCCACGAAGATGATCCTTCTAGAACCCAACTTCTCATTTTAGTTACCTCCTCTTATTCCATAATTTCATCTTCCACCTTATATAGGCCCTCTGCTTGTTGTCAGAGACTCAAATTTATCATCACCCTGAAGTTTAATTCCTCTACAATAGTTTCAAACATCGCACTCTCTGAGCACCATCAACATTCTCACCATCCTAACCTCAGTAAATATTGGGCTTCACTGAAAGTTCAATATATTTACCTTACATATTTTACCTGAACCTTCAACCCTAATATTTTCATATTTCCTTTTCAGGGAAATAAAGAAAGTACATATCTACATATTCATGATTGATGTGATAAGAAACCAAAGCAAAACAAAACCCAGTAAAATTCAGGTCCAGGGTACAGTCAACATCATATTAGTTCTCTTTCTCCTCCCCCTATTCTCATCTATAACTATGTCAATGTAATGTACATATATATCAATACATGAGTAGATATTTCATATATGATGCATACATATATATATAATTTTTGAACAAACTACACATACACAAACATATCACAATTCATATAAAGATACTCTCAACACATAAAACTAATGAAAGGTTATCACCCTAAACATGTAAATAATTTATATATGATAAAAATAATTTAATATCAAAGAAATCACAGTAATTTTTTACTTGCAAGCACCATACCAAAGTGATCAAGAGTACATAGATTCAGGGATTAGATCTCAGATTCTATTGTAAATCTGTTATATGATAATGATGTAACATAGAAAAGCTGCTTACACTTTCTTATCTTTGTTTTTAAATTTTCTTTCCTCAAATTTTTAAAAATATTTTTCTTTGAGAGAGAGAGAGAGAGAGAGAAGGAGCATGAGCAGAAGGGGAGAGGCAGAGGGAGAGGGAAAAGCAGACTCCTTGCTGAGTAGGGAGCCTGATGCGGGGCGCAATCCCAGGACTTTGGAATCGTGAACTAGGCCAAAAGCAGACGCTTAACTGAATGAGCCACCCAGAGGCCCCCTCAAATACCTTTCCATTTAAAAATTTTTTGAGTCTATGGGGGGAAATCGGAGGGGTTGATGAACCAGGAGAGTCTGTGGACTCTGAGCAACAAACTGAGGGTTTTGGAGGGGAGGGGGTGGGGAGGTGGGAAAGCCTGGTGATGGGTATTGAGAAGGGCACGTATTGCATGGAGCACTGGGTGTGGAGCATGAACAATCAATCTTGTAACATTGAAAAATTAAAATAAACATATTTGGGGAGAAAAAAATTTTTTGAGTCTAATTGACATAACATAATGTTATGTTAGTTTCAAGTATCCAACATAGTGATTCAAATTCTGTGTATGTTATGCAGTGCTCACCACCATCTGTCACCATACAGCACTATTATAATATCATTACCTATATTCCTTATGCTGTGCCTTTATTCCCATTACTTATTCATTCCATAGTGGGAAGTCTATATCTCCCATTCCCCTACATCCATTTAGCCCATTTTCCACCCCCTTTCCCTCTGGCAGCCATTACCACCTTGTTTTCTGTATTCATAGGTCTGATTCTGCTTTTTGTTTATTCTTTTTATTTTTTAGATTCTACATTTGAGTGAAATAATATGGTATTTGTATTTCTCATTCTGACTTAATTCATTTAGCATAATACTCCATCCATATTGTTGCAAATGGCAAGATCTCATCCTTTCTTATGGCTGCATAATATTCCAATGTATGTGTGTCACATCTTCCTTATTTCTTTTGAGGATTTTATTTATTTATCTGAGAGAGAGAGAGCAAGAGAGCAGCAGAGGAGAAGCAATTTCCTTGCTGAGCAGGGAGCCCAACATGGGCCTCAATCCTAGGACTCTGGAATCATTACTTGAGCCAAAAGCAGATGTTTAACCAACTGAGCCACCTGTGTGCTTCTCAAATTTCTTATGATCACAAATATATCTAGCTTCATGGACTATTTTAAGGCACTATATAAAATGCATAGTTCCAGGTACAGGGTAACCACTCATTAAACATGGCTTCTACCATTGATAAAACAAAAAGTAACTTTGTGTAAGCATCATATCGAAATAACTGTTCTTTTTTTGTATTAAATTTATGAATTTATTTTATATTCATTAATTATTAGCATTAATTTATTATATTATTAAATCTTATTTATCCATTATCCTGTTGATGGGCCTTAAGGTAGGTTGTAACCATTTCTGATGACAAGTGTTGGCATACATATCTCCTGATACATGTGTATGAAAGATTAAAATTTATGCTTTGCAGTAAAGTTGATGAGAAATATATTTTGCATTCATTCACATTTACTTGATATTGATAAAATAGTCCCCAGAGTTCAGTTGTGCCAGCCTCTTCCACCAGCAATCCACAAATAGGTCCTTTGCTCTATACATTTACCTGCATTTTATACCATCACATTTTAAAATGATTGACAACCATATATACATATATATTGTTACCACATTTTACCTTTAATTTCTAATTCTTGTCTCTCATGATTTTAAGCTTTCTATAAAATATATTTAACATCAATTTGTTTATCTTCTCCCAATTGCTTGTTTATAACTTGCTTAATTTTCCATTATATTCTTTATTATTTACAAAGACTGAAGCCAGTCAAAAAGAGGACTCAGACGAGTCTGGCTAAGTTGTATCAAGGAAATATTTTTTAGAACAGTGAACCCTTGATTCTAACTGTGTCCTCTTAGAAGTTTCATCTAGCTTTTTCATCCACTCTGTCTTCTGGGGGAAAAATGACCTCACAAATTGAGTTAATACTTATAGGTTTCCCTTGTGTTCCTTATTTTGGGGTCCATAATCTTTCACTACCTTATAAACTCTTTGCCTTCAAATATTTGTTATTTTTTACTGTGTTATCTTTCTGATAGTTCTCAGAAGAACCTAACTCATTTTTCAGGGCTAAGGAAATAATGGGAGTAGAAATAGAGGCTAAGGTAGAGCCAAGAGCAAATAAGAGAATAACATAGGTAACTCCATTCAGGGAAAAAAAAAGGACATAGCCAAAGAATACTTCTTAATCTTTGGCAGAAGACATAAAAACTTCCCAGCAAGATCCCACAATTACCATGGACAATGACTGGTATACCATCCATGTTATTCTTTCTAAATAGGGGTAAAGATGTGAGGTGTCACTTAGATTTTGATCTTCCACCAGTGGATATTGGCATAGAGTGTATATAATTTGCCCTTTTAGTTCAACTTCATTACATTAGAAGTATCCATATATGGATGTAAAGTAAAGAAAACTATATGCCTCAGGTATTCTGTAGTTGGAATCTGATGCCAAGATTTATGGTACTTTGGAACTTTGGATTATCTCTCTCAGTGATGGGTAAATAAATTGTGTGTGTGTGCGTGTGTGTGTGTGTGTGTGTGTGTGTGGAATAAGCAAATATTTGGAGAGAATTATAATAGTAATTAGAACTGTGTAAAAGTATTCCCATTTTTTCTCTTTTTCTAGGCTTATGGTAGGGTTATATATCTGCACTCTTTGAAGTTCATGCCCTGAGACTTATTTTAACCAATGAATATGAGTGGAAAATTTTAGATACTATGAATATTAGTGAAAAATGACAGATTAAGGACATCTATAAAATAAGGAAATGTCCCCCTCCAAATCAAAGTCAACTTTTTTCCCATCTCTGAAAACTAAGCAAAAGTTTGCAACAATCTAGGGATAGTTGGATATTGGTAAGCACTGTGAGCTTTTTGGTGCTTTAACTTGCACTAGTCCCATCCTCCCTACTCCAGTTTAAGGTACTCCTGCAAACTAAGAATCACAATAAGAAAACAACAGCTTGGAACCTACCAGAGTGGGAAAAGTAAGAGAAAATGCCCTTCAAAGATGCATTCCCGGGCGCCTGTGTGGCGCAGTTGGTGAGCGACTGCCTTCTGCTCAGGTCGTGTTCCCGGAGTCCTGAGATCGAGTCCCACATCGGGCTCCCAGCTCCATGGGGAGTCTGCTTCTCACTCTGACCTTCTCCCTTTTCATGCTCTCTCTCACTCTCTCTCTTTCCTAATAAATAAATAAATAAAATCTTTAAAAAAAAAGATGCATTCCCAGCAAAAAGTCATGATTTAACCTGTCTGTTATTTCCGTGGAAGACCACACTTGCAAGACCATTTGTATTTATCCTAATTCACCCAGAGCAAAATGTCTTTTCTTCGGAGATCTTTATTGAAATCAATAACAGGACTGTATTTATCTTTGTGACTGCCTGAGCAGTGCATAACAGTTGGGGTAATGAAAAAATTAAATGAAAAGCTTAAAAAGAAAAGATGAGGAATATGATGTTCATAGGACTTTTTAAAGCTCTGACCTATTCCTGGCTTCCAAAAAGCCACACTTATATATGGGATTGTGTGAATGACAAAGGCTATATACATGTTCACAGAAAGACCTGACGAGGGCCAAATATTTCACATCTAGCTGATCTTAAGGCTCTGTGCAAACAGGAACTGAAAGCTAAAACAGAATTGTCAAATGAATGTTGAGTTGTTTCCCAATATGTACACAAAGGCCTTCAGCAAAAACTGGGAAACTTAATGGTCCTAGTTGAATAAGGAGATATTTTTCCAATCATTAACCACTATTAAGCTAAACAATCAGAAGCTGCATTGGTCACACACGACAAAGAATATAGTCTTTGAGTATTAGATCAGGAGAGCCACTAAACAGTCACAACAATGAACACTGGAGAAAGGGATGGATCTGATTTCAAAGTAGCCATATATACTACTGAAAGTATCTAGTCTTCCATAAGAAATTAGAAGGCATAAAAAAAGAGGAAAATCATGCAGATTTCTTAACTGTTTAATCTTACTAAATGTTTAAAGAATAATAATAGTCCTTCACACCTCTTCCAAAAAGTGGAACAGGGAGAAATTACCTCACAATTATTTCGATAGGACCATTACTACCCTATATTAAAACCAAAACCAGTGGAAATGGAGAGTTCATGATCTTCCCCAGCCCCCTACACCATGTCACCATTATTATTTTTGTCTTATACATTCGATACCTAGAGGGAAATATAAAAAGATGCCTCTTCTAAAACTAACCTGAAGTAGATCTGTATTGAAAGAAATAAAACTCTATTAGCAGACACTTACGGTTTTAATACTTCTTCATGACAGCATTACCTTTATTACCTTGACTGAGTTTATCCATCTCCGTCTTTAGTCTCATTATTTTGCCAGTAATGCTTACTCTAATATCTCATTTTTTAAAATTGTCTTAGGGGCGCCTGGGTCAAATAAATAAATAAAATCTTTAAAAAAATAAAAATAAAAATTGTCTTAAAGTTGTTTCCAATATGTTTTTCTATGTCTTATTGAGTATGCTATCATTTCTTGAAATTTTCTTCTGGGTCCCATTGTAGATATTGATAAGAGGTGTTTTCTCCTTTTGGAATGTATAAGTGTGATTTTCTTTCCCCATATAATGAGTATTTTGCTAAATATGTATATAATTTTCTCTGTTCTAAAACAACATGAAAATTCATTAACAAACATGCCATCATAGTTATCTTTGAAGTAAAATAAACTAACCAAAAACTCAAGCACATGAATCAACAATTATTTATAATATGATGTAGCAATCGTAGCATAGCAAACCTTCCCAAAATTTAGTGACTTACAACTATAAGTTATAAATATGTGAGTCAGTGATTTATGCTGTTCTGGTTGAATGGTACTTCTGGCCTCATTTGGGCTTCCCACAAGACTGAAGTTGGTTGCATACCAAATAGTGGAAGTGATGATCTTGGTTGGGATTTCTATTTATTTATCTATCTATCTATCTATCTATCTATCTATCTATCTATCTACTTAATTTATTTATTTAAAGATTTTATTTATTTATTTGACAGAGAGGAAAGAGATCACAAGTAGGCAGAGAGGCAGGCAGAGATGGAGGGGGGAAGCAGGCTCCCTGCTGAGCAGAGAGCTGATACAGGGCTGCATCCCAGGACTCTGAGATCATGACCTGAGCCAAAGGCAGACGCTTTAACCCACTGAGCTACCCAGGTGCCCCATTGGTTGGGATTTCTTATAGCTCTAGAGCCTCAGCTAGAATGAACACATTAACTCTATTTACAACCTCATGGTTTCTTATTCTCTATCGGGGTACTTTTACTTGTCACATAATGTAGCAGGATTCCAAGAGAATGAACAGAAGTGGCTTAGGCTATCCTACAGGCACAAGTTAATACAACCACATTCTATTGCTTAAAGCAAGGGTTTAAGGAATGGGGAATGAAAGGAGTTGCAAACACATAGCACATAGCAAATACATAATAGGACATGGAATACTTAAATTTTTACAATATTCTGAATTTATCATATATTATAGCTTATGTACTTGTCAGCTGATGTAGGCTGGGCTTAGGTGATTTTGGCTCTTCTTGCTCATGCATATGAGAGTCAGCTAATAGCTCTTCCCTATTTCTCATCCTCCTTTTGAGACCAGTGAACTATTTCAAAGATATCCTTCCTTCCTTTCTTCCTTCTTTCCATCCTTTTTTCCTTCCTTTTTTCCCTTCCTTCCTTCCATTTGTTATTTTTTATGCCATAATTTTTTAATTGAAGTATTTTATAGCAGTTTTAAGCTCAAAATGAAATTGAGGGGAAGGTACAGAAATTTCCTATATACCCGTTGCCACCACACATGCATAGGCTTTCCCATTATCAATATCCCCCACCAGAGTGAGACGTTTGATACAACTGATAAACTTACATGGACATATCATAGTCACCCAAAGTCCAGAGTTTGCATTGTATTTCACTTTTAATGTGTTACATTCTATGGATTTAGACAAATATAGCATCTATCTGTCATTATGGTACTCAGTCCTCTCAAAATCCTCTGTGCTCTGCCTATTCACCTCTCCCCCAATCAGACGTATCTTTTTTATAGTGAAGCCAAAAGCACAAGTGAAGATTTGCAAAATATCTAGAGGCCCTTGGTGGTGGTGAAGAACTGGAGATATCGTCTTTGACAGTGGTTCCTATGCATTAGCAACTTACATCTTTCCCATTTTCCCCTGGCCTTAGACATGAATTAGTATAGAGTTTGAGCCTTGTTGGCTCACTCTCTTCCACTCCAACACTAAAGCTGTGCTAAAGATAGTGGGATGGTATCTGATAGCCAGATACCCATTCTATTCCCAGTTCCATTTCACAAAGATATAGAAAACAGGACTTAAACAAGTAAATTACATGTGAATTTATCAACTGACATATAGCCCTGATTCCCAATTAGATTCCCAGAGGAATTTTATGCAACCTGACTTCTTTTACTATAAAATTAATATTTGCCACTCAGGAAAAAAAAATAAGTTCTTTAGTAAGTACTTTAGAAATGAAACTATTGATGCTTTCATTTAAGATGTCCATTAGATTATGGATTTTAATATAGTTATAACAAGTTTTAGAAACTTGGTGTTAGATTTTCCAGATGAAAAAGAATAGTATGTTTACATTAAGCAAAGTATGTTTACATTGATCATATTTGACAGCACTGAAATTTACTTTTACCCTGCTTTGTCAGAGATATAGAAAACTTTTTGAAAAAATTGGAAAACTTAATTTTTAAAAATTTAATTACCAAGTAGTTTAGGTATATAAAATATTATTTTTGTTTATATAGATCTTTGTAAGGTAAGTTAAGCTGCAGAAAAGCAGATATACTTGATATACTTTATTTTATCCACCATGGACCACTCAGTCTTGTTTCTAAATAGATAGAATTAAACCTATTCAATTTGTTACTGTCTTTTCAAGACAGATAATTATTTTTGTATCACTTATCTCTTCTTTTAGACTCTTCCCTTTCAAGAAAGTGATTATATCAGCTAAGATAATAACTAAAGGCTATCTATATCTGTATCTATCTATATCTATATCTATATATGATCTCCATGCTTTTGTTTGTCTATTTATTTCTTCCTTCTACTGTGAGTTTTTAAAAATTATTGGGATAAAGAATATTAGAGTCACTAATATTATATTGGAGGCTTGTAGTCACAGGCCTAAAATGTGGTTGAAGCCAAGTGATTATGAGGTATTTTATTGTATTCTGAGTTACCTTGTCTCTCAATGTTGCAAAAATGGTATAGTAGATAGTATAGTAGCCAACAAGGCAAGAACCCTGCATCCTCTAAGAACATAGCAATTGACATGATGTGTCAACTTACACAAACAAATTAGCCTTTATCTATCCAAGTTTCTTCATCTGTGAAATGGGGACTAAAACATTTGTCACCAATATCACCAAAAAGTTTCACAGATTAATGAGATAATATTCTCAAGATCTCTTGATATTTGAGATCCAGAAGAGGAAAAAGAAAGCTAAAACAGCAGAAAAAGAAATAAATTAAGAGTATACTTCTTTAGCAAATAATTTTATTACATATAACAAGAGATTTTTAAAAAATATATTTTAAATATTTTAAATTATATATTTTATATAATATGTACTGCTTACAAGTCCTTATTCATTTATTTCAAACTAAGCAGCATAAAAATGATACCTTGAATATAAATATAAAATATATACCAATTTAAATACACCAAGTTCTAACCAACAAAATTTTTGAAAAGTTTGACAATTCAAGACTAATTTTAAAAAGGTGAGAAACTCACTGAAGTACTTCATGTTAAATGCCTAGTGTCCAGCACATAGTTCAAAACCAACAAATGCAAGTGAATACTACTTTTATCATCATTTTTATAAAAATTTAACCACCCTATATCTGATTGGATAAAAAAAACAAGACCCATTTATATGCTGTCTGCAGGAGACTCATTTTAGACCCAAAGACACCTTCAGATTTAAAGTGAGGGGATGGAAAACCATTTACCATGCTAATGGATATCGAAAGAAAGCTGGGGTGGCAACTCTTATATCAGAAAAATTAGATTTTAAACCAAAGACTATAATAAGAGATGAGGAAGGACACTATATCATAATTTAAGGGTCTACCCAACAAGAAAATTCATCAATTGTAAATATTTATGCCCCTAACATGGTAGCAACCAATTATATACGCCAATTAATAACAAAATCAAAGAAACACATTGAAATAATAATAGCAGGGGACTTTAATATCCCCCTACATGGAAATGGACAGATCATCTAAGCAAAAGATCAACAAGGAAATAAGGGCTTCAGATTACACACTGGGCCAGATATCCTTCACAGATCTATTCAGAACATTCCATCCCAAAGCAACAGAATGCACATTCTTCTATAGTGCACATGCAACATTCTCCAAGATAGATCACATACTGGGTCACAAATCAGGTCTCAACTAGTACCAAAGACTACGATCATTCCTTGCATATTTTCAGACCACTATGACTTGAATCTGGAACTCAATCACAAGAGGAAATTTGGAAAGAACTCAAATACTTGGAGGCTAAAGAGCATCCTACTAAAGAATGAATGGGTCAACCAGGAAATTAAAGAAGAATTTAAAAAAATCATGGAAACAAATGAAAAGGAAAACACAACAGTTCAAAACCTTTAGGATGCAGCAAAGGTGGTCCTAAGAGGGAAGTATATAGCAATACATGCCTTTATCAAGAAACAAGAAAGGTCTCAAATATACAACCTAACCCTATATCTAAAGGAGCTGTAGAAAGGACAGCAAATAAAGTCTAACCTAGCAGGAGAAGAAAAATAATAAAGATCAGAGCAGAAATCAATGAAATAGAAACCAAAAGAACAGTAGAACAGATCAATGAAACAAGGAACTGGTTCTTTGAAAGAATAAAATTGATAAATCCCTGGCCAGACTTATCAAAAAGAAAAGAGAAAGGACCCAAGTAAGTGAAATCACGAACGGAAGAGGAGATATCACAATCAACACCAAAGAAATACAAACAATTATAAGAACATATTATGAGCAACTATATGCCAACTAATTAGACCATCTGAAACAATGGACGCATTCCTAGAGACACATAAACTGCCAAAACTTAACCTGGAGGAAATAGAAAACCTGAACAGACCCATAACCAGGAAGGAAATTATAGCAGTAATCAAGAAACTCCCAAAGAACAAGAGTGCGGGCCTAGATTGTTTCCCAAGGGAACTCTACCAAACACTTAAAAAAGAATTAATACCTATTCTTCTGAAACTGTTCTGAAAAATAGAAATGGAAGGAAACTAACAAACTCATTTTATGAGGTCAGCATTACCTTGATCCCAAAACCAGAAAAAGACCCCATCAAAAAGGAGAATTACAGACCAATATCCCTGATGAACATGGATGCCAAAATTCCCACCAAAATACTAGCCAATAGGATCCAACAGTACATTAAAAGGATTATTCACCAGGGTGAAGTGGGATTTATTCCTGGGTTGCACCTTTGGTTTAACATCTGCAAATCAATCAATGTGGTATACCACATTAATAAAAGAAAGAACAAGAACCATATGATACTCTCAATAGATGCAGAAAAAGTATGACAAAATACAGCATCCTTGTAAGGATAGAGGGTACACACCTCAATATCATAAAAGCCATCTTCAAAAAACCCATAGTGAATATCATTATCAATGGGGGAAAACTGAGAACTTTTCTCCTAAGGTCGGAAACACAGCAGAGATGTCCACTATCTCCACTGCTATTCAACATAGTACTAGAAGTCCTAGCCTCAGCAATCAGACAACAAAAAGAAATAAAAGGCATCTAAATTGTCAAAGAAGTCAAACTCCCACTCTTTGTAGATGATATGATACTTTATGTGGAAAACCCAAGACTCCACCCAAAACTGCTAGAACTCATACAGGAATTCAGTGAAGTGTCAGGATATCAAATAAGTGCACAGAAATCAGTTGCATTTCTATACACCAGCAACAAGACAGAAGAAAGAGAAATTAAGGAGTCAATGCCATTTATAATTGCACCTAAAACCATAAGATATCTAGGGATAAATATAACCAAAAAGGCAAAGAATCTGTACTCAGAAAACTACAGAAGACTCATGAAGGAAATTGAGGAAGACACAAAGAAATGGAAAAACGTTCCACGCTCATGGATTCGAAGAAAAAATATCATGAAAATGTCTATGCTACCTAGAGCAATCTACACATTTAATGCAATCCTTATCAAAATGCCATCAACTTTTTTCACAGAAATGGACAAAATAATTCTAAAATTTGTATGGAACAGGAAAAGACCCTAAATATCCAGAAGAATGTTGAAAGAGAAAACCAAAGCTGGTGGCATTACAATCCGAACTCCAAGCTCTATTACAAAGCTGAAATCATCAAGACAGTATGGCACAAAAACAGACACATAGATCAATGGAACAGAATAGAGAGCTCAGAAATGGACCCTCGATTCTATGGTCAACTAATCTTTGACAAAGCAGGAAAAATTCTCCAATGGAAAAAAGTGTCTTCAACAAATGGTGTTGGGAAAGTTGGATAGCCACATGCAGAAGAATGAAACTGGACCAATTCCTTACACAAAAATAGACTCAAAATGGATTAAAGGCCTAAATGTGAGACAGGAATCCATCAAAATCCTTGAGGAGAACACAGGCATCAACCTCTTCTACCTCAGACATAGCAACCTCTTCCTAGACACATTGCCAAAGGCAAGGGAAGCAAGGGCAAAAAGAACTATTGGGAATTCATTGAAATAAAATGCTTTTGCACAGAAAGGAAACAGTTAACAAAACTAAAAAACAAATCACAGAATGTGAGAAGATATTTACAAATGACATATCAGATAAAGGGCTAATATCCAAAATCTATTAAGAACTTCTTAAACTCAACACCCAAAGAACAAGTAACTCAATCAAGAACTGGGTGTGGTACATGAACAATGAATCTTGGAACACTGAAAAAATAAAATTAAAAAAAAATGGGCAAAAGACATGAACAGACTTTTCTGCATAGA
The DNA here is from genome assembly GCA_028533885.1 of Nasua narica. Classification (NCBI taxonomy): domain Eukaryota; kingdom Metazoa; phylum Chordata; class Mammalia; order Carnivora; family Procyonidae; genus Nasua; species Nasua narica. The sequence continues at coordinate 144,814,652 of CM052798.1, forward strand.
AGACATCCAGATGGCCAACAGGCACATGAAAAGGTGCTCAACATTATTTGGCATCAGGGAAATACAAATCAAAACCACAATGAGATACCACCTTACACCAGTCAGAATGACTAAAATTAACAAGTCAGGAAACAATAGATGTTGGAGAGGATGAACAGTTATCTAACTGATATGTGGAATTTGAGAAACAAGGCAGAGGATCATAGGGGAAGGAAGGGAAAAATGAAACAAGGTGAAACCAGAGAGGGAGACAAACCATAAGAGACTCTTAATCTCAGGAAACAAACTTGGGGGTGCTGGAGTGGAGGGCAGTGGGAGGGATGGTGTGGCTAGGTGATAGACATTGAGAAGGGTATGTGCTATGGTGAGCACTATGAATTTTGTAAAACTGATGAATTGTAGACCTATACCCCTGAAACAAATAATATATGTTAATAAAAAAATTAGCCATCCTAAATTTCAGTATGGTCTCCATGGAAATTTTTCAAAAATACTTCTTCTCTTTCTCTTTAATGTATACTCACTGGTTAATTTTCTCTTTCTTTTTTCTTCCAGCCATTTTATGAAATTTTTGCCAAGTGCCATCTGTTAAAATCAAAAGTGCCTTTTGACTTAAATTTTGTCAGTGGAGCTGAACTCCATGGAGTTATTAGACATAAAAAACATTTACTTAATAGTCATTATTACAATGCCCACTTTTGTGAATGATACAATAAATTATATGTGATGAATAGAACCTTACCTAAATGCCTATGAAGAAACATATTTCTCTATTTCCATTATATATAAAATCAATCCCAAAGTGCATTCAAAGTAGAGAATTTTAATTAAACTGGAACTATACAAAAAGAAGTTCTTACTTTTGGAGCTCATATATATTTTTCATAATGATAGGGGAAGCATAACATAATCATAAATTCTGATATCTGACCTCACATTGATATAGATGGCCAGTTAAACTTGACACATTTTCTCCCAGGGTTTCTAGGTTTATGAAGGCATTTTCTCTTAAAATCTGATTAAAATCTATTCTTTTTAAAAAGATTTTATTTATTTATTTGTCAGAGAGAGAGACTGAGACAGGCAGAGGGAGAAGCAGGCTCCCTGCTGAGCAAAGATGCGGAACTCGATCCCAGTTCCTGGGACCATGAACCCAGCCAAAGGCAGACACTTAACTAAGCCACCCGGTGCCCCTAAAATCTATTCTTTTTATGTGGTTCTTCAGTGTGAGAAGACTATTTTATAGTAATTTGGACAGCTTCCTTTCCTGTTAATATAAGTTATAAAGAGAAGATTACATTTTAAAATATTTAAACCAATATTGATTCTTTTTGATGTTTAGACTACTGACCATATTAGTTCCCCTACAATCTGTTAGTTCATAGAAAGATTCTTTCAAGAACAAAGAATCATCTGAGAATTTTCTTTCTCTACAAATGTGCTTAACTCTTATTAGCTCAATTCTTTTTCAAATGCTGTTCTTACTGAATGAAGGATTTAAGCATTGGCAAGAATACTGAATGTAATAGTTTCATAATTCCTTTTAAAAATTATATAAAAGCATATGCTTATTTATTCATAATACATATCGATACAGTTCCTTAATCAGACAGTCACTGTTTTATTTATTCCACCCTTAGCCTAAAGGTTAAGATTTATTTATAGTGAGCCACTTCATTTTATTACCAGCCTCATCAGCCAAATAAGTGTTTGATTTCAGGGTAATTTTATTTTTGAAAAAAACGTTTTTATGACTTCCTGAAGTTGTTGTAAATACGGCAGAGTAACAAAGCCCCACTGAAGTGCATATGTTGAGTAGCTTGGTAGGCTCAATCACTATCTGACAAACTTTTGCCAATTTCTGAGGAAGTGAACTGAATTCTCTGCCTCAGCAAACATAAAATTTATTGTATGCTATGAAACTTTAGTGGAACTAGATTAATTAATATCTTTAATTTTAAATATGCCACAACTATGATTTATTTCATAGGAAATCCAGAGGTAAATACTAAATATAGAAATACATTAATTCCTTGTAGCATATTATAAATATAAAGATAAGAAAATGAGATAATATTTTATTCTTAAAGTTTCTAATATTAGCTTTGAAATTTAAGTCAAGAAGTCCTTTTTTTTGTTCATTCAAGAGAACTATAATGCTGATTTTTATTTTTTTTCTTTTCATCATTAGAATCTTTTATCATAAAGAGTGCTTTAACACTCAAATCATATACCTCAACATAACTATATATGAGACATCTCAATACTACCTCAAAGTATCTATATAATATATGGCATTTCAGCATATGAATTTTACAGATTTATTACTGAGCATATAAGATAGAGCATGTTCACTTCTATATTTTACAATGGTCTTGATTACTGGAATTAAGAAAAATTATTGATCCAATAGTATTTATTGATGCCTAGAGAGAGATAAAAATACTTATTTGTTCATAATAGGATAATTTCCATGTTCGTAAGTACATGTAACATTTATTAAGACTCTACCAAGAAATAAAATAGAAATATGTTTCAAAATCACCTTACAAGTAGTTGACTGTGTATAATTGGAAAAGAAGTTTACAATATCTGACTGTAACTCGGAAGAATGAATTTGAAAATAACTTTATTAATCATATGTAAGTGCTTTAATATTTAAAGCCTACTTATTATAACATTAATATCTGTCATTCTTAATGTGATGTAAACTCTTCTAATATGATTAAACATATCCATCATAACAGGCAAACAATAACAGACTAATAATAGTAGTCTCCAACACCACCAAAATACTAAGAAAAGTGGCAACCTGATGAGAAATGACTAATGTGATCTGATCGGATTTCTTTCTTTTACTCTTGTTGCTTTTATAGGTTATTTTTCCTATACTCAAGGGAATAGAATAGATGCCATGAAAAATCTCAGTTATTATTCAGAATGTAACACTGACTTTGTGATTGAATGCTCAATCCATTTAAGCAGATAATCTTTCATATAAATAGCCATCTTTTAATTAATAAATTTCTCAACAGAATTCTATTCATTCCAGGTTTATGGAATATGCTTACAAATGAAGAACCACTGTTCTTTCTCTTATTTATCACATGAGCTTTCTTAGTTGATAAATGGCTTAACCATTGTAACATTATTTATTCAAAGGATTTGGCATTGTTTATCATGTACATAAACTAGTTTATTCATGTAGAGGCTTCAATATAAACTTAAAATTCTGGAAAATTAAAGAAACTTAAAAGTAACTTGGAAAATAATAGAAAACAGGCACAGTGGGAAAAACATTAACATTGCATGCAAAAAGAACTAGGGATGATCTTGGCCTCTGGTTATAACAGGAAATGCACAAATGGACATCAATTAAAATTATGTGGGTTATGTTTTTGTTCATTTAGTATGTACATATGTCTAAGATTGTTTAAGAACATACTTGGTCAATAGTATTATCTGTATCTAGACCCTTATATAATAGGAATTGTATTTAAAAGTCAAGCCAAACTTTGGATCTAATAAGTTCATTCAAATAATGGCCTATTCTTTCTTCTACCAGTTAGTTTCATCCTTCTTCCTGCTTGGAGAGGAGTCCTATCCACAAAGTCCAATCCTTATTAGCATAGTGCATTGCCACAATACTACACTATGCTACCCACTTCTTGAGGCCAGATCATTAGCAACAGAGTATATACACACTGTATACAAATGTATATCATTACTCATGCTTATATCCTTGTTTTTCTGTTTTTCTTTATTTTAATTCCAGTATAGTTAACATACAATATTATATTTTCAGATGTACAATATAGTGATTCAGCAATTCTATAATTTATTCAGTGCTCATTGTGATAAGTGTAATCTTAATTCCCTTCACATAGTTAACCAACTCTCCCATCTACCTCCTCTTGGTAACCATCAATTAATCAATTAATTCTCTATCAGTTGAGTCTTCTCTTTCTTTTTTATTTTTATTTGTTTACTTGTTCATTTTTATGTTTCTTAACTTCCACATGCGAGTAAAATACATGGTATTTCTTTCTCTGACTTATTTCACCTTGAATTATACTCTCTTTGCTGTTGCAAATAGGCAATATTTCATTCTGTATATGGCTGAGTAATATTCCAGTGTGTGTGTGGTGTGCGTGTGTGTGTGTGTGATTTATATATATATATATCTTTATCCATTCATCTATTGATGGACACCTGGGCTGCTTCCATAATTTGGGTATTATAAATAAGACTGCAATAAACATAGGGGTGCATATATCTTTTCGAATTATCATTTTCATATTATTTGGGTAGATAAACAATAGTGGAGATACTATATTATATGGTGGTTCTATTTTTAATTTTTTAAAGGAAACTCCATACTGTTTTCCACAGGAGCTGTACCAGTTCACATTCCCACCAACAGTGCATAAGGGTTCCTTTTTCTCCATATCCACCAACACTTCTTGCTTCTTGTGTTTTATTATGTTACCCATTGTGACGGTTCTGAGGTGATATCTGTCTCTTTGTGATCTTGAATTGCAATTCCCTGATGATTAGTGATATTGATTAGTGACTTGTGTTTTGTTGGCCATTTGTATGTCTTCTTTGGAGAAGGGTCTGTTCATATCATCTGCCCATTTTTTAATTGGACTATGTTTTCCTTGGTGTTGAGGCATATAAGTTCTTTATATATTTTGGATACTAACCCTTTATCAGATATGTCATTTGCAAATATCTTTCTTTGCCCATTCAGTAGGTTGTCTTTTAGTTTTGTTGTTTGTTTTCTTTGTTGTATAGAAGCTTTTTATTTTGATGTAGTCCCAATAGTTTTATTTTTGTTTCCCTTGCCTCAGGAGACATATCTAGAAAAATATTGCTTATGCTGATGTCAGAGAGACTACTGCCTATGCTCTATTCTAGGACTTTAATGGCTTTAGGGCTCACATTTAGGTCCTTAATCTACTTTAGGTTTATTTTTATGTATAATACAGAAAGTTGTCTTGTTTCAGTTTTGGCAAGTAGCTGTTGAATTTTTCAACATCATTTGTTGAAGAGATTATCCTTTTCCCATTGCATATTCTTACCTCCTTTGTTGCAGATTAATGAACCATATAATTGTGGCTTTATTTTTATGCTGTATATCCTTTTCCATTGATCTGTGTACTTATTTTTATGCCAGTACCATAATGTTTTGATTACTATAGTTTTTTTTATTAACATATAATGTATTATTTGCCCCAGGGTACATGTCTGTGAATCATCAGGCTGACACATTTCACAGCATTTACGATAGAACATACACTCCCCAATGTCCATAATGCAGCCACCCTATCTCTAACCCCCTACCATCAGCCACCCTCAGTTTGTTTCATGAGTTTTGGAATCTCCCATGATTTGTCTCCTTCCTGATCCCATCTTGTTTCATTTCCCTCTCCAAACCCCCATGACCCCCAGCCCTGCCTCTCAAATTCTTCATATCAGAGAGATCATATAATTGTCTTTCTCTGACTTACTTATTTCAGTAGCATAATACCCTCTAGTTCCATCCACGTCATTGCAAACATCAAGATTTCGTTTCTCTTGAAGGCTGCATAGTATTCCATTGTATATATATACCACTTCTTCTTTATCCATTCATCTGTTGATGGACATCTAGGTTCTTTCCATAGTTTGGCTATTGTTCAAATTGCTGCTATAAACATTTGGGTGCACATGCCCCTTTGGATCACTACATTTGCATCCTTAAAGTAAATACCCAATAGTGTGATTTCTGGGTCATAGGGTAGCTCTATTTTCAACATTTTGAGGAACCTCCATACTGTTTTCCAGAGTGGCTGTACCAGCTTGCATTACAACCAACAGTCTAGGAGGGTTCCCCTTTCTCCGTGTCCTCACCAACATCTGTCATTTCCTGACTTGCTAACTTTAGCCATTCTGATTGGTGTGAGGTGGTATCTCACTGTGGTTTTGATTTGTATTTCTCTGATGCCAAGTGATGTTGAGCACTTTTTCATGTGTCTGTTGGCCATTTGGATGTCCACTTTGCTGAAATGTCTGTTCATATCTTCTGCCCATTTCTCAATTGGACTATTTCTTCTTTGGGTGTTGAGTTTGAGAAGTTCTTTATAGATTTTGGATACTAGCCTTTTATCTGATATGTCATTTGCAAATATCTTCTCCCATTCTGTCAGTTGTCTTTTGGTTTTGTGGACTGTTTCCTTTGCTGTGCAAAAGCTTTTGATCTTGATGAAGTCAGAATAGTTCATTTTTGCCCTCGCTTCCCTTGCCTCTGGAGATGTTTCTAGGAAGAAGTTGCTGCAGCTGAATTCAAAGAGGTTGATGCCTGTGTTCTCCTTAAGGATTTTGATGGAGTCCTATCTCACATTGAGGTCTTTGATCCATTTTGAGTCTATTTTTGTGTGTGGTGTAAGGAAATGGTCCAGTTTCATTCTTCTGCATGTGGCTTTCCAGTTTTCCCAAAACCATTTGTTGAAGAGACTGTCTTTTTTCCATTGAATATTCTTTCCTGCTTTGTCGAAGATTAATTGACCATAGAGTTGGGGGTCCATTTCTGAGCTCTCTATTCTGTTCCATTGATCTGTGTGTCTGTTTTGTGCCAATACCACACTGTCTTGATGATTACATCTTTGTAATAGAGCTTGAAGTCTGGAATAACAATGCTGCCAACTTTTGTTTTCTTTTTCAACATTCCACTGGCCATTCATGGTCTTTTCTGGTTCCATATAAATTTTAGGATTATTTGTTCCATTTCTGTGAAATAAATTGGTGCTCTTGTGATAGGGATTGCATTAAATGTGTAAATTGCTTTAGGTAGCCTAGACATTTTCACAATATTTGTTCTTTCAATCCATGAGCATGGAATGTTTTTCCATTTCTTTGTGTCTTCCTCAATTTCTTTCATGAGCAATTTGTAGTTTTCTGAGTACAGATTCTTTGCCTTTTTGGTAGATTTATCCCAGGATATCTTATGGTTTTAGGTGTAATTGTGAATGGGATTGACTCCTTAATTTCTTTTTCTTCTGTCTTGCTGCTGGGGTATAGAAATGCAACTGATTTCTGTGCATTAGTTTTATACCCTGACATTTTACTGAATTCCTGTATGAGTTCTAGCAGCCTTGGAGTCTTTTGGGTTTTCCACATAAAGTATCATATCATCTGAAAAAGAGTGAGAGTTTGGCTTCTATTTTGACAATTTGGATGCTTTTTATTTCTTTTTCTTGTCTGTTTGCTGAGGTAGGACTTCTAGTACTATGTCGAATAGCAGTGGAGATAGTGGGCATCCCTGCTGTGTTCCTGATCTCAGGGGAAAAGCTCTCAGTTTTTCCCCATTGAGAATGATGTTTGATGTGGGTTTTTCCTAGATGGCTTTGATGATGTTGAGGAATGTACCCTCTATGCCTACACTGTGAAGAGTTTTGATCAAGAATAGATGTTGTACTTTGTCAAATGCTTTTTCACCATCAATTGAGAATATCATATGATCCTTGTTTTTTCTTTTATTAATGTATTCTATTACATTGATTTATTTGCAGATGTTGAACCAAACTTGCAGCCCAGGAATAAATCCCACTTGGTCATGGTGAATAATCCTTTTAATGTACTGTTGGATCCTATTGACTAGTATTTTGGTGAGAATTGTTACATTTGTGTTCATCAAGGATATTGGTCTGTAATTCTCCTTTTTGATGGGGTCTTTGTCTGGTTTTGGAATCAAGGTAATACTGGCCTCATAAAGGCCTCATAAAATGAGTTTGGAAGTTTCCCTCCAATGTCTAGGAGAATAGGTATTAATTCTTCTTTACATGTTTGGTAGAATTCCCCTGGGAAGCCATCTGGCCCTAGGCTCTTGTTTGTTGGGAGATTTTTGATGACTGCTTCAATCTTCTTACTTGTTATGGGTATGTTCATGTTTTCTATTTCCTCCTGGTTCAGTTTTGGTAGTTTGTGTATCTCTAGAAATGCATCCATTTTTTCCAGATTGTCTAATTTCCTGGCATATTGTTGCTTATAATATGTTCTCATAATTGTTTGTATTTCTTTGGTGTTGGTTGTGATTTCTCCTCTTTCATTCATGATTTTATTAATTTGAGTCCTTTCTCTTTTCTTTTTGATAATTCTGGACATGGGTTTATCAATCCTATTAATTCTTTCAAAGAACCAGCTTCTAGTTTTGTTGATTTCTTCTACTGTTCTTTTGGTTTCTATTTCATTTATTTCTGTTGTGATCTTTACTATTTCTCTTCTGCTGCTGGGTTTTGGCCTTCATTGCTACTCTTTCTCCAGCTCCTTAAGGTATAGAGTTAGGATGTGTATTTGAGATCTTTCTTGTTTCTTCAGAAGGGCTTGTATTTACTTTCCTCTCAGGACCACCTTTGATGTGTCCCAAAGATTTTGAACAGTTGTGTTTTCATTTTCATTTTTTTCCATGAATTTTTAAAAATTCTTCTTTAATTTCCTGGTTAACCCATTCATTCTTTAGTAGGATACTCTTTAGCCTCCATGTAGTTGAGTTCTTTCCAACTTTCCCCTTGTGATTGAGTTCTAGTTTCATGGCATTGTGGGCTGAAAATATGCAGGGAATGATCCCAATCTTTTGGTACCAATTGAGACCTGATCTGTGTCCCAGGATGTGATCTATTCTGGAGAATGTTCCATGTGCTCTACAGAAGAATGTGTATTCTGTTGCTTTGGGATGGAATGTTCTGAATATATCTGTGATGTCCATCTGGTCCAGTGTGTCATTTAGAACCTTTATTTCCTTGTTGATCTTTTGCTTAGATGATCTGTCCATTTCAGTGAGGGGTATTAAAGTTCCCTACTCTTATTGTATTATTGTTGATATGTTTCTTTGACTTTGTTATTAATTGGTTTATATAATTGGCTGCTCCCATGTTAGGGCCATAGATATTTATAATTGTTAGATCTTCTTGTTGGACAGTCCCTTTAAGTATGATATAGTGTCCTTCCTCATCTCTTATTATAGTCTTTGGCTTAAAATCTAATTTATCTGATAGAAGGTATTTTTTTTGATGTCCATTAGCATGGCAAATTGTTTTCTACCCCCTAAGTTTAACTCTGGAGATGTCTTTGGGTCTAAGATGAATTTCTTGTAGATAGCATATTGCTGTGTCTTATTTTTTTATCCATTCTGATACTCTGTGTCTTTTGATTGGGGCATTTAGCCCATTTACATTCAGGGTAACTATTGACAGATATGAATTTAGTGCCATTGTATTGCTTGTAAGGGGACTGTTAACTGTATATTGTCTCTGTTCCTTTCTGATCTATGTTCCTTTTAGGCTCTCTTTTTGCTTAGAGGACCCCTTTCAATATTTCCTGTAAGACTGCTTTGGTGTTTGCAAATTCTTTTTGTTTTTGTTTGTCCTGGAAGCTTTTTATCTCTCCATCTATTTTCAGTGACAGCCTAGCTGGATATAGTATTCTTGGCTGAATATTTTTCTCATTTCATGATCTGAATATATCATGCCAGTCCTTTCTGGCCTGCCAGGTCTCATTGGATAGGGCTGCTGCCAATCTAACATTTCTACCTTTGTCTTTGTCAAATGTCTTTGCCTGAGGCAGAATTGCACCATCCTTGCTAGGGGATGGACCAGGCAATTTGCTCACATTCGCTTTCAGGAGTCTTTCTTCCCTGAGCGCTTTCCGTACCATCCTGGAGGCCGGAAATGAAAATGGCGGCCTCCCAGTCTCTGGCGGAAGGAGCCAAGTGCTTGGGGCCCTGCTCCTCAGCATGCCCTCAGAGGAAAGCACTTAATCACTCCTGCCTCCCTGGTCTCCAGCCCAAGCTCTGAGCTCAGCCGGCCCATAAACTGAAACCCTCTATCTATGGTGCGCAGCCCTGTTTAGAGTCTCCAAACCCAGCAGATTCCTCTGTGCACTCCCGCGCCGCTCCTCTCAGAGAAGGAAGGTGGGGGTCTCTATGGAGCTGCCTCCTGCGGAGTCCCTGATGGAAGAGCAGTGGCCCAACTGTGCCTTGGACTGTGGTGTAAGGTAAGCTGGAGCTGATAGTGCACTGCACAGCTCCTTCTCTGCCGCCGGCTTCTCCACCCCAATATCTGGGAGCTCTGCTGCACTCCGACACTCCCAGTCCCTCTGTGACCCCACGGGTCCTGAAATGACACCATTCCCGCTAGGGCTAAACCCCTCTGTTTAGCCTCTGGAGCGATGTCCCTCAGCAGAGCAGACTCTAAATATTCCGATTTTGCGCTCTGCTGCTCTGTGGCTGCTGGGAGCCGGCCCCTCCCCCTGCGGTCTCTCTTCCTGTGGCTTTGGATTCACTTTTTCCACACATCCTACCTTTCCGAAAATGACTGATTTTCTGCTCCTAGATTTCTGTTCTTCCACTCTTCTCTTGCCTGTTGAGTTTGCAGGCTTTTAGAATGGTTTGATAACTATCTAGCTGAATTTGTGGGATCCGAGGCTATCTCAACCTCCTACTCCTCCACCATCTTCCTCCTCCCCCCTCATTTCTCAGTTCTTTTAACTACAATCATATCAGTGATTCACCTATATTCTAGACATGTAATATATATAGAAGGGATTTTTGAGTAATAGAAATGAAAGTAACTATAACAATGACAGGTATCACATATTATTTTAATTTTGAACTAATCTATCTTCTATCTTCATGTATTTGGGGAAGTAGAAATTGCTAATAAAAAGCATAACATCTGGCAAACATTTTCATATCTCTTTATAATATTATTATTGAAAATAGCATTGATAAAGAATATTAACAGCTCCATTAGAAATCTCCAGTAGTTATTGTTTTTAATCCTTAGAACTGTCTATGTAAGGTTATAAAAAGTGTTCTACATCATCTCTTTCTAAGAGGGTAAATTAAGCAATAAAACCAAAAAGGAATTTATTTGACAGATTTATTCTTCTTTGTTCTTTTTATCTCATTCCCCAATCACTTCATGAACCTGCATCTTGTCTCATGTAATGTGTGAGTAACAATTATGGAAGCCAGCTCATAAGGTACATTTTACATTGAATGGCAGCTCAGCTTTCCTCCCAGCTTTTACGGTGTTATTTTAATGAAAGCTATTCTTGGGAACACCAGGTTTGAAAGATATTGACGTGGAAATTACATAAGCCTGGCTTCAGAGAAAAGTAGGCAGTTTTATTTTATCACATTTTAAGCTGATGTTCTCAGTTGGAGAATCAAAGTGAAAGTAGTACATAATTTGTGTTACAACTGTATTTATTATTCACCCATTTTCTCCCAAGATATCAGTTATAGTCCTCATACAAGAGTTATTTTAAAGGCAGTGAATAATTTGGAGGATACTTTCTTTAGGATCCTTTTAATGTGAATATGTCTGCAAGTGCACACAAATACAGTCTCTTAAGTAATATGGTATCTCTTTTAAAAAATAAAACGTATCTAATAAGTGATTAACAGTTGCTATGCTTTGAAAAAGAGTGGTTATTTTCCAAATGGGATCCTTGTAGTGATGGAACTGTTCCGTATTTTACTGCAGTAGTAGATACACAAACCTACATGTGGTAAAATTGTGTCAAACTAAATACACATCACCACACACAAATCAGTATGAGACTAGGAAAATCTGAATAGGAATAATATATTGTATAAAAGTAAACTGACGTGATGTTGTATTGGAGTTTTGCAAGAAGTTACTATTGGAGGAAATTGTGTAAGGGGCAGATATATAGGATCTGTTTGCTTTATTTTGTACAATTACATGTAAATCTATAATAATCTCTATAAAATTTTCAATTAAAAATAAATTATTACTTTCTGTTTATAAATTCTCTTTAAAGTAAAAATGACTTATAAAGAGAAACAATTTCTAATTTGCTACTGCTCTGATGCTATCATGAGAATCTACCATATTTATAGCATTGTTTTAATTTTTATGAAGTTATAATAAATCTTGGTTTAGTAATGTTTCTCATGAAACCATGTTTTCTCCTGCCATTTCACAAACATTTATAAATTGATTACTAAGTGCCACACAATGCTATAGGCTACTTAATGCTCTATACCTGGAAAAATAGTACATATCCCATGTTGTATAAGGGCTTACAATCTAGACTTAGAATACTTAAAATAAATGTGTATGGATTAAACATGAGGGAAAGGAGAGAGTATAATTTTCCTTCAGGTAATAGAGGAACTCTTCAGATATTATATAAAACATAAAATGCAAGGGATAAAAAATATTTAAGTATTTGTGGGAAGGAACTATTTAATAGTATGCCTTATTATATCTTCTTCTATTACCAGAGATACCTAAAAATGAAAAGAAGATATTATCAGGACAAATACCCTCTTAACCATAATGATTGGACAAACTTAACAGCCAAAAACAGTAATATTTATTGAAGGGAGAGCTCTGGGCACAGAATGCTTTTCAAGGGTACACCTACTTCAGGGGGTCCTAGGTGACAGTCGGTGAAGCATTCAACTCTTTTTTTTAAAGATTTTATTTATTTATTTGACAGAGAGAAAAAGATCACAAGTAGTCAGAGGGAGAAGGAGAAGCAGGCTCCCTGCTGAACAGAGACCAGATGTGGGGCTTGATCCCAGGACCCTGGAATCATGACCTGAGACAAAGGTAGAAGCTTAACCCCCTGAGCCACCCAGGCACCTGCATTCAACTCTTGATTTCAGCTCAGGTCATGGTCTTGGAGTTCTAGGATCCAGCCTAGCTTCAGGCTATGTGCTTAGTAGGGAATCTACTGAAGAATTCTCTCCCTCTCCCTCTGCCCCTCTGCCTATTCATGCTCTCTCTCTCTCTTTCTCTCCAGAACAAATAAATACATTTTTTTCAAGAATAAAAAATTAAAAAAAAAATAAAAAGAGTACATGTAATCTTACCGGGGACATATAAATAAATCTACAATTTATATACTTAAGGAGCAGAGGTTATTGAGAAACAAGTAAACTATGAAGCTAATTGAGTATAAGAAGATATTTCCTAAAAATATTTTCTTATGTAGGTGAAGAGGTCATGCATCACTTAGATCTTTTTTATGTTAAGTCTGAATCCCAGAGCTCTTAAAACTAGAGTCAAGGGGTGCCTGGGTGGCTCCATGTTTTAAAGCCTCTGCCTTCAGCTTGGGTCATGATCTCAGGGTCCTGGGATTGAGCCCCGCATCATGCTCTATGCTCAGTGGGGAGCCTGCTTCCCCCTCTCTCTGCCTACCTCTCTGCCTACTTGTGATTTCTCTCTCTCTCTCTCTCTCTTTCTCTTTCTCTCTCTCTCTCTGTCAAATAAATAAATAAAATCTTAAAGAAAAAACTAGAGTCAAGACACAAAATGGACAAGACATTGTATTGGTAGAAATCAGATACATATAAGGGAATGGAATGGAATCTCGGGATTGTGCCACTAAATTAACCTGAGAATACATTAGCAGAAATTACTTGGAAGAAGATAATGAGCTCAAAGTTGTGAGTACATTAAGTTTGGGGCTTCATGACATAAGGAGCTTTGTGAGATACATTAATTTTCACTTATTCAAACAACAACCTGGTTTAATGTTGTTCTCTGGATTGACACTGTATATGCACTCCTTTACATGTTTAAACCATATGTACATTATTGGCTATTGGTCCAGTGCAAAATTCATAAGATTTTTTTTTTCATAAAATATTTTCTGTCTTCAATTGAAAATACTTCTAACTTCTGCTAGACCTTAAGATCTGATTATTTTTTTCTGTTATTACTTATGACATTTTTTAAAGAATTTATTTTCTTTGTAAATTATCTCCTGTATTAGGTTTTATACATTTTTAAGGATGCAAAATCCATGAATTTTTATTTGTAAGGCATTCATATACTTTTGTACTATTCATATAGTTTTCATATGGAAAATCACCTAAAATTAAACATTTTGATCATGTTGGGGTATATGATTCTGTCGCATTTAGTATACTGTCAGTGGTGTGTAATCACTACCACTTTATAATTTTGGTACATTTTCGTATTCCCAAAGCAAACCCCATACCCATTAAGCAATCATTCCCATCCCTCCCTCCCTCTATCATCTGACAATCACTAACTTATTTCCTGTTTCTTTGGATTTTTATATTGTGGAAATATCATATAAAAGTAACCATATAACATGTGTCCTTTAGTTTCTGGCTTTTTGTGTTAAGCATAATATATTCAAGGTTCATCCATTTGTATCATGTATGAGTACTTAATTTCTATTTATGGATGAATTCAATTATATGGGTATAGCATACTTTGTTTATCCATTCATCAGTTGATAGAAACTTGAATTGGCTACAACCATAGTGGTGATGAGTGTTGCTATGAACATTCATGTGTACGTTTTGTTTGAATATCTATCTTTGATATCTTGAGCTTGTATCTACAGATGGAATTGCTGGATTGGTTTTAATTTATTATGGATCTGACAAAATGTTTTCACAGAAGCTTGAGCATTTCACATTTCCACTAGTAATGCACCAAGCATTTCAGTTTCTTCACATCTTCACCACCACTTGTATTACTTATAACCATTTTAGTGGCTGTGAAATATATCTCATTGTGATTTGATTTGCATTTTACACACAGCCAATTGTGTTCATTATATTTTCAGAATGGAGTCTGTTGCTCCTTTTAAAATTAGTTTATCTTTTTGTTGTTGAATTATATGAGCTATGTATATATTCTAGATATTAGTCCTTTATCAGATATATGATTTACAAATATTTTGTTTCATTTGTGGGGTTTTTTTGCTATTAATACTGTCATTTGACACACATATTTTTAATTTTTAGAAAATCTTATTTATGAAAAAAAGAAAATCTTATTTATGTACTTGTATTTTTGTAGTTTTAGTATCATAGTAAGAAGCCATTACCAAATCAAAGTTCATGAAGATTTATCCCTACATTTTCTCCTGTTAGTTTTATACTTGTATTTAGGCCCTTGATCTATTTTGAGTTAAGTTTTGTATATGATGTGAGCTAAAGTTTAATTTCATTTTTCTGCATGCAAATATCCAGGTGTCCCAGCACCAATTTTTGAAGAGATTACTTTTTCCATCATGGAATGTGTTCATACCATTATAGAAAGCCAACAGATCATAGATCTATGGGTTTACATCTAGACTCTCAATTATATGCTATCAGTCTATTTATATATATAGATACTGTTATGCTGGTACCACATTTTTTTGATTACTATAGTTTTGTAATAATTTTGGAATTGGGAAGTATGAAACTTTCAGCTTTATTTTTTTGTTGTTTTTTGGGGGTTTTTTTTGGTTCCCCCCCGCCCCAAGGATATTTTTGCTATTTGGTGTCACTTGCAATTTCATGTGAGTGTAAGAATTAGTTTTCCATTTCTGTAAGAATGGCCACTGGGCTTTTGATAGGGATATCATTGAAATTGTAGATTGTTCTGGGAAGTACTATTACCTTAACATCTTTGAACACAAATATCTTTCTATTTACTTAGAACTTTTCTAAATACTTTACTTTCAGCAGTATTTTCTAGTTGTCAGTGCATATGTTTTGCATCTTCATGGTTACTTTTATTGCTACATGTCTTATTCTTTTTGTAGCAACTATAAATAAATTGTTTTCTTAATTTTCGGTTCAGGTTGTTTATTGGAAGGGCATAGAAATACAACACGTTATTACATATTGATCTATCTCACAACCTTACTGAATTAATTTTTTAACTCTAATATTTTTTGTGGATTTTTAATGATTTTATATCCATCTATTATATATCTATCATCTATCTACCTACCTATCTACCTACCCATCCACCTACCCACCTGCTTACCTACTATATCTTCTTTATCCATTCACATCCATTAATAGACATTAAGTTGTTTGGTTGTTTCCATATCGCAGCTATTATAAATAACGCTGTAATGAACATGGGAGTGCAGATATCTGTTTGAGATCCTGGTCTTCATAAAAAAAAAAAAAAAAAAGAAAGGTTTAAGTTGGGGGGGAAACAGGGACTATTGTGTGCAGTGGCTGTGTGTAAGAGGGCCAGAATGTCATTTTTCCTATGAGGAATCCAAAAGAATTCTCCTTTCCAAGAAGAAAAAAGTTTTTGTTGCATGTGACAACTGTTAGATGTAGGTTGGGCTGGAGGTCCCTGAGTTTTTATAATGTACTATGCACCCTCACTTTATGCCTTAACAGTTTACTATCTTGGCACATAATGAGCATGTAACAATTATTTGGAGGATGTATGGATAAATGAATAAAGATGAAGATTGGTTTACTTTGCCATATTAACAACATAATTATGGTGACATCCCACCACCTTTGCCATATTCTGTTGGTTAGAAGCAAGTTGCACATACCATTCACAGCCTCAAGGGAAGGGATTAAGCAGGATGTGACACTATGGTCCAGAGATCAAGAGGCCATCAAATATATCTCCCTACCTCTCCCTATCTCATTTTATACATTTCCTCTTTTTGTACTTCCTAGAGAGACTTCGCACATAACCTTCTACACTTACATCTTTTGTCAGAGTCTGCTCTTCTGAAAACCCAAACTAAGACATCTATTCAATTTAGAACATAGTAACTTCATGCTCCTCTTGTTTATTATTTTTCCAGAAAAATTTTAACTATATATTATTTGTCTGATCATTTCATTAATTTGACAAATGTTTATTATAGGCCTACTTTATGCTAGACTTCAGGTCTGTGATTTCAGTGAACCAGAGAAAGTTCATGGCCCCAGATCTACTGTGTTCGATCAACTATTACACCTCAATTTATTGCATTCTGGTTTTCAATTTAATCATGCCAACATAACACTCAAACTTTAAAGTGCCTTCATATTTGACAAATAAGTGGTTACATATTACTCAATATCTTATGGGATATAATCGTATTTACAATTACTACTATGCTCTCTTTCAAAATTTGTATAAAATCCATTTTTCCTGGTACTTTCATACCATGCATACATCTCCGTGTTTGTTCGTTTTTTTACTATTTTAATATATTTTGATAAAATCTATACATATTCTTGTATAAATCAATTAGAAATAAAGCACAAAAATAATTCATATTTCCATATTAATGATATGTTGTAAATATTTTAGTGCCAGTACAAATTATTTTATATTTGCTATATTGTATGCATAATGTTCCACTCTATAAATATACTATAACTTAAATACTCTCTCAATATTGGTCATTAATGTCTTCAAAGTTTATTTTATTATAAAAATGAAATGGCGCCATTGTATATAAAGATTTATAAGTATCTTATTTCTATTCTGTTATTTATTTAAATTAGTGGTGAGAGTAAATGTTTCATCTGTGGTGCTCAATTGTTTTTCTTCATATATAAATTTCATATCAGAATGTCAGTCTTTTTTGTACTTCACTTATTGACTGCTAAATTCTGTTAATGATTATTGCATTTATTTTTGACCAGGCTCATACGTCACTTTAAATTTTGTTTATGAAGATTTTTTATTGAAGTATAATTGACAACACATTATATTAGCTTCAGATGTACAAATAACAATGCAAATTTGTATATATTATGAGATGATCACAATAAGTCTAGTTACCATCTGTCACCATACAGAGTTACAAATTGTTTTTTTTCCTTATGATGAAAAGTTTTAAGATTTGCTTTCTTTGTGTCCTTTAAATTTGCAATACAATATTATTGACTAAGCCAGTCTGAGTGGGAGCCCTTTAAGAGCTATATTTCAGTTCCTACAGCCCCATGGTTCTCCTGGATATACCTCATTGGTTTTCAAAACCCAACACTTTTGGGGCTCATATATTTGGTGCAGGTCTCATGGAATGAGGTACCTGATGTGGAACACAAGACCCTTACTCCTCAGAGAGAAACTCCATATTTGTGAGGTCCCAATTTGGGGCCACTGCACTGTGTGTGGGGTTTTTGGTGAGACCTTGTTTCTGCCTTTCCTACCTCAGTGTGGTCTTTTTCTCCTTTGTTTGGGTGGAACTGTTCAGCTAGTTTTCAGATCTTTTTAGAAGGAATTATTTCACATGTAGCTATAGATTAGCTGTGTCTCTGGAAGGGCATGAGTTTAGGATCTGCCTATGCTGCCATCTTGAAGTTGGAATTTCATGACAACTTTGATTTCTAGCAGATATATATATAGATATAGATACACACACACAAACACACATACAAATATACTTTTGTTTGTAGAATTAAAAAGATTCCCAAAATAAACAGTTACCTATACCAATATAATTATTTCTCTTTTATGGTTACATTTTTATATTGAGGTAGAATTCCAAATCATTAATTGCCTGTTCCAGATAATTATCTTGTTGAAAATTTGTTCTTTACTTATTATTTGTAGTATATTTTAAGGGTACATTATTTTGTATAGTTTGATCTATTTCTACATTCTAATATTCTTATTGGACCTGAAGCAAACTTTGAATTAGAATGTCAGGAATATGGCTTGAAGGAATAGCTTGAAACAGTTTCTGTAGTGATTATGATATTTCTCCACTCTCTGTGTGGTCATTGCTCCTAACTATGCATCTCCAAAGTAGACTGCTTCTGATATCCAAATCTTCAAATTCTGTAACCTAACATGAGTTCACTCTGATGACACTTAACAAAAGAGAAATTAAATATGTTCAAATTAAGATCATCTTCTTTCTCAGAATTGCTTAGCCTTCTGTATTTTTAGAATGGTGAAAGGCACTACCAAAGATTCTTACATGTGGTACACTATTTGTTACTTCCAAGGTACAATTGATTCTTAAATATTTTTAATTTAGATTCTGAATAAATTATATATTCATTCGTTCTACTATATCTACACTGCTGGTCTTACTTTAGGGTATCTTCCTTTCTCATCTAGATGATGAACTTTTAATATTCTGGCATCTACCCACAGCTCCTTTCCTCCTTTTAATACATTGTTCCCAGAGTAATATTTTTAGATATCCAAGTTAATCCCTGTAAAATATGGAATGAAATCTAAAGGTTTGTATGTGGCTGTCTGCATATTCCTCATCACTTAAAGAGTAAACTTTATATGTCTCTGCATGGTTTTCTGGAACCTTAATGATTTAGACCTTTCTTTATACTTCAACAATAAGAAACTGCTGATGGTCTTCCGAACAGTGTTCTTTTTTGCCTTGTTGCCTTTATGTTATTAAATTTACCAGAAGAAGTTTCCAGTTGATTGCCTACTTAACAAATTTATTTGTTGTT
This sequence comes from Nasua narica, assembly GCA_028533885.1. NCBI lineage: Eukaryota > Metazoa > Chordata > Mammalia > Carnivora > Procyonidae > Nasua > Nasua narica. The sequence goes on from CM052798.1 coordinate 144,833,880, forward strand.
TAAGTCTCAGCAAAATGTTACCTCCTCTAGGCAAACTCAGTTATTCTTTCCCTTATGCTTCCACTGCAGTTTTTAGAAACATCCATTAAACAATTATTTTATTGTATTTAGATGTTTTTTATTAATTCTTAAGAATGCAAGCTTCATAAGAACAAGAATAATGAATTTTCATCCTTCAATCTCTAACTCCTAAGATAGTGCCTGGCCATAAAAAGTACTTCAAATATACATTTGAAATGAATAGCTTCTGGATACTTAAATCAAATTATAATTTCTCCAAGTAATAAGTATCAGTGAACAGAGCTAGAATTTCATGTTTCTAAATTATTCTGTTTAGCTACAAACCATGGTAACTAATTTTTCCCAAGATCTAAGTATAGTGGAATTTAATGACTGTTTCATACATTATCTGCTGATTTGTTCCATCATACACTATTAAAATAGACAAACTTCCTGAAATGAAAATATATGCCCTCACAGATACTTGTACATAAATGTTTATAGCAGCACTATTCATAATAGCCAGAAGTTGCACCCAACCCAAATGTTTATCAATGGAAGAGCAAATAAACAAAGTATGGGATATGCATACCATGGAATATTTCTCAGGCATAAAAAGTAATTAAAAACTGCTACATACCACTACTTGAATTAATCTCAAAAATATTAAGTGAAGGAAGGCAGACACAAATATTAGATAATATATGATTCCTTTTCTATAGCGTATATAGATAAGGCAAATTCTTAGAGACAAAAAGGAAGATCTGTGGTTTCTAGAGACAGGGAGAAGTGGACAATGAGTAGTAAAACATATGGGATGTTACAAGATGATGGAAAAGTTTTAAAACTGAAGAGGGGTGGTGGAAGCACAATGTTGTAAATACACTAAAAGCCACTTTAAAATACAGTTTAACATGGTCAATTATAAGTTAAGTGAATTTCACATAAAAAAAGAAAGAAAAAGAAAAGAAAAACCGCCTGAGCTCTTCTAGTACCTGCTTATGTACTCATTTCTTTGTGACCTCAGTTACTTAATTTCCCTGCATTTACTATGCAAAGAACAATAAGACTTCTGAAGTCATTTTAATGTTTAAATAAGAGTATTATATATACCTACAACTGTGCACAGAGGATTATCAACCAAAAGTATTTAATAATTAGTAATAATGTAATAATGGCAGATTATTTTTAATTAAAATAAGAAATCTGAAGGTCTGTGGTGTGTGGCAACTGAAAGCAAGAGTCATATTCTGAGAATATAATGGGGGAGGTTCTGTTTCACTTTAAACTAATTACAATAATTATATGCCTTCAACAATCTGCCTACATTTGTTTACTACTCCAAATTCTCATATCATTGTTTTCTGTATTTTATCTTGAGCATATAGTTGTTATCAGTGGATGGGCTGGACTGTTGTAGATATCTACACAGATATACTAAAAGTAGAAACTCTGATCAATTAATTTATTGATTGAGCACATGAAACCATTTGAAAATTTTATCAAATTTACAATGAAATAAGCAAAAACTTCCCAAACCAAAAATGAATTTAAATGATATGAAACCAATGTCTTTAAGTTTAGCATACAGTTATACAGGCTACAGACCTAATTGTCTTGATTGCTGCTTACGTATTCAGCTCACTTGAAAACCTGATGCCCAATAAATATATGTTTGTTATTTCAATGAAAATGTCAAGTACATGTTATAATGAACTATACTTATAAAATTTGGATAGTAATTCTTTTATGGCAAATTCTGTTATTTCAGTAACCATGCTCGTAAACATATTTATGGACCGATATATAGAAGCCCAATCTCTTTTTGATATTATGCAGACAACCAAGTTATATGTGAGGTATATATATTTTGGTCCATTTGTTGCTTTATCTGTTAATTGCTATAGTATGGGATAGATCCCAGAAACATAATTCAAGTATCCTAGAGACATATTGGGACTCCTTAGAATGTATTGCCTTAAGAATAAAAAATTATGGGAATTTCTGTGCTTCTTACAAGAGCGGTAGCCCATAAAAGTGCTATACCCATGTTTTTGTTGAATTTATACTCAATAGAATAAGGGAGAGTGACTATATATTTAAGTAGAACATGTAACCCTGGCCTCTACACATGTGGCTATTAAAAAATAAAAGTGAAGAATGAATTTTCCAGTGAGTATATGTACTGGTAATTATGACAGCATTCTTCCCTCCCACACTTGTAAGTACTCTATTTTGAACATCAATGAAATTTGTTCTTTTACTCAACATTTGACTTCAGAGCAATCTCTATGCATCAGACTTTATGCTAGATGCTACAGATAAAAAGATCCATGCTCTTTTTCACAGAAATGTGTAACAATTAGGTGCCAATTAAAATTATTTCAGATACTGTGCTTACAGTTATCATTGCTTGAATATATGGAATTTTTATTAAATATTTACAGAAATAGTCCTTTTTTAAATTTTTTTCTGATTATCTATTCTCTCCCTTTCTCCCTCTTTCCATTTCTTTATAATTAGCTTCACTGTCAGTGAAGATATTTTCATATGGTGGCCTCTGACAATCCCAAACCTAAACATTGTATGTCAATGTCAAAAAGAAAGAAATTTCCTATCAGTCCTAAAGTTCACTTCTCAAATTTCAAAGGTGGACTCTGAATGGCCATGAGAAATACAATTGCTATGATTGAAAATAGTGCTAATATAATTGATGCAATGTGAGTTATTTTTACTTTTGTGGTGGATTTGGGAATAAGGGACACTATGAGATTAAAAACTCAAGGAAGTGGGAATAATTGAATTTCCTGAGGAAAAAAAATCTTTGAAAAACTCAAACAGTCAAAAAAATAATAGTTTGTGTATAATGAAGTATTGAGATGAATTTGTTTGCTGATAACTTAATTTCTGTAGGCTTCTTAGAGAACGTGTTGATCATCAAAGTATTTCCTTCATATTCACCAGTCAATGCCACTCTGGTAGAAGATGATACATAGACATTTTAGAAACTATTTTTTAATTTCAGTAATATTGGCAAAATTACAAAAAGGATAATTTCTCTTTTTTCTGAGCTTTTTCTTACTCCTACTTCTAGGTTGATCAAAATTTAAGGCATGGATTGCTACATAACTGAGACATGGCTTATGCCTTAGGGTTTACATGATAGAAAAACTGTTCTTCAAGAAGCTATAAGTACTTCATGGATTGCACTCTTTTATTTCCTTGATCAACTTTATTAAGACATAATTTACATAAATACATTATGTATTTAAAGTGTACAGATGAGTTTTGACAGCTAATATATCAGTGAAACCAGTAGCACATTTAAGATAAAATATATTTACCACTCCCCCAAAATTCCTGATATCCTCATCCTTTCCTCTTTTTGTGTTCTGCTCTGCTTTATTTCAATTTGCCAGTTTAGGATTTTCCAGATAAATAGAAATTTAAATAGATATAGAATAAAAAATATAAGTAGAAATTTATATGTGTCATTTATATTATAGTATTTATATATGGCTATTTATTATATATCATATAGCACACATATAAGTATATATTATAACAATAGGTAAATATAATATATTATATATATTATATATAACAGTATATAAATATTATATATTATTATATATAGAGAATCTGATGGCTCATACTTTTCCATGATGTTTAGGTCCATTTTATGTAGGAAGATAAATTTCCAAATTGCATATTTGCCCAATATAACTTAGCAGAATTTTGCATTAGCATTTAAATTTCCACCTTATAATGAAGTTGTATGTAATTTTTCTTGGTTTTCTGAAAATATGTCTCTGAAATCTTGTTTGATGACAAACAAGATTTGGTAATCTTGGTAATGATGGGTAGGGTCTTTAGATAAATCTCAATTTCAGATCAGAGAGAAAAAAATACTGACATCCACTCTAGAAAACAAACTACATGCAGTCTTGATAACTACATTTTATTATGTGACTTAAAACAATTTTGACTGTGCACAAATACACAGTAGATTAGGAAATGATCATTATTTCATATTTCAATAAGAACAAATGAAAATCTGGGTGAGAAAGAGTGTATATTTTGAAAACTGATAGACTAAAACTATCCAAAGAAGTAGTTCAACCAAGCTGTGTAAAACGTATACTTTGCAAGAATGTCTTGCATCATTTTATAAGTTCTAGATACAACCAGGAACAGCAAATGATCAACAGACATGTTATGCCCTGATATCTAATGGTAGTAACTAAGATATCTAAAGAGTCTCTCATGAGATTATCTCATCATGGCTGAATGGCAATGTAATCAGAAAACTCATAACAGTCACCCAAAGTAAATGTCAAAACCATATGAAATCTATGCATATAATCCCTGATTTGTACAAATCCTTGGATTTTATATAGAGGACATCATTGGGTACTTTCAGGGTTCATTTGATAGAAAATAAAACCAGGAGAGTTGACCAACAAGATCCTGCCATTCTGATTCCATAATAGATATGAACTGTGTATATAGGGAAGGAATAAGAGAGTGAGTAAATTTGTTGGAAAAATAGGTTAGTAATTTATTTCTTAGAAAATAAATTATGTACCTATGTGTGATATTTTTCCTACCTCCATATTTATTTCTTTCAGAGAGTTCACATTTCTTAGGATAATACAACATTTTACTATTATGCTATTTGTTTTTAATACAGATTCCACTTTCTATTTTCTGTAATGCACTATTTGCTCTTGGGGATGTGTGTTATCTGAAAGAACATAACAAGTATCCTTCCACACAAGATAACAAAAATCAATTAATTATATTAAGCACTTTTTTTATAACATCTGTAAAACTCTAAATTTTTAGCTATCTGATGAGCTTTCTATAATATAGTATTTTATGATTTTTAATGTTCCTGGCTATATCCTGTCACACGTATTCAATACATGTTCACAGTTATCTCTTCAAATTATCTCTAAGTGCCTTAAAATATATAATTACTGAACCCATTAGCAATAATATCACTTTAATTCACTTGCATTGCGCCTCAAGTATCTTTCAGTAGTGGACTTTGGAAGTTGTCTACACAGCATTTATTCTCTCCTTTTCCACAATAGAAATCCATTTTGTTCAAATATCTAACCTTTCCCTCTTCAGTCCTGTGCCTTAGGGGAAGTTCTAACCCATTTTCAGCAAGTGTTTCGTTTGTCCAAGAATATTTTCATTTGCCATGACAGTAACTGGTGTCAGAGATAAGCAGATAATTAAGTTCCGGTCAATGAGGTGCAAGAGAGTCTCAGAGAAAAAAACATTTTCTATTCTTTCTCTGGATAGTATCAAGCTTGTTATGAATTCTGAAAATGCTGTAGCCATCTTGATATAAACCCAGAACTTAAGACAGCATAATGGAAAGAAAGAATGAAACTGGGTTATGGATAATATCATTGATCTGTTAAATCAGACAATTCTGGAGCCATTGCTCCTGCTACAATTATAGATATGTGAGGATAAAAGCCCATTTGGAGTTGGATTTTCTTTTATTTGTAGCTACAAGTATCAAAATACATAACCATCTGTCATTCATTTTGTGCATTTGTAAAATCAAGGAAATGACTTTGGTGCCAGTTTTGCTTTCATAATAGTAAATTGTCCTGGATCCCATGGGCATTTAATTTTAAGTAGAGAAACTATACATAATAAGGCAATTTTCAGAGAAGTTGAACAATACATAGAAAGCAAGCTTAAGTCTTGGGACCATCTTACTTAAAGGGCTTAAAAGGAAAAACCCTCTTTCATGTGTTCATGAAATGTTTCAAACATATGTTAATCATGTCAATCATAAAATTTCCAGAATTATGCTTTCTGCAAGGATGTCAAATATTCTCTATTTGGAAGTTTAAGATGATGACTTTTGTACCTATAGAATCTAAGTTATTACTCATAAATAATAAATTGAATACACACATAAGTATATGTGTATGCATACATAATCTATGCATATATGTGTATGCATATATGTTATAGAAATATTATATTTATCTTACATCTAGATATACTGTAGCTTGAAATAAATTTGCAAAATTATAATTGTTATTCTAATAGTCCCCCTACTACTGGACAGCTTCAACTGTAAAGTAAATTTATTTCCTAAACAAACAAAAAAAGACACTATCAACACCATGGACTTTGTAAATTATGGAATTTTCTCCAGAGCCATAAATTTATGGCAGACATTTATAAAATACAGAGAGTATAGCATAACATAATAAAATTATGTTTATCAGTTCCTTAGCAAGCGCTGTTTGAAATAACAATCTGACATGATATGCAAAAATTTTCAATCTTCTGAATAATCTTAATTTATATTCCTATGTTTTCATAACCCAAACCCCTTTCTTAGGATAAAACTGAGCTTAGGACATCTGAGTACTCCTTACTTTCTCATAAATATTTGCATGTTAGGTCAGGCAGTTTTTGAATGTATCACTCTTGAAGAACTCAGTTGCTTAAACTTTCTTCTTCTTTTTAAAAATTTTACTTATTTATTTGAGAGAGAGAGCACATTAGAGAGAGAGAATGAGTGGGGTGAGGGGCAGAGGGAGAAGCAGACTCTCTGCTGAGCAGGGAGCCTGACTCCTGACTCAATCCTCAGAATCCTTGGTCATGAACTGAGCTGAAGGCAGATGCCCAACAACTGAGCTCAGATGCTCAATTGTTGCTCAGCCCAAATGCTCCTCCTTAAACTTTCTTCTTTACAGTTTTTTCTAGTTATTATATTTTGGGAAAACAATGTTTTCTGACATGAAAATTTCTCTTTGTGAGTAGCTTGTGTAATTTAAAAGGAATCTATGCAGGAGAAAGTATAATATAAAATGGTTATTTAACATGGACACTTTATAAGAAAAGTCAAGAAAAAAGAAATCATAAATAGATATTCTTATATCCTAGTTAGTCTTAAAACAACTGGACTAGTCTTTAACATAATAAAGGAAATATTGGTTCAATATTGGAAATATTGGTTAAATGATGCAAGGTGTTGATTAGAATTACTGAGCTTTATACAAATCTTTGTTTAAGTTCATTTCAATTAATTTAAATTACTTATAATAATCAAACACACAAAGATTTATCTTTTATAACTGAGATTAAAATATTAATCCATGCTATAATGTAATTTTCTATCAAGCTTAGACTATAGACTTGGGGATGCCTGGGTGGTTCAGTTGGTTAAGCATCTGCCTTCAGCTCAGATCATGATCCCAGGGTTCTGGGATTGAGTCCTGCCTTGGGCTCCTTGCTCAGTGGGGAACCTGCTTCTCTATCTACGGACTACTCTTCCTGCTTGTACTCTTTCTCTGTTTCTGATAAATAAATAAATGACATCTTTAAAAAACTATAAGTTTGTTCAATAGGTATTTAATATATAGTACAAAATTAGCACTTTAGTCTATTTCCTATCTTATAATAAAAAAGCAGAGATAATGAATATTCAATTATTTTAGATTATGTATTTAGCATATAAGATAAATTTATTATTAAGATATACAGACAGGAACCTGAGTGGCTCAGTCATTAAGCGTCTACATTTGGCTTGGTCATGATCCTAGGGTCCTGGGATTGAGTCCCATATCAGGCTCCCTGCTCAGTGTGGTGCTTGCTTCTCCCTCTCCCATTCCCCCTGCTTGTGTTCCCTCTCTTGCTGTGTCTCTCTCTCAAATAAATGAATAAAATCTTTAAAAAAAGATATACAGAAAATAAAACCATCGCTATTGGCCCTTTTAATCAGTAAGTTTACATCTGTTGATCTTGTGTCTTGATTTATGTTGTACTTTTTTTAATATGCTAGCATGCTTTCTAGAAAATGTCCACTTTGCCAAGAAGATATTCCCACATAAAAAGCAGTAATTCTTTGATAAAAATCATGTCTGAGCTAACTTTTCCATACTGATGCCATTTGGTGAGAGATATCATTATTATATGGCTATCTCATTTTCATATTATAAATCTGAGATTACAGTATATTCTAGACTACCTGAAGACTCAAATCCTTAGTTCAAAAGATGGACAGTGGACGCTTGGGTGGCTCAGTTGGTTGGGCAACTGCCTTCGGCTCAGGTCATGGTCCCAGAGTCCTGGGATCGAGTCCCATGTCGGGCTCCCGGCTCTGCGGGAAGTCTGCTTCTCCCTCTGACCTTCTCCCCTCTCATTCTCTCTCTCTCTCTCTCAAATAAATAAATAAATAAATAAATCTTAAAAAAAAAAAAGATGGACAGTATCTGCACTGAATATATCAGTTTCACTTAAAAAAATTGTACCTCAAAGAAATCTGTCCTATATCAATTGAGAAGACCAAGTCTTTCTTCTCTCTTCTCTTATTGATTTGTTCTATCACATTGATTGATTTGTGAATGTTGAACTACACTTACATCCCAGGGATAAATCCCACCTGATCATGATGAATAATCTTTTTAATGTGCTATTGGATCCTATTAGCTAGAATCTTGTTGAGAATCTTGGCATCCGTTCCTGATTAAAACTCTTCAAAGTGTAGGGACAGAAGAAACATTCCTCAACTTCATAAAATCTGTCTATGAAAAGCCCACAGCAAATATCATTCTCAATGGGGAAAAACTGACAGCCTTCCCTTTGAGATCAGGAACACGAAAAGGATGCCCACTCTCACCACTCTTGTTCAACATAGCAGTAGAAGTCCTAGTGACAGCAATCAGACAACAAAAAGAAATAAAAGGGACTCAAATTGGCAATGAAGAAGTCAAACTCTCTCTCTTCTCAGATGACATGATGCTTTATATGGAAAACCCAAAAGACTCCACCTCCAAACTACTAGAACTCATACACAATTCAGTAATGTGGCAGGATACAAAATCAATGCACAGAAATCAGTTGCTTTCCTATACACTAACAATGAAAATATGGAAAGGGAAATTAGAGAATCGATTCCATTCACTGTAGCACCAAGAACTATAAAATACCTGGGAACAAACCTAACGAAAGAGGTAAAGGATCTGTACTCGAGGAACTACAGAACACTCATGAAAGAAATTGAAGAAGACACAAAAAGGTGGAAAAGCATTCCATGCTCATGGATAAGAAGAATAAACATTGTTAAAATGTCTATACTGCCCAGAGCAATCTATACTTTCAATGCCATCCCGATCAAAATTCCACCAGTTTTTTTCAAAGAGCTGGAACAAACAATCCTAAAATTTGTATGGAACCAGAAAAGACCCCGAATTGCTAAGGAAATGTTGAAAAAGAAAAACAAAGCTGGGGGCATCACATTGCCTG
>CM052798.1:144843670-144871202 GCA_028533885.1 Nasua narica
TCAAATAATCTTTGACAAAACAGGCAAAAATCTCCAGTGGAAAAAAGACAGTCTCTTCAATAAATGGTGCTGGAAAAATTGGACAGCTCTATGTAGAAGAATGAAACTTGACCATTCTCTTACACCATACACGAAGATAAACTCGAAATGGATAAAAGACCTCAATGTGAGGCAGGAATCTATTAAAACCCTAGAGAAGAACATAGGCAGTAACCTTTTCAACATCAGCCACAGGAACTTCTTTGAGGACATGTCTCCAAAGGCAAAGGAAACAAAAGCGAAAATGAACTTTTGGGACTTCATGAAGGTAAAAAGCTTCTGCACAGTGAAGGAAACAGTCAACAAAACAGGCAACCCACAGAATGGGAGAAGCTATTCGCAAATGACACTACAGACAAAGGTCTGATATCTGAAATCTATAAAGAATTCCTCAAATTCAACACTCACAAAACAAATAATCACATCAAAAAATGGGTGGAAGACATGAACAGACACTTCTCCAAAGAAGACATACAAATGACTAACAGACACATGAAAAAATGTTCATCATCTTTAGCCATCAGAGAGATTCAAATCAAAACCACACTGAGATACCACCTTACACCTGTTAGAATGGCCAAAATCAACAAGACAGTAAACAACAAATGTTGGAGAGGATGTGGAGAAAGGGGAACCGTCTTACACTGTTTGTGGCAATGCAAGCTGGTGCAGCCACTTTGGAAAACAGTGCGGAGATTCCTCAAGAAATTAAAAATAGAGCTACCCTATGACCCTGCAATTGCACTACTGGGTATTTATCCCAAAGAAGCAGATGCAGTACAAAGAAGGGCCACATGTACCCCAATGTTCATAGCAGCAATGGCCACAATCACCAAACTGTGGAAAGGACTAAGATGCCCTTCAACAGATGAATAGATAAAGAAGATCTGGTACATATATACCATGGAATATTATGCCTCCATCAGAAAGGATGAATACCCAACTTTTGTATCAACATGGACAGGACTGGAAGAGATTATGAGGAGTAAAATAAGTCAAGCAGAGAGAGTTAATTATCTTATGGTTTCACTTGGCTGTGGAGCATAAGGAAGAACATGGAGGGTATTGTGACAAGGAAAGGAAGGGTGGATGAGGGGAAATCAGAGGGGGAAATGAACCATGAGAGACTGTAGACTCTGAGCAACAGACTGAGGGTTTTGGAGGGGAGGGAGTGAGGTGTTGGGTGAGCCTGGTGGTGGGTATTGAGGAGGGCACATATTGCATGGAGCCCTGGGTGTGATGCATGAACAATTAATCTTCTAACACTGAAAAAAATAGTAGTATTTGGGGAAAAAAAAAGAAATCTGTCCTCTAAGGTGATAGTGATAAAGGTAAATCTGATTATAAAATCTTGGCTTTTGGTTTTCAATCAAAAGATTTTAAACAAAATTTCTTGAGATTTGAAGACTTAAAAGTTTATTTATGCTTTTTGTTTGTTTGATTATTCATTTGTTTTAGATTCCACATATAAGTGAAATCATTGCTATTGTCTTCATCTGTCTGACTTATTTTACTTAGCATAATACCCTCTAGGTCCACCAATGTTCTTGCAAATGGCACTGTTTCATTCTTTTGTACGGCTGAGTAATATTCCAGTGGTGGTGGTGGTGTGTGTGTGTGTGTGTGTGTGTGTGTGTGTGTCCCTATGCCTCGCATCTTTACCCATTCATCTATTGAATGGATGCTTGGGTTGCTTCTGTATTTTGGCTATTGTAAATAATTCTGCAATTTATAATAAATGTAGAGGGGCATATATCTTTTTTAAATCAGTGTTTTTGTTTGTTCACTTTTTGTTTTTATTTTTTACCTTTTGTTCTTAATGTAGTCAGTATTATCTCACAAAAACAGAGGAAGCATTAAACTTTATACTTAAAGAGTTTGACTCTGCTATAGCCTAACTTATTCTACATGTTAAATAACGTATAAAAAACAAATATATCGGCTTTCTGAAGAAATGTTTAACTATATGGTTAAAAATCTTTCTCCTTAAGGATTGATCACAAAGATGTCTTTAAAATTACATACCTGGGTTCATTTGCATCTATTTCAATAGTTTTTTGCTTCTTTGAACTGGAAGAAATAAAACATTCTTGCATTGTAGTAGTATATTTCTATGAATAGGTTAATTATTCCACTTGATTTAAGTAGATTTTACAATGATAGTAATACAATTGAATAAAAGTTTAAAAAACTAGCTGAATTTGTGGTCACCTGGGTGGCTCAGTAGGTTAAACATCTGCCTTTGGCTCAGGTCATGATCCCAGGGGCCTGGTATCAAGTCCCCAGACCAACTCCTTGCTCTACAGGAAGTATCCTTCTCCCTCAGACCCTCCCCCCCCCCACTTGTTTTCTCTCTTCTTCTCACTCAAATAAAGAAAATCTTAAAAATAAATAAATAAAATTAACTGAATGTCTTATATTTGATTTTTGTCAGCATTGAAAATTCAATTTTCTGGACGCCTGGGTGGCTTAGTCAGTTGAGCATTCAAGTCTTGGTTTTGGCTCAAGTCATGCTCTCAGGGTCCTGAGATCAAGCCCCACAGTGGCTCCATGCTCAACAAGAAGTCTGCTTGAACTCTCTCTCTCCCTCTGCCCCTCCCTGGGTTGTTCTCTGTCTGTGTGTCTAAAATAAATAAATCTTTTAAAAATTCAATTTTCAAATATGAATCAGTATATTTCAGTGATAAATATTAAAATATAATTCCTAGATTGAGAAGCAATTTAAAAGGAGAAGAAATTTTGGGTAATGTTGATTAGCAATTAAATAAAAGCCTATGCATTTAAATAAAAAAATATTACAGAAGTTTCAGTTGAACATTTTTAAGACCAAAAAAATCAGTTTTTATATGATATTTTATGAAGTGTTCTGTCGTACTATTATAATAATGAATGTTATGTTAGCTATTTGAGTGAAATCCAGTCTACATAATGTTGATGAAATTTTTCAATGCTGAAAAGGATGAAATAAACCTTAAATCAAAATTTCCAGAATTCTAGAAAAACATGTTTTTCCCCTAAAAGATGAAACCAAGATTTGTAATCTTAGCTGAATGTAAATACTTAAAATTCTGAAGCAGCATTTCTCTAACTATTGCTGGTGTCCCTCAAAATGATATCATTATAACAGGTCAGGGGTAGAAAAGGGTTAATGGCCAAATGAATTTACGAAATTCTCCATAAAGCACCATTTTCTGAATATTTACTTTAAGTATCAGCATATAAAGTACCCATAATGGTCAGCTTTAAAAAAAAGCAGCTTATCTTTGTCCAAACTAATATTTTAGAAATACATTTAATTACAGGAATTTTTAAAAATTGATTTAAACCTAGTTTTGCCCCACAGTTTCAGTGTCCCAAGACACATCAGTTTAGGAAATGCCCTTATAGGCAATTTAATTAAAGATAAATAATTAGCTATGACAAATGTTACTACTTCTCCAGAGAAAATTCTACCCACATAAATGTTTAAGCAAAGTCTATTTTGCGATTAGTATTAATAGAGATAACTAACCCTTATAGAAAACTAACTAAGCATCAGGTATTATGCAAATATATGTAAGCAACATTTCTTATTTCCTGACCATACATTTGCTCTTTCTATTGCATGCTCCACACTGCTAAAATAATTATCTACAAAACAATTTTTTATTTTAGCAACATCATTTCATTTTGATCATTTGCCATTTAACAAAAAAAGAATATTCCAGACTCCTTAATGGGATATACAAGGCACCTCATAATTTATGTACTTATATTACATCCATTTTATCCATTTATTTTTATTTTTAAAGATTTTATTTATTTGAGAGAAAGAGAGCATGAGTTGGGGGTGGGGCAGAAGAAGAGGGAGATGGAGGCTTCTCACTGAAGAGGAAGTCCCACTGTGGGGTTGTGCTGCCTCCTGATGGTGCATGGGAGAAGAATGAGGCACAAACAAGTCAGCTGCAAGAGAAAGAGAGTAGGGGAGGACAGTGGAGGACAGTAGAGAAGACTGTAGCCCGAACAACTCCTCAGTCTCATATTTATTAGAAAGTAGATAATAACTAACAAAGAAGCCGGAGTAGATTATACATTGACCATGAGGCTTGTAGATAAGTAAGAAGAAAGGCAAAACATATCTGGTCAAGCAGTATAAAGTTTATAATTGAGCAAGCACATTCAAAGGAATCATCTAATTAGCCACAGGTGGTCTCTGAGGACAGGGAGATAATGGAAAAGTGAAGCAGGTGGCCGGCATTCCCAGCTGCTCCGCTTCAAGGACATATCTTGTCCTCTCCCGCAGAGGCATGTTGCCAGTATATGTTTTTCTTAAGACCATATCTAAGCCTGCTTGCCAGACTAGTACAATTTCTCATAGGTTATATTTTAAGCAGTACATTGTTTTGAGGACCCTGGGATCATGACCTGACCTTAAGGCGAATGCACAACAAACTGGGCCACTGAAGTGCCCCTTATCCATTTATTTTTAATAGAATTTACTATTCTAGAAGTTTTTTAGGTGATTAGGAATCCAGAACTTAAGTTAGACAAGGGTCTCCTTCCCATAACATGCACATTTCACAAGTGAGGAGAGACAATAAACCTATTATTACATAATAAGTAAGTAAATTTAAAATGCAGGCAAGTATTCTAAAAGTAATACATCAAAACAAAATGATGGGAATGAAAGTTCCTTTAGATAAGGTATTCAGGGAAGACCTTACTCAATAGGTGATAATGGAGTGAAAACTTGAATGATGAGAAATTAACCCAAAGTCCCAGGAAAATTAATAGTGGTCAAAACAAAGGAAACAAAAAGTGCAAAAGAAGGGCTTGAGATAATAGAAAAGGTGATGATCAGATCTAGGCTGGAGAATAAGACCAGAATCCTATAGAAACCAGGAAGAAATGACATAACATCTTTAGAATGCTTAAAGAAAAAAAAAGGCAACCCAGAATTCTATAATCAGTTAAAATATTTTCCAGGTTGAGGGCATAGAGACATTAGCAGATGAAGAAAGACCAAGGAGACTTAATTTCCAGAAGAATTGTCCTAAAATATTTGTCCTCAAATTCTTTACACAAAGGACACTATACTTCTATATTGACACTTTTTTGTCAATAAATGATGAAAAAATATATTCTGTATACTTTTATCAGCTAAAAATAAATGTCAGCAAGTAATCCAAAAACTATCAAAATGATGGTGAAACTTTCCTCATTTTTCTCTTTTTTCTACCTTCTTTTTTTTTACATCTTTCTATACTTATTTCCATCTTTCCTTTCTTCCTTCCTTCCTTCTTCCTTTCCTTCCTTTCCTCTTCCCATGTATCAAAGTTATTTTTTAATTAGAAAATCTTTAATTTTTTGGCATGGAGATATCTCCTTAGGAATAAGCTTTATAGTTTTAAAAACAATGCATTCAAGGAAAAGTATAAAACAACGTAGCTTGGGGGACCTGGGTGGCTCAGTTGGTTAAGCATCTGACTTGGTTTTGCTCAGGTCAGGATCTCAGGGTTGTGAGATCAAGCCTTGCATCAGCTCTGCACTCAGCCCAGTCTTATCCCTCTCCCTTCCCTTCTGCTCCTCCCCCTAATGGCTTGCACTTTCTCTTACTTTCTCTCCCTCAAATAAATAAATAAAATCTTTTTAAAAATGTAGATTAAGTAACATGGAAAATCTATGAGAAAAATTAAGAAAAATGGGACTATAAATAATCTTTAAAGCACCTGACTTTGGCTTTGCTTTATATCGATTGACACTGTCTGCCTTTTACTTGTGTGTTTAGATGATTTAAATGTAATTTTTGATATTTGTATCATAAATAAAATGTACCATCTTGTTTTATTTCCTCTGTTTTTCATTTATTTCTACTTTTATATTTTGATTACTTTGTCATATTTACTATTCCATTTTAATTTATATATTTTGTTCTTGTATATATCTATGTATGGTATTATTTCCATCTCTTGTTATAGGGACTATATATAGGAACTGAAGCTTTCAGTCTGTTTAGAATCAACATTTTATCACTTCTAATGGAATGTAGAAACCTTACCACAGTATGTCCTTTTACTTTTCCTCTTGATGTTTTTGTATATATTCCACCCTCATCTACTGAAGACCCTGTCATACAATGCTATAGTTTCTTACTTGTAACTGAAAAATATTTTCAAATAACTTAAGAGGATAAAATAGTCTATTTATATTTGCCAGTTACTTGTGATTGCTGATGTTCTTTCTTTCTTTCTTTAATCCCCCAAAACTATCCTGGCCCAAAGTTTCTCACTAAATAATTCTACTAAAAACTTGAGGAGGAATGAACATGAAAATCAGTTCTACACAGTCTTTTCCAGAAAATGGAAGAAGGGATTTGTATAGATTCTTTTTATGAACTTAATATTTCCCTGATACAAAAACCTAACAAAGGCAGCATGAAAAACAAACAGAAAACCTACATATGTAGACAGAAAAATCCTTCACAAATATTAGCAAATATAGCTCAGTAATATATAAAAAGAATTATACAGCATTACACGTGGGGCTTATTCCAGGTATGCAAGGCTGATATTCAAACATCAATATAATCTACACTGACAGTTGAAAGAAGAAAAAGCACATAATCATATCAATCAATATGCATTTGACATATGTGTAGACATATGTGTAGACATATGCATAGACATATGCAAAGAATACATTGGACAAACGTTTAACAACCACTCATGATAAAATTATAAACCAGTATAGAGAGAACTTTCCCTACTTGATAAAGAATATCTGGAGATATCCTCCTCACTGTCCTCACAAGCTTCTGCTAAACCCAGTCCATCTACCTCAAGCTTGAGTTCGACTCACTCTGCTTCACCTAATGTGACCAGTTCTGCCCCGTCGAGGGCCAGAGCTTCTCCTTTGTTGTCTGACAAACACAAACATTCCAGAGAGAACTCTTGCCTGTCCCCGAGAGAGAGACCCTGCAGTGCCATCTACCATGTTGGAGAAGGGGCCTTGCCACACAGTGACCCAAATCTCTCTGCACCTGAGAAAGCTGTGAATCCCACCCCTAGCAGCTGAAGCCTGGACAATGGGAAAGAAGCCAAGAACATGTCGGATAGTGGGAAAATTCTCTCTCCTCCTGTCCCTCCAAGACCCACACAAACTGGTGGGTATTTGAAGCATTTGAACAATCAGTTTTATAAAATAACTTTTATGACTAAAAAAAAAATCACATTTTTTTTTTTTGTAAAACCTTATAATTAACATTATACTTCCGGTGAAAGACTGAAGTTTTTTTCCCCTAAGATCAGAAACAAGGCAGATGTCTACTGATTCAATTTTTATTCCACATAGTGTTGAATGAAATAAGGAGACAAAAAGATACAAAAGGTATACAGATTGAAAAGGAAGAAATAAAACTGAGTATATTTGCAACTGAAACAATTGCTTATGTAGACAGTCTCAAAGCTTCTATTTTAAAATCCTTAAATTTATAAGTGTGTTTAGTAAGGTTTCAGTGTACTTCAAGATCAACATACAAAACCAATCATATTTCTACATACTAGCAATAAGTACATGGACACAAAAAGAGAAATTAAAATAGTATGTACGATCATGAAAAACAGTTGTAAATTTAAAAACATAAACATAAACATAAAACATAGAACTTGCATGCTGAAACCAAAATATTCTGATGAAAGAAATCAAAAAATCTAAATAAGTGGAAATATAGACTGTATTCAATGATTATAAGATTCAACAGAATAAATATGTCATTTTTTCCCACATTCACATGTAAGTTTCCTATAATTACTATCAAAATCCCAGCCAGATACTTTGTAGATGAGACAAAATCATTCCAGAATTTATATGGAGAGTGAAAGAACTAGAAGTCCAAAATCTGTAGGCAGGCTGAGATGAAAACTCAGAAAGTGTTGATGTTCCAGTCTTGACCTTCAAATGGTAGTCCCTGCAGGTAGGCTGCATGCTTAGGCAGGATTTGTTCTCTGGGAAAACTCGGGTTTTGTTCTTAAAGTTTTCAACTGCTTTGATGAAACCACTCACATTATTAAAGATAATCTTTACTTACAATATGTGATCATAGATGTTAATCATAGCTACAAAATATCTTAAATTACAGTAGTATAGACTACACAAGTTGATATAATACTGACCATCACACAACAGTAGAATGCACAAGCTCAAACAGAAAATAATCTGCTATAATTTCATTTTCAAAGCAACATTTTGACTTCTGTTAAACCAATTACTTTACATTTTATGTTAGGAGTAGTAGCAACCAACTCCATTAGTATTTGTAAATCAGACTCTGATTATGGATTGTGTACCATTTTACAGACTATCTGATGTAGAAATTTTAAAAGGCAAACATGCAAACATAAGTGATACACATTCACTATCTGCAATTTGGCTTGAGACCATGTAAATTTCTATGGAAAAATACAAGTCTTCCAAAAGGGTCTTGTAAAGAGTTGCTTAAAGAGTGAACTTTCTTGTGTGCTTAATATGTAGTTTAATTTGTAAAATTGGATCAAGACAAAAATATTAAAACAAAGGTTTTTAAAATAGTCCTAGGGTCCTGGAGGATAATCAAAGAGAATTTCAGATCTTCACAAAATTGAACTTCAGAAGGCTTCCTGCTGTTAAGCAATAATAAACTAATTGTGACTTCCAAGTAGAAAACCACAGGGAAGATAGCACATCCAAGAGAAATTTAAAGCTGAAGTTAGAATCCAGCTTCTTATTATAGTTATTTTCCTTCATTCAGTTAGCATTTTTGTCACTTAATAAGACCATCTGGAATCTATTGTGACCTCAAACATAGATTTTGCTTGTCTTCATTTCTATCTAGGAATGCTTCACAGTTAAATTATATGGTTTTAAATTACTTTACTAAACTGTGTATGATTTAGCAATGATTACACTAAGCATAAAGATTGCGGTTATTTGTACTTCTGACTTTTGGGGAGGTTTCTGAGAAATACTCATATCAGTCATGGTGCTGATATTTGTATTTGAAAGTGATATATGACTACTTCTGGGTACTTCAATATATTTTCACTGGTTTACATACTTTGTATTTTGTTTAATCTCTCCTTTATTTATAACATCCTATATTCTGTGATTAAAGGTGTTTAATTACATGTATACTTTAATTATATGGCAAAGAACAAATGCAATTCACCCAAATGGAAATTGTTCCCAAATGTATTACTTATTGTATTAGAAGTATTATGCTCAAATAAAAACCCATACACAATAATGTTTTAATTTGTATGAAGACCAAAAAGAAAATGACAAAGAAGCAACAGTGGTGAATATTTAAATTTAGATAAACCACTTATATTTTCATTTATTTTTATTTCACGTGGTACATGCTTAAAATGCATAGCACTTTCAAAAAGATGTGTAGGTAATATTTAGATAGTATAAATGCTAACTATATATCAGCCATGCTGACTATATAAATATAATCCAAATGAACAATGAAGCAAGTTTGTTAATTGTGAATTATATGGATTGTGGCACATAGATAGAAGGTTTGTTAAAATGCATATTTATTGAAGGATTATTACTTCTTTTATTTCTACTGATAATTGCCATAATGGTCTCCAACATTTATCTTAGTGATTTTGAAAGCTTTTAAACCTCTTAAAAATTTAAATTATTATTTATTACATTTTAAAAATATTTAGCTATTTAATATGAAGTTTTTAAAAATTTCAAAATTTCAATTCCATAGGAAGCTGATTATGTTAAGATAATAGTATCATCAGAGAAAGGATACTAACAAACTCTAAGATATATGTGGAATGTTATTTTATAATGTTTTAGGCAAAATAAAATACATCATTCAGACTGCATATTTGAAATACTTCAAAACTCTTCTCCCATTATACAGTATATTTATTACTATTCATGTTATCCAAAATTAATTAATATTTTAAATTACATATGAAAAAAGTTGGTGTATAACAAGAGTTTAATACTCTCAATACAGGAAAGTTGGCAAATGTAATCATGAGTTAAAAATTAGTAGATAGAAGTTCAGTGTGGCTAAAATTTAGAAAACTAGTTAAGTACTACCAAATGAGGTGGTTTTCAGACAAGGAGCGAGTAATTTAGAATCTTATTAATTGAAGAGTGATTGGAGAATTTATGATTTTGTTTTTAAAATATTATTTTTGGGGATAGAAAATAGAGTAAAGGTTTTCTGGGAGGGAGCTAACCAATATTAGGATCATTAACAAATTATAGATCATTATTGTTTTGGAAGTGAAAAAGCCTCCCCTACTCATTTTTGCTTTTCTAGATAATCTACACTATATATTTGGCTCACATTTATTTGACAGGAACTAAAATGTTTTATACAGAGAATTAAAATTAAAGTTTAAAATATGAATAATGCTGATAAGTATAAGTTTCGGGTGATTTGGATATCATATCTTTTCAGTGATAGAATAAAAATGGCATTCATACATTCACAAATTTTTCGTGTATTACCTTACATGGATTTTATAAAAATTAAATTAAAATGGCTATTAATTGCTTAATGTTTATGGATATTGATTGGTTTCTGGTCCTAAATCAAGGATTGTTATTTAAAGCTGTTTTCTTTATATTGGTTTAAAAGTCACCACCTTGCTATAGCAAACAATCTTATGATTTCTGTAACATGGTAATGAGCAAATACAGCCACCGAAGATTTAATCTTAACAAGACATTCAGGGAACTCATGAGAATTTTTCTCTTAATTGGAAATTGAATGACAAACTCTAAGTGTCTTATTTACCAAAATGCACTGTTACCCTAGCCTACTGATGAGAGATGCAAGTTTCACGTTGGAAAAGCCTGTTTCAGTTTAAATATTTCAACATTTTTATTTTTAATGCCTAAAAGAAAGCTGACAATGAGTTAAAGAATCTGTTTTTTCCCAATTCAAATTTAAATTAACCAATCCAAAGAGTGTCTGTTTATAGCAATGAAAATGCTTTTTAAATAATGCATCATTTCTTTGTCTATAATTAAGCTTCTTTTCTCTTATTAGCGTGCATTCAGCCAGGTGGCAAAATCAATCTCAGATCACTGTTTTTCTGTAATCACAGTTTTCCACTGTACTTTTCCCACCCATGTCAGTTTATGAGAAATGTCTAAGTTCTTGTCTTGTCAACAGGTTCTACTCAGAATCAGGGTATAGCTTGTCTTTACCAAATGAATTATCTCCTATTGCTGAGGTAACAACATATGACAGATTTGATGGCTTAAGACAACACAAATTTATTCTCTTACCATTTTGGAGGTCAGAAAACTAAAACCAAAATGTTAACAGGGCCGAGTTCTTTCTGGAGGCTCAGAGGAAAATCCATTATGTTGCCTTTTTCAGCTTCAGGGGATCACCTGCATTCCTTGGCTCATGGCTGCTTCTCAAATCACTCCAACCCTTATTTCTGTTGTCAGATCTTCTTCTCACTGATCTTTCTGCCTCCCCCTTATGAAGAGTCTGGAGTCTTCAAATTATATTTGGCTCATTCAAGTAATCCAAGATAACACCCCCATTTTAATATCCTTAATCACACCAAAAAGCCTCTTTTACAATGTAAAATAATATCTTCACAGGGTCCAGGTATTATAATGTGGATATCTTTGGGAAGGAAGCTAATTGAGTCTACCACATCAAACTGGTCTAGATTTTCGTTCTCTCTTCTGGAATTTGGAAGATTCCAGATCTTCCAAACGATTCTCTTCTGGAATAGTTCTCTTCTGGAATCACCCTATGGTCACCATAGGGTGTTTGGTAAGAGGGAGAATTTTTCCTAAGAATATTCTTTTTCTTTCTTTCTTTCTTTCTTTCTTTCTTTCTTTCTTTCTTTCTTTCTTTCTTCTTTCTCTATCTCTTTCTTCTTTCTTTCTTTCTTTCTTTCTTTCTTTCTTTCTTTCTTTCTTTCTTTCTTTCTTTCTTTCTTTCTTTTTCTTTCTTTCTTTCCATATTTCACCTCCTTCCCCTGATTCTGTAAAATTTTGACCTGTCTGAGCATGAACTGATCTTGCTTTTTCTATTCTTTAAGACATGATGCCTTAAATTCAGCCTCTTAAATATCCACGATAAGAATTGATTTCTCTATACTCTTTGGTCTCCTGTGTCAGAGCCAAATATAGAACATATTATAGGATATATTACACCTAGCATGAACAGTAACATAAACTATGAACTTTGGGTGATTATGATGTGTCAATGTGGGGGATCATCAACTGTAACAAATGTATCACTCTCATGGGGGATTTTAGTAATGTGGGAAGCTATGCAGGGACTTTATTGGATGGAATACTTTGTACCTTTCTCTCAATTTTTCTGTGAATCTCAAACTTCTTTTAAAAAATAAAATCTTTAAAAAATTAGCTACATGAAAAAGCATTGTAGGTGATGCAGTCGGTTAAGTGTCTGACTCTTGATTTAGGCTCAGGTCCTGAACTCAGAGTTGTGAGACCTAGCCCTGTGTCAGGCTCTGCACCCAGCACAGAGTCTGCCTAAGACTTTCTGCCCTTCCTCCTCGCCTTTCCCTTTAAAAAATAAAAAAAATAAATAGATTTTTTTTAAATTAAGTACATAAAAATCACTCATTTTAAGTCTATAGTTTAATAAATCTTAGAAACCTGTACAGTCATGTAACCACTGCATAGCCATGATATATAATATTTCTATCACAACAAATTTTCCTCTGAGCTGCTTTGCAAAAATCCTCACTCCCCTAAGTTTCTGGACCCTAAAAACCACTAATCTACTTTCTGTCTTTATAGTTTTGTTTTTCATTTTCTTCGGAATTTCATGTAAATGAAATCATACTATATGTAACATTAGTTTGACTTAGTTCACTCAGCATATATTTTAGAAATTCACTATAGTGTTTGTTTTTTTTTACTATAGTGTTTTTGAATCCAGTTTATTTTATTGCTAAAATAATTTATATATTATACTTTATATGTTATATATAATATATATTATATAATTTATATATTATAAAATTTACATAATAACCACATTTTTTATGTAATCTTTTATTCAGAAGTTGATGGACATTTTGGGGTGCTTCTAGTTTGGGGCTGTTTGGAATAAAGCTGTTTTGAACATATCATATTTTGTGTGGATATATGTTTTATTTTTATGGGCTAAACACCTAGATGCATCATTGGTGGATCTTACAGTGAATTTATGTTTAGCCTTATGAGAAGCTGCTGAATTATTTTCCAACTATTTTTCATTCCTACAAGCGAAGTATAAGAGATTCAGTTCTCCAAATCCCTCACATAATTGGCATTTTCAAGATATTTAATCATGGACTTTTTAGTAGTGTTTATTGGTGTTTCTTTGTAGTCAAGGTTCATTTTCCCTTTTGGTAAATGATGTTGAGAATTGTTTCTTATGCTTATTTTCCCCTCATGTTTCTTTTTTTGTAAAGTGCTTGCTCACTTTTCTATCGGATTTTAAAGTTTTCTTATTTTGAATTAACTTTTTATATATTCTGGTTTGTATTAATCAGGGTTCTCAAGAAAAACAGAAGCAATATGATGGGACAGGATAGGATACATAGATATAGATAAGAGATTTGTCATAAAAATTGGCTCACACAGTTTTTAAGGCTGAAAAATCCCATCATCTGCCATCTGCAGGCTGAAGAACAGGAAAGTCAGTGGTATAAATCAATCTGAATCAAAAGGCCTGAAAACCAGAAGAGCTGATGTTATAACTACCAGACCAGAACTGGAGGTCTGAGAATGGGAAGTTTCTGGTTTAAGTCCTGCAGTCAGAGACCCAAGAACCAGGGTCACCAGTGTCTGAAAGCAGGAAAACATCAACATCTCAGCTCAGGAAGAGAAAGAGAATTTTCCCTTCCTCCATCTTTTTGTTCAGTTGAAGCCCTCAGTGGATTGGACGAGGCTCGCTCACTTCAATATAGATAGATCTTTTTTATTCAATCTACTGATCCACACAGACATACCCAGTAATAATGTTTTACTAACTATCTAGGCATCCTTTAACCTAGACAAAGTTGGCACATAAAATTAACCATCCCATGGATGCAAATCCATTATTATATATGTGATTTGTAAGTATATTCTCCCAATAGCTAGAGTTTTCATTTCCTAAGAGCATATTTCAAATAGCAGAATATTTTAATTTTGATAAAAGCAGGTTAATAATTATTTGTACATTGTTTATGATTTTGTGAGTTATCTAAGAAATTTTCTGCTAGCAAAAATTTACATAAACTTGAAGAGGTAGTCTCCTATATTTTCTTCTAAATGTTTTATACTTTCATCACTTATAGTTAGGACTTAATAATTTTGCATTTTTATAGTGTATCAGTTAATAACTGAGGATATTTTGTTGCATATAGATATTATATTTTTTCATCATCATTTATTGAAAGAGTTATACTGTCCACACTGAATCCTCATGGTCCCTTTGTCAAAAATCATTTGCCTAAGTATAATTTGAGGACTTCCTATTCTATTCAGCTGGTGTTTTTGTTTTGTTTTGTTTTGTTTTTATCTATAAGCCCATACCACCACTCTCCTGATTTCCATAGCTTTATAGTAAGTCTTGAACTCAGGGAATGTAAATCATATTTGTTTGTTTGTTTCTTCTATAATGTTTTGGATCTTTTCAGCTACTTGAATTTCCATATAAGTTTTAAATAACTTGTCAATTTTTACCAAAAAAAAGTAAAAAGCTTGTCGAATTTTGTTTGCCTTCAGGTTGAATCTATAGATCTATATAGGAGGAATTAAACACTTACCAATTTTGAATTTTACAATTCATGTACATGGTGTGTCTCTCCATTTAGATCATTATTAATTTCTCTCAATAGTGCTATTTTAGTTTTTATTTTATAGGTTTTGTATATTTCTTGCTAAAGTCTCCCTTAAATATTTTATGCATTTGGATGCTAATATGTGTCATCTTAGAACTGTGGGAGGAGCTAAGATGGCAGAGAAGTAGGAAGACCCTAGGCTTGCCTTGTTCCTCCAACATAGCTAGAGAAATGTCAACTCATTATGAATATCCAAGAAGTCAGTCTGAAGACTGACAGATCAAAATGCACAACCAGAGGTAGAGAAGGGGCCATGAAAGATAGGTGGTACAGAGGTGTGGCTTAAGAAAGAAACAGATCATGGATGCTGTTGAGGGGAGGGATCCCTGGTCACAGAGAAAACCAAGAGAGAGAAAGATTGAGAGAGAGACAGAGAGAGAGAGAGAGAATGAGGAATACACAGGTGATCCCACAAGAGAACATTTCCCCAAAGCCTCAGAAAGCAAGAGGGGTTGATATTTTGCTTTACAATATACAATTGTGAGTCTCAAACTCACAATTTTACAATAAGTGAGTCTCAAACACTGGAGTCTTAGAGGTCTATGGCATGGCTGGTATAGAACCCTAAGGGCACTACACTACTGTGGAGAAGGAGGGCAACTAACCTGGGGTGGGGGGGGCAGATGATATGATCTGAAGATTGTCTAAGACACACTGGGAAAGTTTTCCCTTTTCTTGGAGCACATCTGAGAGATGTGTCATTGCCTTTCTGGGGACAAAAGAGTCAGTAGGTGCCATTTCCCTCCACTTCTCAGCATAGACACAGAGACTCCTGCTGAGTAGCTAGTCCGGACACTGACTGACTACTGTGCTTTTCTCTAAATTCCACACTTTAGTGCTCTGGTGCCACAGCCCTTCTGCATCAATCCCAGTGCAGTGAAACCCTCCTCAGAAGACCATTTCAGGTCTCTACCACACTACATCCCTAAAGTTAGGAGTTATAAAACTCAGCCAGCCTGGCGAGGATAGAGCCCAAAGTGCATGGCACTGGTCCAGGCAGACAAGCAACCTGGACACAGATAGTGTGAAAGCAGCAATCTAAAAAATGTTTAGGATGCACAAGGGAAAATTATTCACTCATCTAGGAGAGCTTCCTTGACATCATCAAGCACAAGCTCCCCCTCTCCAAGGACAAAGGAGCTGGCTGACGCCATTTCCATCCTTCGCCCCTGAGTATAATATAGCACAGTACAGCACCAACACTGGCTGTCTAACCTACTTACACCAAGTGTCACCCCTGCACCCCTGCAAGCATGCCTGAGAACCAGCACAGCGGGCCCTTCCCTCAGAAGACCAGGACAAACCCCCATACATATTGCATTTACTGACTATAGGGTTCTCCAAAGGTTCTACTCTAGTGGAAACAGCATCAGGTCTCTTTTAATAAGCAGACCACAGCACACCTAGTTAAAACTTGCCACACTCTGGCCAACATTCCAACAACCCCCACTGCAAACAAGGAGGAATGCTGCAGAGGACTGACCTGAGGAATAAAGCAACTATAAAATCAGAGTGCACACAGCAGACACAAAAGATACTTCTTGAAGTGCCAGACTCTGGACTTTGTATGATCTCAAGTACAGGAAACATAATAGGCTTTCCTAACACAGAGAGGAAGGTAGAGTCCTAGAAAAAATGCCAAAATGGAGGAATTCATCCCAAAAGAAAAAAACCAGAAAAGATCACAGCCAGGAAAAAAATCAAATCAGATATAAGTAATATACTTGACCAAGAATTTAAAGCAATAATCATAAGATACTAGCTGGGCTTGAGAAAAGCATAGAAGACTGAGGGATATCCTTACAGCAGAGATAAAAGAGCTTAAAACCAATCAGAATGAAAAATTCAATAGCCCAGATTTAAAACCAACTGAATGTAGTGACCACAAGGATGGAAGAAACAGAGGAACAAATAAGTGATGCAGAAGATAGAGTCATGGAAAATAATGAAGCTGTGAAAAAGAGGGTAGGAAAAATCTTGTATCATGAAACTAGACATAGGGAACTCATTGATGCCATCAAATCTAATAATATGCTTGTCATAGGATCATTTTATTTTATTTTATTCTTTATTTATGAGAGAGAGAGAAAGAGCATGAGGTGAGGTGGGAGAGGGAGAAGCAGACTCCCCACTCAGTGGGGGAACCCAGTGTGGGGCTTGATTCCAGGACCCTGGGATCATGACCTGAGCTAAAGGTAGATGCTTAACCAGCTAAGCCACCCAGCTGCCTCATATCTCAACATCATAAAGGCCATGTACAAAAGACCCACAGGCAATATCTTCCTCAATGGGGAAAATTGAGAGCTTTTCCTCCATAGTCAGGAACAAGACATAGATATTCTCTCTCACCATTGCAATTTAACATAGTACTGGAAGTCTTAGCCTCAGCAGTCAGACAACAAAAGAAATACTAGGCATACAAATCAGCAAGGAAGAAGTCAAACTTTTGCCCTTTGCAGATGACATGATACTCTATGTTGAAAACTGAATGAATCCACCAAAAATTGCTAGAACTGATACACAAGTTCAGTAAAATCACAGCATACAAAATCATGTGCAGAAATATGTTGCATTTCTGTACATTAATAATGAAGCAGGAGAAAGAGAAATCAAGGAATCAATCCCATTGACAATGGTATCAAAAACCATAAGATACCTATGAATAAACCTACACAAAGGAATGAAATATCTGTACTCTGAAAGCTAAAAATATTTACAAAAGGAAGTGAAGAAGACACAAAGAAACAGAAAGACATTCCATTTTTATGGGTTGGAAGAACAAATATTGTTTAAATGTCTATACTACCTAAAGTGATCTACAGATTCAATGCAACCCTTATCAAAATATCACCAGCATTTTTTCACAAAGCTAGAGCAATCCTAACATTTGTATGGAACCAGAAAAGACTCAACATAGCCAAGGTAATGCTGAGAAGGAAAAGTGAAGCAAGAGTCATCACAATTCCAAACTTTAAGCTGTATTACAAAGCTGTAATCAACAAGACAGTATGTTACTGACACAAAAACAGACATGTACACCAATGGAACAGAATAAAGAACCCAAAGATGGACCCACAACTATATGGCGAACTAATTTTCAACAAAGCAAGAAAGAATATCCAATTGAAAAAAGACAATCCCTTCAGCATATGGTGTTGGGAAAACTGGACCACTTTCTTACACCATACACAAAAATAAATTCAAAATGGATGTAAGACCTAAATTTGAGATAGGAAACCCTCAAAATCCTAGAGAAGAACACAGGTAGTAACCACTTTGACATGTACCATAGCAACTTCTTACTAGATCTGTCTCCTGGGGTAAGGGAAACAAAAGCAAAAATGAACTATTGGGACTTCATCAAGATTAAAAACCTTCTGCACAGTGAAGGAAACAATCAACAAAATTAAAAGACAACCTTCAGAATGGGAGAAGATATTTGCAAATGTCATATCTGATTATGGGTTAGTATCCAAAATATATAAAGAATTTATAATACTCGACACCCCAAAAATAAATAATATAATTAAAAATGGGCAGAAGATAGGAATAGACATTTTTACAAAAAAGACATACAGATAGCCAACAGATCCATGAAAAACTTCTCAACATAACTCATCATCGAGGAAATACAAAACAATTGGATATTACCTCACACCTGTCAAAAGGCTAAAATTAATGACATAGGAAAAATGGATGTTGGCAAGGATGTGGGGAAAGGGGAAGCAGTATTGAGGTTTCTCAGAGAGTTAAAAATAGAATTGCCAAATGATTCAGCAATTACACTAGTAATTTTTTACCCAAAGGATAAAAAAATACTGATTCGAAGGGATGCATGAACCCCAAAGATTATAGCAGCATTATCAACAATAGCCAAATTAAAGAAAGAGCTCCAAAGTCCATTAACTGATGAATGGATAAAAAAGTTACACACACACACACACACACACACACACACAGAGGAATATCACTCAGCCATAAAAAAGAATGAAACCTTGCTATTTGCAAAAACATGGATGGAGCTACAGTACATTAGTCTAAGCAAAATAAGTCAGAAAAAGACAAATATCATGTGATTTCACTCATGTGGAATTTAAGAAACAAAACATGAACATAGGAGAAAAAAATAAGGGCAAATCATAGAGGAGACCCTTAACTCTGGAGAACAAATTGAGGGTTGCTGGAAGGGTGGTGGGGGTGGGTTAAATGGGTGATGGGTATTAACAAGGGCACTTGTGATGAGCACTAGGTGTTGTACATAAATGATGAATCACTAAATTCTATACCTGATAATATTACAGTGTATGTTAATTAACTGGAATTTAAATAAAAATTTGAAAAAGGAAAATAATAGATAAAATGTGATATTAAAATTATTATTAGAGTTAAATTAATTTTGATTTCCATTTGTATATTACTAACATATTAAAATAGACATTTTATGATCTTCCTAAACTCACTTTTTAGTGGTAGTCACTTTTATGGTAGGTGATTAAGCAGTTTCCTGCATAAACAATCATGTCATCTGTGAATAAAGACCATTTTACTTCTTTTATAATGTATATAGCTACTTTTTTTCCCTGTTATTATAGAAATGGTTAGGACCCTCAGTATATTGTAGGATAGAAGTGAGAAGAGAATTTTTGCATTTTCTAACCGTGTGTCTTCAAGTTCACTGATTTCCTCTGCTTTTCCTCTGATTTAATCTGCTTTTCATAATAACTAGTGAACTTTTAAAAATTTTGGTTATTTGTATTTTATTTCCAAAATATATACATCTAAAGACACTTTCCATTTTTTCCTCACTGTGTTTCTCTTTTTCATTACCTCACTGAATATATGTAAGTTCAATGCTGTTTTAAGATCTTAAATTACTAATTTTATTTTCCATAATTTCCATCCTTTTGATTCAGTTTCTATTCATTGATTTAAATCCTCATGGGTCACATTTTTCTACCTCTTTGCATACCTGGTAATTTTGTTGATTTCATTGAAAATATTGTGGATTTAATATTCTTGGGTACTACATAAATTTTACTTTTTCTAACATGTGCTGAAGTTTGTTCCAGAATACAATTATTTACAGATCAGTTTTATCTTTTTAAGACTTGTTTAAGCTAGGGGCACCTGGGTGGCTCAGTTGGTTGAGCAGCTGCCTTTGGCTCAGGTCATGATCCTTGAGTTCTGGGATTGAGTCCCACATAGGGCTCCCAGCTCCATGGGGAGTCTGCTTCTTCCTCTAACCTTCTCTCCTCTCATGCTCTCTCTCACTTTCTCTGTCTCTCAAATAAATAAATAAAATCTTAAAAAAAAAGACTTGTTTAAGCTCTATTTGACTCTCTCCAAAGACTTATATATTATGCTATCTCTCCAACAAAGGTGAAGTAAGTGATCATGAAACATTCCCCACCCTTTGTGAGACTTTGGAATCCCAATTCTATTCTCACCATCTTCAGGGTATTTCCTCCCATCCATGCAGAGATAAATACACAGTCAAACATGTTCTCCTTCTCTTCCCTTCATTTTCCTTCTCTTCTTTTTTCTTCCCTCTCCTCCTCCTCCTCTTAATCTTCATCTTTTTCTTCTCCCCCTTCTTCTCCCACCCTCCACCCTTCTCTTCTTCCCATCGTCATCTTCCTCCTTCTGCTCCTCTTCCTCTTTCTTCTCTTTCTCCTCCACTCTTGTCTCCTCCTCCTCCTCCTCCTCACTCTCTCCTTCCTCCTTTTCCTCCTCTTCCTTCTTCTCCTTCTCTCTCTCTCTCAACTTTCTTTCCTCCCTCTCTTTCCCTATTGCCTTTTACAGCTCCTCTTATCTAGTATTATGAACTATAAATTCTTACCTCCCTTGGCCTTCCCAAGATCTAATCTCTATTTCCTCAGTCCTATGCTCTGTGACCTCAAAACTGGCTCTAGTGATTAAACAGTTGCAATTCTAGGATCTACCTCATTTTTCAAATCCTTTTAATCAGGAAGAAAGTCCTCTGATGCCTGTAGTTTAGTGTCTGAAAACTATTGTTTCATATATGTCCTGGTTCCTATTGTGCTGGACAGGAAAGCAACTCTCATAGCAGTTACTCCTTTATTGAAGGAATTACAGATCATAAAATTGACTAGACTTGTAATTGACCCATTATGCCTAATTTCATTTTTTAAATTTTTTTAAAGGTTTTTTATTTATTTATTTGAGAGAGAGCGAGAGGGAGCATGAGAGGGGAGAAACAGACTCCCAGTGGAGCTGGGAGCCCGATGTGGGACTCGATCCCAGGACTCCAGGACAATGACCTGAGCCAAAGGCAGTTGCTTAACCAACTGAGCTACCCAGGCGCGGGGTATTATGCCTAATTTTAAAAGTAGCTATGGATTGCTATAATATTAAAGCTAATATAAATGTTTCCCTTTTTAAAAAGATTTTGCTTATTATTTATTCTAGAGAGAGAGAGGGAGGGAGAGAGAGAATGCAAGCAGGGGGAGGGGCAGAGGGAGAGACTCTAAAGCATACTCCACATTGAGCTCAAAGCCTGATGCAGGGCTCAAGCTCACAACCCAAGACCATAACCTGAGCCAAAATCAAGAGTCGGATGCTCAATCAACTGTGCCACTGAGGTGCCCTTAAATATTGCCCATTTTTATCAAAGATAATCATATGCCAGATAAGTAATTTCTGTTTATCAGAAGTACAGCGTCAAAGTATACGGCCAGTTTCTCCTTCATCCTCTCCACCTCAAATTGGGAAAGGTAGTATTAGCAGTTTGAAGCTGATAACTTTCTATGTAAAATCTTGTGACTACTCTGAAAAAATGCTCTTCAAGGAACTTTACTCACTGACATCATGTAAATGTAAGTTTACCAATTTATAGCAAATAAATACATATTCACCAATGCAAGTTACAAATAAGCAATCAATTATAGCATTTCATCATGAATGTAAGACTCCATTCAATTCAGTCCACACCAACACTTTCTATTGCTTGTATTGTGCTGATGTTCCACAAGTTTTCAAGTACATTCCCAATTTCTATTCTGAGTCTCAATTTCAGATACTATGTTCATACTTTTGCTTTGACTCTCATAGTCATTAGGACTTAGAGGAAGTTCTTCCTATGTAACACTTTAATACACTTTAAACACTTTCCAAAACACTTTAATACAGACCGCTTTATATCTGTTTATGTTATATACAACTGCATGAACTTCTGGTTGAATTTATAAAGATCTTCAGTAATTTTTTATCACAAAACAAAAATTCAATTTGTATGTTTTAGCCACTTTGTTTTTTTATCTACTGTATTTCTAAATGGGATAAATGTTTCTCATACTTGCCTATTGTTTCCTATGTCTTGCCCTGTAACCAAATGATCAATGGAAACCATGCTACAAGCATTTCATTGTGAATATCGGGGGGAAGAGACCCTGAAAAGACAAATTATTTAATTCAAAGATTTCTAAACTTACTAAGGCATGAAACAATTTGTTCATAGCACACCTAGTCATATCCTGCAGAAACATGTTCTACAGAGCATGAGTCTGGAATTGCTGATTAAATAAAAATCTCATAAAATATACTAAGTTTGGATTAGAAGTAAAAGGAATGAAAATCTATAAAATTTAAATAGACTATAAATAAGAATGTTTATACAAGTATCTCTAATTCTTTTAAAAATGTCTCTTCTTTGAATTAAGGAGAACATACCAGTGTTTTTCAAAGGTTGTAGAATAAAGAGTTGAATAGAAAGGACAGCATGAGGGAATTATTTGGGTAGTAGAGTAATTCTATATCTTGTTTGTTGTGGTGGTAACACACCTATATATGTATTTGTCAGAACTTGCAGAACTGACAAATTCTGCAAAACATGAGTACGGTTTATAAATTACAAATAAAAATATATAAATGAACGTAATTCTGTTTTGGGGGATAAAACTGTCTTTGAATTACATTCACTTGTAGCAGTGAAAGTGTAGCTATTTTAATGTCATACTAGCATAACCCCCTAGATGTATTCTCCATGAACAGAAAAAAACACTGTTTAGAGATTTCTAGCATATGAATAGCCTGAAGATATTGAGGAAGAATAACAATTATTTCCAATATGTGTAATATTACTTAGCTAAAGAAAACATATAAATTTCTATCTTTTTTTCACATCAAATATATAATCTTGTATTTGGAAAACAAGTGGGGGGCAGACAAGGGCTAAATTATTAACGTTTTATTTGCGTAATAGCATTAGAAGAAATGCTATTAGTTTAAATTAAAGCACAGCAAGGCACTTCTGCATAATTCAAGCAAACAATTTAACAAATAAACACCAGTCTTCTCATTACTGATTCCTAAATTGCCAGGCAGCTTGAAGACGATGAAAAAACTATTTTATAATGAAGGGTGATCATGAGAGGGCAGAGGTGAAAGTCTAGGAAAACTTGCTTTCCAGAAAATAGATGGGAAGATGCAGCCAAATGTTTAATTCTCAAGACAAACTTTACATGCTGTAATTATAGAGTGAAATACAAAATCATACTTCTTAAGATGAATTTAATCATTAGAAAGAAAAGTCTTTCTGAACTCTTTTGCTTCCATTTATGGTCTTTGTTAATGCTTCAAGTAAGCAAAATAAATAACCTCAGAAAGGTGAAGTTTAGGTAATATAGACAATGAATACATAGGTCCATTACAAAAATCTGTTGTTAGATTTACACTTGCAATGCAGAAACCAATTATTTATGCAGCACGAGATCCAGGAAAGCCATATTGTTCCTTCAAATGTCCTTATTCCTGCATAAGGAATTTTTTCCTGTGAGCTTCTACAGTAAGTTGAATTTGGAAAAAAACTGTATATGAACATCTCTTCCCTAAACTCCTATATGTGCTGTAAAGCATTTAAATAATAATAATGAGAACTACCATTTATGTGATGTATTTACATCTATTTCTCCACCTTTGCTATATCCAATTTGCATATGACAAAATTGAAAATATTGAAAATATGAATAAATTATCTAAGATCCAAATTTTGTAAAAGATATAATGGGTTTTCATATCCCATGTTCTTTCATTTATCGTCGTGTTTCTTAAGTAAATATTTACTGAGTGTCATTCATGCCCCAGGCATTCTGTAATAGGGATCAAAACAGTTTCCGGCCCCACTTAGGACCCATTAGAGAAGGAGATAAAAACACTTAACAAATACTTGTGAAAATTATTTTGTCATTACAGTGGTTGCCGATGTAAAGGAGGAGTGAAGAAGGCTTTGAGGATATATTACAGAGGGATGTAACCTAGTGGGTGACAATGAGGGGAAGGAGGTTATCCAGACAGTCTGGCATAAAAATATATAAGATCATAATATTCCAGAGATTAACAACAGAGATTACAAACTGATTTAGGAAGCTATTACATCATTTATAATAACTATTTTACAAAGTGAAGTTTTTATCTTTTTAAAAACACACACAGTAGGATATGAGGGCGATCGGGCTGCGACATCTGTCACCCTATTGATCGCCAGGGTTGATTCGGCTGATTTGGCTGGCTAGGCGGGTGTCCCCTTCCTCCCTCACTGCTCCATGTGCGTCCCTCCCGATGCCGTGTGCTTGGCCGAAGAGGACGGCCTTCCCCGATAGAGGAGAGGACCGTTCTTCGGTCAAGGGTATACGAGTACCTGCGCTCCCCTGCTAGAACCTCCAAACAAGCTCCTAAATACACACAGTAAACTTTATTGTATCACCCATTGCCACACCAATAATTGTTTTGGAAATGCTTTTCCCAAAGCTTTTCTCCAATTTTGTTACCTACATTGGTAATTACATTGTTTAAGTTACCAGTCAATAAATTTTCATTCTCCATTACACTGACTGAAATGATAAATATAAGGAACTAGGAGATCCAAAGTCAACTCATCTTTCAAGGTCCAGGTGAAATGGCATCTGCTCTGTCATGCTTTGCCTAGTATTTTCCTCTAATGTAGAATTAATTGTTTTCATTTGAATGTTCCAACATGTCTTAACTATTCTTGCAATGATGTTTTGAAACAAATCACCCACACCCTGTGGCTTTTACAATAGGTACTTATTTGTCACTCATGATCTATTGGACTTGCCTTGGATCCAGACTGTGGATCTGGTTTAGTTCTGCTTTACCATTCCACATTTTCCTCAAATCAACAAAATCTGAAATACATCTTCTCACGGAATATCACAGGGTCATGGAATAGTTGCACAGAAAGACATAATACCTCTGTGACTTTGGCTTAGAACTAATGTATTGTAATTTATTTCCATATTCCTTTGGTCAAACAAGTCATTGCCAAGACCAATATAAATACTGGAAAGAAATATTGTGCCCATCTGCACAAGGCAGAAGGGATCAAACAACTGAGAACAGTAACCCAAGTTAACGTAGCATAACATTTAATATATAAATAGGTTTGGCATTCTTTATACTATAGACAAATACATCTTAAGTAGTTGTTAATATGTTCCTCTGTTGGTGTAAGAAGAACCTACCAAGTTGCATAGTGCAACTCAGAACATTTTCTTCTGTCCCTGAGTTAGCCAATATCCCCATTTTTGTGATATTTATATCATTGCTTTACTTTAGAGTCTTACAATCCATGGCTTCAACCTTAAACAACATAATTTCATTATGACTTTTTATATGTTAGACAATTAAAAGAACACTGTATGACTTATTTTGTGACCTGTTTTTTCACATTTTGATTTGAGAGTCATCCATGTTGATGTATGCAGCTATAGTTCATCACTTACATTGCTATATACTCTTTTTATTTTACATTTTATTTTATTTATTTTATGATTTTTTTAAAGATTTTATTTATTTATTTAACAGGGAGAGAACACAAGCAGGCAGAGAGGCAGGCAGAGGCAGAGAGAGGAGCAGGCTCCCTGCAGAGCAAGGAGCCTGATACGGGACTCGATCCCAAGATGCTGGGATCATGACCTGAGCCAAAGGCAGCTGCCCAACCAACTGAGCCACCCAGGCGTCCCTATTTTATGATTTTTTTTTAAGTAGACTCCATGCCTAGTGCAGACCCAGACTTAGGCTTGAACACATGACCCTGAGATCAAGGCTTGAGCTGAGATCACGTTGGACACTTAACTGACTGAACTACCCTGGTATCCCTATTTTTATAAACGCATCAATTTATATTTTTCTTTTTTAAAAAAGATTTTATTTATTTATTTTTGAGAAAGAGAGAGAGAGAGTGCACAATTGTGGGGGGGGCAGAGGGAGAAGTAGACTCTTCACTGAACAGGGAACCTGATGTGGGACTAAATCCCAGGACTCTGGAATCATGATGTAAGGTGAAGGCAGATGCTTAACCTACTGAGGCACTCAGACACCCACAAGTTATATTTTTCATTATGCTTTATAAGAGTTTTCATATAGTATACATACCAGTCCCATTTTAAGCATTTTTGAACTCCAAATCTTCTCTAATTGTTGATTTGTTTTTCCAATTTTAATGCTGCCATTTGATGAGCAGAAGTTCTCATCTTAATGTCATCAAATTATTAAAATTTTCCTTTATTGTTAGTGCATGTGTTTTTTAAAATATATCCATAACTTGAATCCATAACATTTTTCTATTGTTATCTTTATTTCATCTAAGACTGTTGATAAGTCTAGTATGGAATGGGTGTCCAGTACCATTTTTTTGTCTTACAAATGCCCAGTTATTTCAGTATCATTCATTGAGAAATTAATCCTTTCTTACTCATCAAATAAGTGTTCATATTGAAACTGGGTCTATTTTGGGGTTTCCTTTTCTATCCTAATATTATGTTTACCTCTATGCATTGATATATATTCTTTATATCTCAGAGTTAGTGCTAATATCTTGTTTTTATTCAAGAAGAATTTTATATCTTATTGTCAATGTCCACAGAATCACTGAACATGATTATGATTGGAATCATATCAATACTATACTTGATTATAGTGGAAATTATCTTATTTGTTATTCTTCCAGGCTTGAACTAGGTATATCTATTTATTTGTTTCTTCTTGATTCCTTATTTATGCATGATAACATAATAATTATTTCTATAATTATTGAATTATAAAATTATAAAAATCTAGTAAATTATTGAATTTATTACTAAGCATATCACATTTATATACTATTGTAAATAATATACATAAAATATATAATCCCTTTAAATTTGATTTTTTAACATAAAGTAAGTTGATTTTCATTATTTTCATTCTAGAGCAGAGAACTGATTAATCATAATCCTTGTTTGACAACCTACTCTTGGCACTGGTCTTCACTTGATACC
The DNA here is from genome assembly GCA_028533885.1 of Nasua narica. Lineage (NCBI taxonomy): Eukaryota > Metazoa > Chordata > Mammalia > Carnivora > Procyonidae > Nasua > Nasua narica. The sequence goes on from CM052798.1 coordinate 144,870,873, forward strand.
TCTATCTTTGTTGAATTTATTTTTAATTTTACATTTATTTTATTTATTTTTTTGCAATTGAAAGGGTAGATTTCTTGAAAAAATTGCACAAAGTAAATGAAACTGACTTTCTTTTTTATATTATTATATAATATATATTATACATTATACAATGTATAATAATGTATATATTATACATTATATGTTAACACATATATGTGTATATGAGTTTGTTTCATTAGTTTAAGAGTCTCTTATGGATTTTCTCCTTCCTGATCCCATCTTGTTTCATCTCCCCTCACCTCCCATGACTCCCCGCCCTGCCTCTCAAATTCTTTCTATCAGAGAGAT
>CM052798.1:144871702-144887043 GCA_028533885.1 Nasua narica
GAGTGTTCCTACTTTGCTTTTACCTCTCCACTGCTGTCTTCTGCTCTCGGAGAGATCCCGGAGTGAGAAATCTTTCTCCTCAGGGTGATTTCATGGGTGTTCAGTGTGTTCTGGTAGATTTCCAGCTCACTTTTGGAGACCAGTTGCTGCAGGATCCCTTACTTCTCCGCCATCTTGCCCCCCTCCCCTACCTATTGCTTTTCATTTGTATCTCAGACCTTCCTGCTTAGAATGTGTTCCTTCTGCCTAAAGAACATCCTATAGAATTTCTCTAATAAGGTCTGCCAATTTTAGTCTCCCACTTTTTAAGTTAATATTGTCTTTATTGCATTCTTATTTTTGAAATATGTTTTCACTGAGTGCAGGATTGTAGCATGGCATTTGACCTCTTTGCTACTTTAAAGATATTATCTGAAGGTTAAGGTTTCAGAATGGGTTTACTCCTGGTTGGACCTTACCTCGAGGTTGTAGGCATTTGGAGTCCCGACTTTAAGGAAGATGGCTTCCTAAATGACTACCCTAGTAGCATAGTATCTTGGCATTTTGTTCTGCAAATGAAGGCTCAAAGCTCAAGATTCACAAGTTTTGCAACCACCATCAAAACAGCAGTAACTTTAGTATGTTGCTGATCTCTGTGCTCACCACTGTCCATTCCTCCTTGTGTTCTAGCATTCACTTACTCTCGAGCTAGCTCTTTTATGTGTTTGACAAAATTGCATAAAATATTTTAGCCAGAATTTTATTTTTCAAAGGGAGAATGTCTTAAGATAACTAGCCAAGCATATTACTGGAAACAAAATTTTGTACCATTCACAGGTTGCAAACAGTGAAAAAATCTTTAAGTATTTAGGAAACAGCTTTAAAATTTTTTTGTTGACAATTTTAATATTTATGAATTTGTGAACATGCGTTCCTAGGCAATATATCTGAATTTCATTTGCTCCTTGAAGGACCATATGGAAGAATCTATCCAGAATCCTTTTCTTCCTTCATAATTGAGATGGCTAAATTCTAATCTACAAGTCATAAACTCATCGCTGGCCTAACCCTGCACTAAAGGGCTAATTAACCACATCTTACACAACCCCTGATCACTATTTGGCTCTGATTGTTTTTCTAATTATTATAACTGGGCTTTCTTCTAGATCCCAAGTTGCTTTCTCCATGCTTTAGCTGTGGGAACTGGATCTCTTATGTTTTTTTCCTGTCTCTGAGTCTTGGTTTTGCTAACTTGACCAATATTCCAATATTCCATGGACTGTAAGTGTTATCTTGCCACTTGGATCTTAGCCTTGATTTCTAGATGTCCAGTGCCCTTCTACTCTATTGCTGTCTGCCTCTAACCTACTTGGTTCTCAGGTTGGAAGCAAGCATTTCTGAGAGTCTCCTTGTCCTGTGACTAATGAGTCTGCATTAAAAAGAAAAAAAAGATATGCAGAACATATTTCCAGCATTGTATATCCAAATAACTTGGGAGATTCTATGACATTCTTGTATTAATTTAGAATCAAAGAACTATGAGAGAACTAGAGACGAAAAGATCATTTAGAATCAAAGGACCATAACCTAGGGAGGGAAGGAAATTCATGAGAAACTCCTAGGGAATAAGGCATTATATTATTAGTATGATTTTGAACTGATTAAGTTAGTTGTTTACCATTATACAGATTAGTTTAAAAATAGATCAAGTTTATTTAATTGGTTCTGAACTTTTCAAGACTTGAATTTCTCAAAATCATTCAAATAACTTAAATCAGGAAGAAATTTTTTGGTTGTTGAAACACTATGTAATTTGCATTTTATTTCATGATATCGGAAATATTTTATTTTTTTCAAAGAAAGATATAGGTCTTTTCAACAGATGCAATCATCACTGAAATCCAAACTTGGATGGCTATTAAAAACTGTACTTGATGATTGATTGTACATGGTTGATATCTAATTTAAATTCTATGCTTTCCATTTCAAGTTAGAAATATGCATCAGTTTTGTTTGGCTATACTGACCAATAGTTAACCAGTCATGTGGAACTGATTGCATATTTTTATATTAGAGTGGTTTAGTGAAAATAATTTTGAAGTCTAAATAAATAAAACTAGATAAAACTAAACTTAAAAATAGCATTAGCTTATCTCTACAGTTCAGTGACAAAAATGTAAAGATTTTTTTCCAAAGTAATTTCTATGACCCCTTAGAAATGTTAGTAAATTGCTATATTTTTGTGCATGGTTTTGTGGTGTTAAATATAATTTTATGAATAAAAACTAAAAATTACTCTTTAAAAAAATATTTTATTTATTTATTTGACAGAGAGAAAGAGATCACAAGTAGGCAGAGAGCAGGCAGAGGGAGAGGGGGAAGTAGGTTCCCCGCTGAGCAGAGAGCCCACTGTGGAGCTTGATTCCACAACCCTGAGATCACGACCTAAGCCGAAGGTAGAGGCTTAACCCACCGAGCCACCCAGGTGCCCCTAAAAATTATTCTTGATTTCCCTCTTTATCCCTACCCCTTATATTTACTTCCATCACAAAGATGAATTCTAAATCCAAAATGTATCCCGAATTATCTGTATTTTTCATCTCTAATCTCTTGTCTAAACCAGCATCAGATCTCACAAAGAACTACTATATTTTCCTAATGGTTCTCCTACTCCATTCTGATCCACACCATCAGCTCCATCTCCTTTACACAGCAGCAGTAAAGGTGATTTTTATTTAATTTGTCTTTACATAAATCACATGGGTTCCTTTATACTTTCTGTAAAGAACAAACAAAAAAATCCCTCAAATGGTCTGCAATATCTTACTAGATCTCACTTAGCCTCTTTCTTTTTTTTTTTTAAAGAGTTTATTTATTTATTTGACAGAGAGAGAGCACAAGCAGGCGGAGTGGCAGACAGAGGAAGAGAGAGAAGCAAGCTCCCTGTTGAGAAGGGACCCCAATGTGGGGTTCAATCCCAGGACCTTGGGTTCATGACCTAAGCTGAAGGCAGATGCTTACCCAACTGAGCCACCCAAACACTCCTCTTTTTTTTACTCTTTCACTTTCTTCCTACTTTATTATATTTTAGCCACACTGAACTTTTTTTTTTCTCTTTTAAGAGTTTTTCTCAAAACCTTTGTCATTGGTATTGTCTCTCTCTGAAATGTCTTCAATTTTTGTGTGTTTTTTGTCTTAATTCAAATGCCAAACTTAGATAAAGCTTAATTATCTAATGTTACCCCCTCCACATTGACCTGTCACTTTCTGTCAAATTATCTTACTTAAAACATGAACCGTTCATATTTATGTATTTAACTTATTTATGCTCTGTCTGCTTTTCAAAAACTTTTGAACTTTATGAAATTAAGGGCTTTGTCTCTTTGCTACCTTCTCTATCCTTCAAAATTAAAAAGAAGCCTGGCACATAATAGGCAGCATTATTGAATAAATCAATGATCAGATTAATATAAATTATTACCTCATTTTTTAAAACGAACTGTAAAGTATGAATACTTAATAGATTAGAAAAACAATGATTAATGACTTGCCCAATCTAACGAGAATTAAGAAGGAAATGAAGATGATTTTTTAACATATACTCAGTTCTCTTCTCAGTATAGAACACCAGTGTTATAAGGACCAGACCAAAAGTGATTTAACTAAAACAGGAATGACATACATCTCTCAATTTCTACTTTGGCCTCCATAGACAAAACATGTTCATCTTCAAAATTAATATATTTTGTCATAAATGCTATTATTCCTGTTTATTCTTTCTGTTTTTAATCATTTTCCTGGAAATTGAAATATATATAATTAGAATAATCAACCAGGGCTAAGTAGCTTCTATTTGACTTTTTATAGGAAGGACAAAGAGTGTATGTGTGTGTGTGTGTGTATCTATATTTATGTGTGTGTGTGTGTGTGTGTGTGTGTGTGTATATATATACACACACTTTATATATATATAGTGTGTATAAACACACTATATATACACACTTATATATATAAGTATATATATATTTTATATATATAAGTATATATATATATATTTTATATATATATAAACTATTTGAAAACAGTGGAGAGAAATCAGCAGAGGCAGAATAGGACAGGCTGCAATCCCTAAAGGAAGGGAAGATTAGCTCCACATTCATCCTGGGTTTCTTTCCCCCCTGAGGAAATTATTGCTGATAATTCTGGAAAGCAGAACTACAACAGAAAACTGTAGTCTAACTTAATAAAAAAGAAAGACAGGAGTTCAGGGCTGGTTGTCTGTGATTTGAAGGATAAAATCACAGGGAAGAGGGAAGTCAGCAATATAAGCCCTAAACTCTGTGTTCAAATTCTCCCTCAAAGTTTTTACTGATCCCTAGAATGTAAATGTGCATAACCAAATTGATAAAACAAAAGCAAAAACAAATAAAAAACAAAACACTCATAGAACTAAAGTGCTGAGCTGAAATTTTAGCTACTATGTGATGTCAGTGGCAGGAGTTGAGTTCAGAGATCACCCAAGGTAGAGGCATTGATTAATACCCCATTTTGTCAGTTGAAATCCAGGAAGGGCCACATATTAGAAGTAATGGATTAAGATGAAATATTACAAAGAATTAAGAAAAAAAGATCAAGATTAAACATGACAACCATTGGAAAGCATAGAACCAACCTGTGGTAGGAAGAAATGATGTACCTATGTTCTTTCTGCATGACAGAAGAAAAAGTAATATTCTGTAGAGGAAGAGATTAATCTAGAAAATTAACCAAATTTCAGACTCAATATTCTGTGTTCAATTTAAAATGGCTTGTTAAAAATGATCCAACAAGAAAAATTGACAATAGAAAAATTTCAAAGAGGATTCAGTTATGGAATTTTAGACAGGGATATTACAATAACTATGTATATTCAGAAAAACAGGTAAACATGGATAATTCCAGAAGAAACTCAAATCAACAAAATGTGAATCAATAGAATATTCTAGAACTGAAAATAACAATTCATAGACTAATTAGGTATCATATTAGGCATACATAGTCACAAGAAGAGGAGCAAAACTAGTGATAGAAGATAAATCAATTAGAAATATCCAGGCTTGTATGAATTATTAAAACATAAAGATGATGCAGATGTGTTGTGTTTCAGTTATTCTTCCACTTATTTTAGGGGTTTTGAAAGTATCTGCAGGATGGGGAATGGCAAAAGATATGTAAAAGTTTTAGGACCTCATTGTCTCTGGAGTATACAGGAAAGCCTCTGGGCAGGAATCAGAAAAGCTACTAGCTTATGTAATGAATGGCAGGCTTCTTCCAGATCAATTATGACACCTGGTCACATAGTATTTCAAACCCTATTAGTTGTCCAAGCAGCTTTACTTCTATTGAAGTTCTTTATTCTCATGTATAAAATGGGAAAGATAACCCCCCTTTCTCAAAGAGATAGAACTGAATGAAATGTTTTATGATTTTGAACTGTATTACAACCCCAATTCCTGGCACATAGTTAAGAGTTCAACAAATCCATGTTTGTTTTGTCTTGGTTTCCTTTGTTCACTCCAAGGTTAAAGTACTAGTTTAGGGATAATTTGTTTCCTAATAGAGAAATGAGTGGTTTCATAAAGTAAGATTTTTTGAAACTATTTTATTTTCCAGGAAAAGTCTTTCCTCTACTTTATGTAAAGTACTTTCCAGTGGTCCAACACTTTTCCATCTTTAATACTTCCTACATAAATAATTGAGTTAACAAATAGCTACTCATTTGAAGCCTACTAACTGATTGTCTTTAGAAATAATACCATGAAAAATCCTCCATTTTAGCTGAACACCTTTTACAATTCACATTCAAAACTGATTAGTATATTTGTTCTGCCTGTCTGAGCAAACAAACAGAAAACCAACTCTAAATTTGCTTAGCTGTAAGGGAAACTAAACATTATTGGAAAAAAAGTGTCAATATTCCTATCAAGTAATTTGGTTTGAGACAGAGCCACCCAAATGCACATGCATAAAATCACAATACTTACTTCTAATGCAAGAAAAACACTCAAGACTTATACACAGAAAAATAAAACAAAATATAAAACAAATTGATAATGTTCCATATTTTGAGGCATTGAGGGCAATAAATGAATATTTCCAGTAACCTATGTTCAATACTCCTAAATCTCTCATAATAAATGCCTCACACTTTTCACTGCCCTAATTTCTAGATAATAAATTTGGTATTATATGTATAATCTAAGTTATGCTATAAACTAATGCTCACCATTGTCCTTGAAACAAATTTTCTTTCTACTTACATACCAGCCTCTACCTTGAACCACTTATATTCAATTGAATATTATTTTTCAATTGAAAAAAATAGAAGTTTTTTCTAACCCACTCTCTGTTTATAGCCTCATACCTCAGATTCTTAATGTACTCATGGCTTTATATATTTATTTATTTTCACTGCATTGTGCTGTATTTTTCCCCATTTTTATTTAAATTCAAGTTAGTTAACCTATACTATAGTCCTGGTTTTAGGAGTAGAATTTAATGATTCATCACTTACATATAACACCCCATACTCATCCTAATAAGTGCCCTCCTTAATGCCCATCACCTATTTAGCACATGCCCCCTATCTCCTTTCCTCCAGAAACCCTCAGATTGTTCTCTATAGTTATGAGTGTCTTAGGATATGTCTCTTTTTCTGCTTCTATTTTGTTTTTCTTCCCTTCCCCTATGTTCATCTGTTTCATTTCTTAAATTCCACATATAAGTGAAATCATATGGTATTTTTCTTTTTCTGATTGATTTATTTCACTTAGTATAATACTTTCTAGTTCCATACACATCATTGCAAGTGGCAAGATTTCATTCTTTTGTATGGATGAGTGACATTCCATTATATATATTTATGTCTTTGCAGAAATGTGTGTTCTTGTCTTCTGCTCATTTCTGGATTGGATTATTTGTTCTTTGGGTGTTGAGTTTGATAAGTTCTTTATAGATTTTGGACAGTAGCCCTTTATCTGATATGTCATTTGCAAAAATCTTCTCTCATTCTGTCAGTTGTTTTTTGGTTTTGTTAACTGTTTCCTTTGCTGTGCAAAAACTTTTTATCTTGATGAAGTCCCAATAGTTCATTTTTGCCTTTGTTTCTCTTGCCTCTGGAGACATGTCTAGTAAGAAGTTGCCAATGTCAAGTTGCCAATGTGGCCAATGTCAAAGAAGTTCTTCCTACGGTCTCCTCTAGGATTTTGAGGTTTTCCTATCTCACATTTAGGTCTTTCATACATTTTGAATTTACTTTTGTGTATGGGGTAACAAAGTGGTCCAGTTTTACTCTTCTGAATGTTTCATTCCAATTTTCTCAACACCATTTGTTGAAGAGGCTGTTTCTTTCCAATTGGATATTCTTTCCTGCTTTGTCAAAGATTAGTTGACCACATATATTTGTAGGTCCATCTTTGGGTTCTCTATCCTGTTTCATTGATCCATGTGTCTATTTTTGTGCTGGTGCCATACTGTTTTGATGATTATAGCTTTGTAATACAGCTTGAAGTCCAGAATTGTGATGCCTCCCACTTTACTTTTCCTTTTCAGCATTATTTTGACTATTTGTGGTCTTTTATGTTCCATACAAATTTTAGAATTGTTTGTTTTAACTCTGTGAAAAATGCTGGTGCTATTTTGATAGGGATTGCATTTACTGTGTAGATTGCTTTGAGTAGTATAGACAGTTAAACAATATTTGCTCTTCCAATCCACATGCATGGAATGTATTTTCATTTCTTTGTGTCTTCTTCAATTTCTTTCATAAGTGTTCTATAATTTTCAGAGTACAGATCTTTCACCTCTTTCGTTAGGTTTATTCTTAGGTATCTTGTGGTTTATGGAGCAATTGTCAATGAGATTGATTCCTTGATTTCTCTTTCTCCTGCTTCATTATTGGTATATAGAAATGCAATAGATTTCTGTATGTTGGTTTTATATCCTGTGGCTTTCCTGAATTCATCTATCAGTTCTAGCAATTTTTTGGTGGAGTCTTCCAGGTTTTCAACATAGAATATCAAGTCATCTGTTAAGAATGAAAGTTTGACTTCTTCTTTGCTGATTTCGATGCATATTATCTCTTTTTGTTGTCTGATTGCTGAGGCTAGGGCTTCTAGTACTATGTTGAACAATGGCAGTGAGAGTGGATATCCCTGTCATGTTCCCAACCTGAGGAGAAAAGCTCTCAATTTTTCCCCATCGAGGATGATATTCACTATGGGTCTTTCATGTATGGCCTTTATGATATTGAGGTATGTTCCTTCTATCACTATTTTCTTGAGGGTTTTTATCATGAAACAATGTTGCATTTTGTTGGATGCTTTTTCTGTATCTATAGAGAAAATAATACAGTTCTTATCCTTTATTTTATTAATATGGTGTATCACATAGACTGATTTGCAGACATTGAATCACCCCTGCAGCCCAGGAATAAATCTCAGTTGATTGTGGTGAATAATTCTTTTAATGTACTGTTGGATTCAATTTGCTAGTATCTTGTTGAGAACTTTTGCATCCATGTTCATCAGGGATATTGGTCTGTAATTCTCCTTTTTAATGGGGTCTCTGTGTAGTTTTGGTATCAAGGTAATGCTGGCATCCTAGAATGAGTTTGGAAGTTTTCCTACCATTTCTAATTTTTGGAACACTTTGAGAAGAATAGATATTAACTCTTTAAATGTTTGGTAGAATTTCCCTGGGAAGCCATCCAGCCCTAGACTCTTGTTTGTTGGGAGATTTTTGATTACTGATTCAATATCTTTGCTGGTTATGGGTCTGTTCAACTTTTCTTTTTATTCCTGTTTCATTTTTGATAGCTTATATGTTTCTGGAAATTTATCCATTTCTTCCAGATTGCCCAATTTGTTGGCATGCTGGAATTTTGTATTAGAACAGATTGTTGCCTTCCAGGAGAGCCATATTACAAGATCTTTACATTTCCCCAAGGGTGTAAATATATTTAATAAACCTTCGTCTTTTCTCCAAGTCACAGTTTTGTTGAAATCATAAGATTTTCTTTGTCTACCTTCATTTTATAATACTTGTCATTTCATCACCCATACAGGTTTATCTTTCACCTATGACATTTTCTTAAATAAATAGTATTTTTGTTACTCCGTGAGAATTTATGCATATATAAGGCCAATAAAAGAATACTACCAGGTATTGTATTAATATCTGTGGTTATGGGGCACCTGAATGGCTCAGTTGTTTAAGCATCTGCCTTTGGCTCAGGTGATGATCCCAGAGTCCTGGGATTGAGCTCCATGTTGGGCTTCCTGCTCTCCGGGAGCCTGTTTCTCCCTCTTCCTGCCACTCCTCCTCCTTGTACTCTCTCTCTCTGTCAAATAAATAAAATCTTTAAAAATAATAATAATATTTGTGGTTAGGTTCATTCTTTAGTTCAATGAACTAAATGGACCAAATGGACCAACTTCAGTATTTTGCAATTCAAATGCAGGCTTCATTAATCATATAAAATGCTCTAAGTCATTAGCCAATTGCTTGTGAGTACTGGGCATAATGTCCCATTTCTCATCTTTTCCTTCTGTTTCTGTTAGACATTTTCTGTTGTTCAATGTTGTGTTTACTACTCTTTATCCTCTGTAGTTAGTTTGTTGTTAATTATATCCAATGACTCTTAATTTTAGCCGTACTATTTTTTTCAAAGATTTTATTTATTTATTTGACAGAGAGAGAGAGAGATCACAAGTAGGCAGAGAGGCAGGCAGAGAGAGAGGTGGAAACAGGCACCCTGCTGAGTAGAGAGCCCAATGCGGGACTCGATCCCAGGACCCTGAGATCATGACCTGAGCTGAAGACAGAGGCTTTAACCACTGAGCCACCCAGGTGCCCCGATTTTAGCCGTACTATTTAATAGAATGTTTCTTTGAACAATTTTTTGTAGATGTTAAATATATGTTGAAATTCTCCATAAGTTAAGCTGCTTTGTCTGTATTTTCTTCAATTATCTTTCTTTGTAGTACTCTTCGTTCCAGAACTGCATTGTTTCACCTTGTACATGGACATCTCAGAGGTCAGCCAAGTTATTTGAAGTAAATTTTTACACAGAATCCTGGAGCTCCTTAATGCATATGCTTCTGTTTCAGTGTCTTTCCCTACATACCTTTACTTTCCTTCTCTTCTTAGTAATGCTGGCACTCCCTGTTGGGATCTAAAACCTTTTGCTACAGTTTGAAAATTACCCTAAAGAAGACTGAGGTGAATGTGAGGCTCCTGTCACATGTTTTCTTTCTCTGAAGAATGGAAGCTTCCAACTGATTGCTGTCGAATACCTATATAAACCTTTTGTTTTATAATTTTTGTGCAGCTTTTATATATTAATTTTGTCCATTTTTAACATAAATGGAATAATGAATTACATTGTTTTTGTGTTTCCCTTCACCCTCTAATATATTATGTGTCAAGTACAGTTTATTTATTCATCTCAAACTATGAATATGCCACAATTATTTCCACAGTTAGTATTATCAAGTAATTTTTTATCTAATTTTATAGCTCTGGCATGATTTAACTTACACTTTGACTTTATTTTGTACTTTCCTTTATGTAATAATGAACTTGATAACTTTTAATTTGTTTACTAGATGTTAGCTCATTCCCTTTGTGAAATACTTAGTTAAGTCTCTTGCTTACTTTGCTATTCTACTGTCTTCTTACAGATTTAAAAAAGTTCATCATATGTCCTGGATACTTTGTGTTTTGCAAATATCTTCTCAATATCTACCATTTAATAGCATCGTTTAATGAAGAGAATTTCTTAATTTTTATGTAGTCCATATTCTCAATGTTTTCAGGGATGTTAGTCCTTTTTGTGTAGTATTTAAAAAAAAGAACATTAGGTTTTCAAGTCACGTATCTGATAAGGGGATGATATCCAAAACATATAAAGAATTTGTACAACCCCGTAACGAAAAAAAAAATCCAATAAAAAAATTAGCGGAGGGTGGGTCACCTGAGTGGCGTGGTTTGTTGGGCATCCAACTCTTTATTTCCATTCTGGTTGTAGTCTCAGGGTCATGAGATCAAGCCCCATGTCAGGCTCCATGCTCAATGCAGAGTCTGCTTAAAAGTCACTCTGCCCCTCCTCCCTGCACTTTCTCTCTCTCTCTCTCTCAAATAAATAAATAAATAAATAAATAAATAAATATTTTAAAAAATTGACAGAGGATCTGATAGACATTTTTCCAAAAAGGACATACAGATGGCCAACAGTCACAAAAAAAAAATGCTGAATTTTACTAGTCATTAGGTAAATGTAAATCAAATCCAATGAGCTAAGACTTCACATCTATTAAGGTGGCTATTATCAAGTAAAGAAACAAATGAGAAATAACATATTGGCAAGGATGTAGAGAAATTGGTATTCCTGTGCATTGCTGATGGGAATTTAAAATGATGTATCACTATGAAAAAAAGGTTAGCTGTTCCTCAAAAGCTAAATATAGAATTACTGTATGATCCAGCAATTTCATACCTAGATATATACCCAAAAGAATTGGAAGCAGGGTCTTGAACACATATTTGTATGCCATTGTTCATTGCTGCATAATTCTCAATAGTCAGAAAGTAGAAACAACTTATGAATGAATAAAAAATATGGTGTATATAATATATAATGGGATATTAGCCTAATACATGATATAATATGGATGAAGTTTGAAGACATTATGGTTAAGTGAAGTAAATCAGACACAAAAGGACAAATACCTCACACTGCCACTCATATTAACTACCTAAAATAGGCAAATTTATAGAGACAGAAAACAAATTAGAGGTTACCAAGGTTGTGGAGAGGGGGTATAGAGAGTAACTGCTTAATGATTAAAAAGTTTCTAATGAAAAAAATTGAAAATAGAAACTGGTAATGGTTGTACAACATTGTGAATATGATTCCACTAAATTGTACAATTTAAAGTGAAATAAATAAATAAATAAATAAAATGGCTGAAATGGTAAGCTTTATGTTATGCATACATTATCACAAATAAAATACTGAAAATATATTATCTATGATATGATGTATGATGACAATGAATCATCAAAATGAGTCTGTATTTTCTTTTTTTATTCAGATTTTATTTATTTATTTATTTGACAGAGAGGAGAGAAATCACAAGTAGGCAGAGAAGCAGGCAGAGAGAGAGGGGGAAGCAGGCTCCCTGCTGAGCAGAGAGCCAGATGTGGGGCCAGATCCCAGGATGCCAAGATCATGACCTGAGCTGAAGGCAGAGGCTTTAACCCATTGAGCCACCCAGGTGCCCCTCAGTCTTATATTTCTAATAGGAATTTAATATTTTCGGAATACCTGGGTGACTCTGTCAATTAAGTGTCTGCCTCCTGCTCAGGTTATGATCCTAGGGACTTGGGATGGAGTACTGCAGGCTCCCTGCTGAGAGAGCTCCCTCTGCCCATTGCTCCCGCTCCTTGTGTTCTCTCTTTCTCTGACAAATAAATAAATTTTTTTTAAAAAAATTAATATTTTGGGTGCCTGGGTGGCTCAGTTGGTTGAGCGGCTGCCTTCATCTCAGGTCATGATCCCGGAGTCCCGGGATTGAGTCCCATGTCAGACTCCCGGCTCTGTGGGAAGTCTGCTTCTCCCTCTGACCTTCTCCCCTCTCATTCTCACTCTCTCTCTAATAAATAAATAAAAAATCTTTAAAAAAATTAATATTTTATTTTACTGCATATAAGAGTATTATCTCATATTAAATCCAATCTATATCAGCCTCCAAAAATTCTTTCATCAAAGTTCCTGATACCTGTCTTAAATTGTATCCATGAAAACTGTGTTATGCATATATATGATAGCATACATCATAAGCAAGAATATAAGTTACATTTCTAAACACCTTCACACTTTTACTTCAGATGTCTATACTATTCAGATTTTTTAAGCAATGTTAGAAAATATGCACACTCCCAAAATTGTGAATACTTACAACAAGAAAATGATTCTAATGCAACAGTTGGTAGATAATTGCCTAAGACATTTAATGTTTGAGATAATTGACCTGTTGGATATGCACAGTATTCATTTCTTTATGTTCTCTTAACTTTCCTTCTTAAAATTCATTTTAGTTAGAATGTCTGGAAATAATATACCTAACTCAGTTTCTTGCAGTAATTCCTTTATCAAATTCCAAGTAATTTCTAGCCTTTCAGTTTTAATAGGAAGCCAATATGAAAGTTTTAGATTCTAAAAAATGTTTTTGAGTCTGTTGTACAAATGTTGTTGCAGATATTTACATTTAGATAAGAGTCCACATAATAAACTTTCAATTGTGACTGAAAGAAGTTTGTTCATGCCAATAAACATATTTATTTTCTTTCATCAGATAGAGAAAACTGGTAATGAACTATGCTTCTATGTAAGGGCGGTGGCCAAGAGATGCAGCATTAACTCTTTGTTTAACAATATTAATTACCAGAAATCATATAATAGTTTCATCTACATCTTATTCCTTTTACTGTTATATTTTATTTGATTTTCCTTTTAAAAAGAATTTTAATGAGATATAATTGTCTTACAATAAACTGCAAATTTTAAGATGCTTCAAATAGATAAATTTTCCTATATGTATATAGTTAGTAAAACATAACCAGAGTTAAGGTTAAAAAACATATCCATCATCACCAGAAAATTTGCTAGTGCCTATTTATTCTCCCTCTTCTTTTGTCACTCCTGGCACAACCATTTTTCCCTTTATCCCCAAAAAACTGTTGATATATTTTATTCCTATAGAGATTAGTTTGAATTTTCTACAATTCAATAGTAATAGAATCATGTACTTTATATTTTTTCTCTGTACACTTTCATTCAAACTAATTATTTTGAGATTCATCTCTATTGTAGCATATATCAATAATGAATACTTTCTTATTGATGAGGAAGATTGCACCACATGGCCATACCATAGTGTTGATGAATATTTGGATTATTTATAGTTTTACACTATTGCAAATAAAGCTACTAAGGACATTATTATAAAAGTCTTTGTATGAGCATATGCTTTTATTTTTCTTGGTTTTATATTTAAGCAATGATATGAATATATAATTTGTATATTATTTGTATTGGTATTACTGAATTTTTAGTCACTTGTATTAACTATGGTATATTTTTATCAGATATGTTATTTCCAGATATATTCACTAACTCTCTGGCTTGTCTTTTCGTTCTTTCAACAGTGTCTTTCAAAGAGTAGAAATTTTTAATTATAATGAAGTCTGATTTATCAACTTATTCTTTTATTAATTACATATTTAATGTCATATTTAAGCAATCTGTGCCTAATCTCATAAAGGTGGCTGAGAATCCTCCCCTGGTCTCTTGGCACATGGTGCCAGATCCCACAAAGGCTTTTTTTCCTCAAAGATAGACACCAAATTGTTGTCGAGGGGTGAATACAATGAGGGATGTCTTACAAGGCCATCTTGCTGATGTCACCAAAGTAAACACTTTTATAGGCATTAGAGTTGATATGGTAAATAGACATTTCCTGTAACTGTCCCTCAGAACAATGTACTGCTTAAAATATAACTTATGAGAAATTATACTAGTCACCAAGCATGCTTAGATATAGACTTAAGAAAAACATGTACTGGCAATGGGTCTCTGGGGGAGAGGACGATATATGTCCTTGAAGCCATGCCCAGCTCGCTCAGGGCAGAACGCTGCCTGCTTCATGGAAGCCGAGCAGCTGGGAACGCCCGGCCCACTCAGGGTGGAATGCCGCCGGCTTCGTTTTTCCGTTATCTCCCCTTCCCCAGAGAATATCTGCGGTTAGTTAGATGACTCTCTTGTTTGGGTTTGCTCATTATAGGTCATGTACTACGTGACAAGACATATTTTGCCTTTCTTCTTACTTAGCTGCAAAACTCATGGTCAATGCATGATCTACTCTGGCTTCTTTGTTGGTTGTTACCTACTTTTTTTAAAAAATTTTTTTATTAACATATAATGTATTATTTACCCCAGGGTACATGTCTGTGAATCACCAGGCCCACACATTTCACAGCATTTGCCATAGCACATACCGTCCCCAATGTCTATATCCCTACCCCCTCCACCTCCCAGCAACCCTTAGTTTGTTTCATTATATTTAGGAGTCTCTTATGGTTTGTCTCCTTCCCCATCCCATCTTGTTTCATTTCTCTTCCCCACCCCCCCATAACCCCCTGACCTGCCTCTCAAATTCTTCATATCAGAGCGATCATGTGATAATTGTCTTTCTCTGACTGACTTATTTCGCTTAGCATAATACCCTCTAGTTCCATCCACGTCGTTGCAAATGGCAAGA
>CM052798.1:144887543-144908399 GCA_028533885.1 Nasua narica
AAATCCTGGAGGAGAACACAGGCAACAACCTCTTCAACCTCAGCTGCAGCAACTTCTTTCTTGTTACCTACTTTCTAATAAATATGAGACTGAGGAATGGTTCGGGGCGACAGTCTTTTCTACTGTCGTCCTCTGCTCCTGGTCTCTTGCAGCTGACTTGTTTGTACCTCATTCTTCTCCCGTGTGCCATCAGGAGGCAGCAATTTCCCTCAAGGAGCTTATAATCTAGAGGAAGAAGATTGAATAAACAAATAAACATATAGTGTTAGGAGGTGATATGTCTAGATGAAGAAAAATAAAACAAAGTAAGAATAAAGAAAAATGGGCAGTACTACTCTCTTATAAAGAGATCGGTGAAAGCAAGTCTTTTAAAATTACATTTAGGCTAGGTTTGAAAGAAGAGAATGAGAAATTCACATGATTGTTGGGGGAAAAAGTAGTATCAAGTACAAATACCTTATAGTGACAGTTTTCTTATTAAATTAAGTCATATTAAAATAGCCAAAAATTGACCATTTTGGGCCTATCTAAACACATATGTCACAATTCAATATTACAACCTTCAAGGAACTGTGAAGAGGCCTGTAAGATAAGGCCTCTAAGATAAAAATTAATTAAGAAAATTAATAATAATTACTTATTATTAAAGTGAATGGTCAAGCACTTAGGTCTGTGGAGTCAGAATCGCTGGCTGGAAGCCTCTGTAGCTATGGTAAAACTCTGGGATTTGGGGCAAGTTACCTTACCTGTTTCTTCCTCAATTCCATTGTCTGTAAATGGTCATATTAAGGACACTTGTCTTAAAACATTTTTATAAAGAAAAAAATGAAGTAATGCAAAGGAAGATTATAATCACCTGACATACAGTTATCACTCAGCCAAGTGACCTATTATTTTATGTGGTGTCATGGAAATTTCACCATTCACAGATAAGAACTTCATAAATACCTCTGATGACTCCAATGATGATTTAATGTATAGTAAACTCTAACTATGTTTACCAATCAGGGAGAGGCATATGTTGTGCATATTAAGTTTTTAAAATACTAGCAAGAACAGATTGGTTACTTAGAGTTTTTTTTTAATGAATCATTGGTGGGATACAGCTGTGGTTTGAAAGTTTTCATACAATATACAGTAATTAGGATTTTCTTCTACTTTCATTTACTGCAAATGAGACACACTAATTGATGGATTTCCTTTTGTGTACCAAAGAAAGTCTCTCAGATACTTATTGTACACATCTAATGTGGTTTTAAAATTAAAGTAGAAAAATAAATATTTTAACTTCAAGACAGATATACCAAATATTTATCCTAGGGAACTAAGCCTTGCAAAATTAGATGTCTTATCATCTTGGTAGTAGGCATTAGCAAACACTTTGTATTCCACTAGAACTGACTTTCTTCCAATAAACTAAAATGGTATTGGGTCTTAAACGCCTTCCTCCTAAAAGCTGTAATTACAACAATAAGCCTATTTCAAGTTTGATTGAATTCCTGCTAAATTTTAAAATACCACAAATAGAAAATATTTTTATATAAGCATGTATCTCTGACATTATGAAAACTTTGAGAAAAAATACAATCTTCTAGTAAAAGATAAATGAATCTGATTTTTAATTTAATTGATTTATGTGTATTATAAACTGAACATATCTTTATCATTAAATTACATTAAATGTCATCTGTTTTTATGTCAAACAATTGGTGGTATAAATCTATGTAGTTAACAATTACCTTATGTCATTAATATAACTATTTGATGTGATAAATATCTTTATCCTATTTTGTACATATGAAAGCTAAGACTCAATTTGAAAAAGCCAGTAAGTGATGGAGGATATAATTTAAACCTAGGTCTGTAGAACTCCAGAGTTCAAATGTCTCCATTGACTGCCACATGCCTTCCTCACTCACAATATAGTGGAGTGTATCTAAAACTGGTATGATTCAGTTATTTCATTTTATTTTAATTTAATGTAATTTAATTTTATTTACTTTATTTATTTGACAGAGAGAGAGATCACAAGTAGGCAGAGAGGCAGGCAGAGAGAGAGGGGGAAGCAGGCTCCCCAGTGAGCAGAAAGCCCCATGCAGGGCTCCATCCCAGGACTCTGAGATCATGATCTGAGCTCAAGGCAGAGGCTTAACCCACTGAGCCACCCAGACACCCCAATTTAGTTATTTTAGTTCACAAAGAAATTTTCAAATAAGCTAGCCTACAATCATTTATTTTCCCTAGTCAATATAATCACAAAGTATTCCAAAATGTTTTGAAATCCCCAAAATAGATTCAAGTAAACATAAATTTAGAAGACTATTATAAGGACTTCAAAAGTGAAAGTAATCAACACCTTGAACTCACCTGCTACTTAAAATAACTGATTTGATACCAGATTTGTTTTGGAACTTTCTAATATTAGGGCAAGAAATATCTGAGCTTTCTGATTTATCTATCACTCTTTTTCATTGTAATGTATTTAAAATGAAGGACAGAAAGAGACCGGAAAATGAAAAACAAAAACGACCTGTTTTTTGTTTTTATAATAGCCCCGAGATTTTCAGGAGAAAAATTGATCATAGAAAAATGTACAGAAATAATCAAATAAATATGGAAGCAAAGAAGGGTGCCTGGATGGTCAGATGCTTAAGGATCTGACTCTTGATTTCAGCTCAGGTCATGATCTCAGGGTGAGGTCCTAGAGAGCCTCTTGAGAACCCACCCAACCACTCAGCAGGGAATCTGCTTCTATTCTTGCTCTCCCTTTGCCCCTCCCCCCACACACAGTCTTTCTCACTCTAAAATAAATAAATGAATCTTTAAAAAATATATGGAATTAAAGAAAATCAGAGATACCTAAAAATAAGATACCTAAATCTATCTTGTTCACATTCATGCATTATTTTAGAATTTTCTATTTATTTCTGAGTACCTCTGCAAGGAAAATAAATCATGAAAGACTAATCCAATTTTCTTTGAATAAATTTGCTATTCTGAGGAGTGCTCAGATATACTAACATCACAAATACTAACAGGTTAAAACACATAAAGCAAAACTTTTCAGAAATAAAAGGAGAAATCAATCCTAAAGAATAATGGGATATTTTAACATCTCTTTCTCAATATCTGATAAAAAATTAACAAAAACAGCAAATTTCTAGAATATTTGAACAATGATTAATAATCATTTGACATATATAGAACACTTAACCATCACAATATTCGTTATTTTTTAAAATGCAGAGAGAAATTTTATTAAAAATACTAAATTCTGGACTATAAGACAAGTTCTAGCATTTTCAAATGACTTAAATAGTATGAACTATAATCTCTGACCTCAAGAGCAGAGAGGGTTGTAGCCTAAAATACCAAAGGAAAAAGAAGGCTTTCTCACTAAATTCACAAAGAACTAATTCAGAATAAAATTTATAAACAACAGGTATATGTCACGGAGAAAACATCAGAGCCACTGTTGAATCTGTTAAGAACAGTAGACAGTATCCTTGGCTTTTCACTAACCTGTCTTATTTATACATATCATATACACTAACTAAAATTTGAAAATGTTTCTCTGAAGAAAATGGAGTGCATCCCACCAATGAATCAGTTTTAGATATCCAAGTCTGTCAGAGAAGATGAGATGACCTTGTGCCTTCACATTAAACTGTGAGGCAAAAAAATAAAAATAAAGTAGTGCCCAGAGTCATTTATTATAAATGACTTTCTCTCCTTCCATCAAGGCATTATCTTAAATCTAGAAATACTATGGAATTCAAATTTATCCATCCAGAAACTTAAAACTGGTTTAAACCTGTGATTTAGAAATTCCATTTGTAGGAATTAGCTCTAATTTTTTTTTTTAAAAATCAAGAAATGTGTGGAAGATTTATGTCTAAAAGCAATCATTGCCACAAAGCTAGAAACAGGAAATGAATATTTTAATAGTGAATTATTATTATCTTATCAAAAATAGTATTTATGAAGAACATTCAGTATGGAGAGGACAATACATGATACCAATATGTTAGCAGTAATTCTTTCTGCATTAGAGATTATAGGCAATATTCTTTATGATTCTATATTTCCCAAAATTTTACAAGTATAATTGACCTATTACATTTTGAAAAGGATAATTTTATCAATAAAATATACTATAATCATCAAAATCAGTAGATAATGCTTAAGTAATGTTGCATCAGAGGAGAAGTGTTGAGCCTCTCCAAGACTATTCAGTAATGACACAAAAGGCTGAAGTCTTCATTTTTGTATCAAAATTTCAAAAAGAAGTAAGTTCAGAGAAATGTGACAATCACTAATGTTGAAACGGTTGATGATAGGAGCACCTGGGTGGCTCAGAGGGTTAAAGCCCCTGCCTTCAGCTCAGGTCATGATCTCAGGGTCCTGGGATTGAGCCCTGCATCGGGATTTCTGCTCAGCAAGGAGCCGGCTTCCCCCTCTCTCTCTGCCTGCCTCTCTGCCTTCTTGTGATCTCTCTCCTCTCTGTCAAATAAATAAATAAAATCTTTATAAAAAAATCTTTATAAAAATAAGGAAAGGGTTGATGATAGAGCACAGGGAATTTTTATGGCAGTGAAACTGTTCTGTATGATACTGTAATGGTGGTAAATATCATTGTAAATTCGTCCAAACTCTTAGTATGTACAACACTGAAAGCAAATCCTAATATAAACTATGGAATTGGGGAGATAATGGTATTTCAATGTAGGTTCACCAATCATAACAAATAGTGAGACTATGAATATGAGAAATCTGTACTTTCCTCTCAACTTCGCTGTGAACCTAGAACTGCATTTAAAAAATATAAACTAGATTTTAAAAAAGAGACTGGTGATGCAGGAATGCAGAATGTCAAGCAGGGTATCACAAATAGGTCAATTAAAACATAAGGACATTGATATGGATCAAAGTGTTTTATAAATTTATTTTTGCCTTTGTTCATTTAAAAGTTTCTTTTTTTTAAAGATTTTATTTATTTATTTGACAGAGAGGAGAGAGATCACAAGTAGGCAGAGAGAGAGGGGGAAGCAGGCTCCCTGCTGAGCAGAGAGCCTGATGTGGGGCTCTATCCAAGGACCCTGAGATCATGACCTGAGCGGAGGCAGAGGCTTTAACCCAGTGAGCCACCCAGGCCCCCTAAAAGTTTCTTTAATGGTTATTACGTTCTATAAAGTTTGATGAATTACATGAATACTTTGTTACCACTGCAATAAAGCATATGTAAAACACCTTGATTGCTAGATGACAGTACATAATCTTTGTGAGCCAATAACATTGGGGTGTTACTGCATTCCTAACTTAAGCTGGCAAGCAGAAAACTGGATGATATGTGAATGTGAACCATGTAATTGAATATATTGACATGGGTCATGGAAAACACATCTCATGGTTAAGACAAGTCCTACCATAACAAATTAAATCAATCAAATACATACATACATATATACATACAGCAGGTTCAGAAAGGTTCAGTGAGAAAATAAACTTTTTAGGCTTTATAAGGCAATATATATAATGATTATTTAATCAGTAACTTTAGTATGTCTGCAGATATACAATACCAAGTTCATAACAAGATTTGACAAAAAGCAAAATACAAGTGAAGTACTTTTGTAGTACTTCATACAAAAATACAATTATAATAAAACCAAAATCCAGATTTCAGAGCCAAAATATGAATGCCCTATGTAAATAAATAGGTAAGCTTATTTGTTTTTTAAGCATACCCTTACCAGTAAAATTCCAATTTCCCTGGCCCTCCAGGCAACTAAAGTATCAAAAATCTAAACCAATAGGGCCAACTTTGCTTGCAAGAATCATTTTCCTACTTAAACTCTTACATAATTCTAGCTTGAAAACAGCAATTTTATTAAAATTATTATTGTCACATTTTTGTGAAACATTTGTATAATCTGACAATGTAATTAGCTGTTCACAGAACATATGGTGTCAGAGACTGGGAGCCAACTAATTTAATAATAAAAATTGAAAACTCAAAAAGAGATTGGATTCAAAAGATTTTTTTTAATGTAGAGGAAAGCTCTGTTAACAGTAAATAAATACATACTAGGACATGTTTTCTGTGACAAGAGTTGAATTTAGACAAAGCAAGGTAAAAAATTTGGAAATCATCTGTGTTATTTTAAGAAAAACTAAAATACTTTAACATAATTACTTTGAAGTTTGAGGCAAAAATGTTAAGGCATTTTTTGATTGATAATGTGCTGAGTTTTCTTCTATCAAAGTCAGAGCATATTTTGATTTCAACTCAAACTTTCCAATTTCAAATTCACTCCTGGGATATCAACCATAGATGCCTTCACCAACAGTACTGGGAGCTTCTAGAAGTCATCAGGAGGAATACATATCAATCTTCGAAAGATTTTAGAGGGACTGGTTAAGGGTTTGAGGTACTACATATTCAATTCTATCATTAAAGAACTATTTATTATAGAATATCATGGGTCCCTGTGTGGCTCAGTCAGTTAAGCATCTGCTTTTGACTCAGATCATCATCCCAGGGTCCTTTGATTGAGCCCCACATTGTTTCCCTGCTCTGGGCAGGTGGGGAGGGAAACTCCTTCTCCCTCTACTCCTCCCCCCACTCGTTCACTCGCTCTCCCTCTTGCCCCCCAAAATAAATAAATAACCAAAAAAAGAACATTTTATACAGTATAGGTAAGTTAAATATGCTTCAAAATAAGCAGAAGTATAGATTATAGCAATACATAATATTGATGAACCAGTAATTTTCCCATTATATTGAAATATAATTGACAAATTGACAAATAAAACTATCTATTTAGAATGTACAATTTGATGCTTTGATATACATACACATTGTGAAATATTTACAACTACTTAATACATCCATCACTTCACATGCCATTCGTGTGTGTGTGTGTGTGTGTGTGTGTGTGAACATCTAATCTCAGCAAATTTCAAGTGTACAATACAGTATTAGCAACAATAGTTCCCATGATATGTTTTAGATACCCCCAAATTTATTCATCTTATAACTGAAAGTTTATACCATTTGAATAATATGTCCCTATTTCCCCCCACCCTACGGAACCACCATTCTACTCTGTTTCATTGAATTTGACTATATTTGTTGTTTTAGATTCTGTATATAAGTGAACATACAGAATTTGTATTTATCTGTCTGGCTTATTTCATTTAGTATATTGTCCTCCAGCTTCATTCATGTTGTCACCAATGGCAGGATTTCCTTGTTTCTTATTGTTGAGGACATAATATTGATGGATAATATATTATATATGTAATATATAATATATAGCATATATATATGTCGTATACATATATATGTTGCATTTTCTTTATTCCCTCATTTATAAAGGAACACTTATGTTGTTTTCATATCTCAGCTATTGTGAGTAATGCTGTAATGAATATGGGAGTGCAGGTATTTCTTCCAGATACTGATTTTGTTTCCTTCAGATATACACCCATAAGTGGGAATGCTGGATCATATGGTAGTTCTATTTTTAATTTCTTGGAGAAACTCCATGTTGTTTTCCATTATGTCTGTCTTAATTTTCATTCCCAAGAACAGTGTACAAGGGTTTCCTTTTTTCCTCACCTTCACTAACTCTTGATATACCACATCTTTTTGAAAATAACTATCCTACCAAATGTGAAATATATCTTTGTAATTTTAATTTGCATTTCCTTGATGATTGATGATTTAAGCATCTTTTCATGTGCTTGTTGGCTATTTATATGTCTTTAGAAAAATGTCTATTCAAGGTATTTATCCTGAAGGCAAATTTTTTAATTGCATTGTTTGGTCTTTGATATTGCATTGTATGAGTTCATGTATATGCCTATTTTACATGTTTTAGATATTAATCCCTTATTAGAGGTATAATTTGCAAGTATTTTCTCCCTTTTCATAGGTTGCCTTTTCATTTTGTGGATTGTTTCCTTTGCTGTGCAGAAACTTCTTAATTTGCTTTAGTTCCATTTACATATTTTATTTTTGTTGTATTTGTTTTTGATACTTTAGTCAATAAATCATTGTCCAAAAAAGAAAAAAAGAAATCATTGTCAAGACTAATAATAGGGAGAATTCCCATTTCTCTAGGAATTTTAAGACTTCAGATCTTACACTTAAATTTTTTATTATGTTCTATACTTAAATTTTTAATCCATTTTGAGTTAATTATTGTGACTGGTGTATAACAGAGGTCCAGTTTCATTCTTTTGCAGGTGGATATCTAGTTTTCCCAACCTTTTATTGAAGAGATCATTCTTTCCCCATTGTGTTCTTGATACTCTTATCAAAGAATAATTTAATGTTTATGTGTGGGATTATTTCTGGGCTTTCTATTCTCTTCTATTTGTCTATATGTCTATCCACACACCAGTACCATACTGTTTAGTAACAGTAGCTTTATAATATTTTTTTTAATTAGGAAGCTTGCTATCTCCAGGTATCAGAGCTTTGTTCTGCTTTCTCAATTTTATTTTGATTATTTGGGGTCCTCTGTAGCTCCATATTAATTTTAGGATTGTTTTTCTATTTCTATAAAACATGCCATTGGATTTTGATAGTGCTTGCATTGAATTATAGATCAGATGGGGTAATATGGAAGTTTAACAATATAAAGTCTTCCAATGCATGAACACAGGATGTCTTTTCATTTATTTATGTTTTCTTTAACTTCTTTCATCAATGACATTAATTTTCAGTGTACAGATTTTTCACCTCCTTGGTTAAATTTATTTGTAATTATTTTATTATTTCTGGGGCTATTGTAAATGGGATTTTTTTCTTCTTTTCAGTTGTTCATTGTTAATATATAGAAATGTAATTGATTTGGGGGACATCTTGGTGGCTCAGTTGGTTAAATGTTTGCCTTCAGCTCAACTCATGATCCCAAGTCCTAGGATCAAGTACTACATTGGGATCCTTGCTGAGTAGGGAGCCTTCTTCTCCTTCTTCCTGCCACTCCCCTTGTTTGAGCCTTCTCTCACTCTCTGACAAATAAATTAAAAAACTTTTGTAAAAAAGAAATGTAACTGATTTTTGTATGTTGATTTTGTATCCTACAAATTTACTGAATTCATTCATTATTTCTAACAGTTTTTTTTTTCATGGAGTCTAAGGGATTTTTATATATAAGATTGAGTCATCTCAAAGAGAAATAAATATACTTCTTCCTTTTAAATTCAGATTTTATTTATTCTTCTTATCCAATTTCTCCAGCTAGACAACCAGTACTGTGTTGAATAAAACTGGCAAGAGTAGGCTACCTTGTCTTGTTGCTGATCTTAAAAGGAAAAACTTTTAACTTTTCACCACTGAGTATGTTGTAAGTTGGGTTTTCTCATATATGGCATTTATTAGATTTAGGTACATTATTTCTATACCTAATTTGTTGAGAGTATTTAGTCATGAAAAATGTTGAATTCTATCAAATGCTTTTCTGCATATATCGGGACTATCATATGATTTTTATCCTTCACTTTGTTAGTGTGGTGTATCACATTTATTTATTTGCATATGTTGAATAATACTTGCATCAAAGTGATAAATCTTACTAGATCATGGCATGTGATTATTTTCTATCAGGGTCCATTCAGAAAACAGAAATCCCACCAGTTATTTTCTTAAAGAGAAAATTTAATATTAATATATTAATATTATTAATATATTAATATTAAAATGATTAATGAGAATCGAAGAAGTGATACTTATGTAACTAAAAATACAGAGAACACTAACATGTCATAGAATTAGCAAGTATAGAAAGTAGCTTCCACTCCTGGGGCTAGGGAATAAAGTGAAGAAACATTAGAATTATTACAACTTAGAAGTTTGGAGGAGCTTCATAGAGCTGAGGCTAGAACAGGTGAGAAGGGGCAGAGCTCAAATACGAATGATGTCTCCATGTTTAGTGGAAGAATCCTGTGGGACAAGCAAACTAAAATCTGTTGAGAATATGCTGGCTGGCTGGGGCTGGTATCTCCTAGGGAGAATGAAATAGCTTTAATACAAACTGGATTTAACTATTGGGATGCCTGGGTGGCTCATTTGGTTAAGCATCCAACTCTTGATTTCAGCTCAGGTCATGATCACAGGGTTGTGAGATCAAGCCCTGTGTGGGGCTCTGTGCTGGGCATGGAGCCTGCTTAAGATACTTTCTCTCCCTTTCCCTCTGCCCCCTCCCCCACCTGCTTATGTGCGTGCATGTGATGCTCCCTCTCTCTTCAAACAATACAAAACAAAAACTGGATTTAGCTATTGTGCCAGGTACAAACTGTCAATACCAGGGTGAAGAAGCATTGCTGGAGTAATGGTTACAGGAACAGAAAACAAACAAGAAGTCAATCAGAAGCAAACAAACAAAAAATGTACTCTCTTCCTTCCTCAGCTTTTCTATTTCCTCTTATCATCCCCATTGGCAAAGGACTTTAAGAGGACACAGCTGGCAAAGCAGAAAAGTGGTTTGCAGAATTTCAGTTGCAACCTCTCAAGACGAGTATAGAAGGTTGTGTTTGGAGCTGAGAGGCCATAACGTAATAACTAATGTATCATAGCAACTTAAGTGACTTAACGCACAAAGAGAATAGATAAAGTCCAAGAACTTGGTATTCTTTCTGCATCCACTGAAGTAGAGATCACTTTCCTCTCCATCAACGAAAGATTGAACACTGGAAATTTTGGCAGCACATGTTGTATCACATACATGATAGTTTGTGAGACTCAATAATTTCATCTGCTCAAAGTCTGAGGCTGAATCTTGACTTTCCAGACCATAAGGAAATGATTCAAAGATGAAATTTCAAAATAAGAGCTCAAAGACTATCTGAAGCACAATTTAAATCAAGAGAGTTAACAAAAGCAAATTTACTGAGAGATAATTTGTATTTGATCTGCTCTCCATGCTAATTCTGCAGGCTCTAATCTGAATTGTGTGGCAGTTGGTTAGTACTATAAACTGGTCTCATCAAGCCTACTCCCTAATCAATGCCTAACATATGGAATCATTTATCACAAGCCTGAAAAAATTTGTAAGAACAAACTTGTTCTTTCCTACTTCTCTCAGGAATCACATGTATTGTATCTCCATTTTAATTAATAGCATACTTAATCCTTGGAAGGTTATATAATTTGCCTAAGGTAGCAGATTAAAACATTGTTTTTATTTCATAGATCACAAAATCAAGTCATTCTATTCATACTTTTTTTATCAGTCTTAGTTTCTTATTTTTTAATTCAAACCAAGTATGTAAGTTATCAATTCATATTTCCATCCAAAAAACACACAAAATGCTTACTTATGGAATAATATTCTAGAACTATCTTATAAGTGGCTTCTAACTTATGACTGCTAAATTTTCAGGACGTGTTAAACTCAGCCATTATTAGTGGTGAAATTACTTAAACTTGCAATGAAATTCATTATATTAAAAACTAAAGTAAAAAGTACTCAAAACTCATTACTTTCTACCTGACTATATTTTATAATTATCTATGCTCTAGAGGTATTTATGACTATTATATCTTTATGGTAGAATTATTACATAATGATGTGCTACTAGATGTCTCTTCTCAACTCTACATTCAGCAATATCAATTTGATAGATTGAACTCAGCTATAGTGAGATAATTTACACCTCAGAAATTGGCAGAAACTATAAATCAGGACTTGATTTATTGTCTTGCTTACTGTTTAACACTGAGGCTGATAAAAAACATTCTGTGGATCAAACCTACCTAATGTCTCT
Source organism: Nasua narica (assembly GCA_028533885.1). Lineage (NCBI taxonomy): Eukaryota > Metazoa > Chordata > Mammalia > Carnivora > Procyonidae > Nasua > Nasua narica. Next base: position 144,899,322 of record CM052798.1, read on the forward strand.
TCTTGAATATATCTTTTTAACATGGCCCAACCCATTCATTTACATATTGCCTAGGGTTGCTTTGGAAATACAAAGACAGAGTTGAATTATAAATTTATGATCTACAAAACCTAAAATACTTACCCTCTGGCCCTTTACAAAAAAAAAAGTTTACCAAATTCTGGTACAGAGTTAACAAAGTGATGAAAAAAATATTAATGTAGATTAAAGATAACATTGTGTCATGTCTGTAGCAGATATATAGTACAATGTAGATGGCCTATAGCAGAAAAAAAGAGGCAATATTCTTCCAGTGTTATTTGATTTGATAAGAAAAATTCTCCCATCGTTAATGGATGAGAAAATTTCTATATATGTAGAAAGTTGAAAGAGGCTTTGGTTTAATATAATTTTTATGATGGTGAAAGATAGCTAAATAGTAGATCATAGAAGATCATTTCACACTTAGTGACAATAAATCTGAAAAGAAGAATCAGTTGATTGGACTACAACACAAATGTCAAATCATGGTTGGGTTGCAATCAACCATAGGTTGGTTTAGAGTAAGTAGTTATAAAAGTAGGTTGGTTAAGATTAAGAGCATAGCCAAAATCAGTGAAAACGTTATGTGAGAATCAATGGCTATATGTAATTTGCAAAAAAAAAAAAGTATTGTATATTTTATTCTTATTTATAAATTATGTACTACATATTCCTTAATTGGTAAAATTTATAACAAATTTGTTTAAGTTTATATACACATATTTTTTCCCTCACAGAAACATTTATTAACCCATAGCTGTATGGGAGAAACATTTTTAAGTATTTCTTTTAAGAATATTTGTTATAAATTACAAAAATAAATGTCAATAAATATAAGTAAATATTATTCATTAATTAAAAATTTATACACAATTGTTATGTAGGGTTAATATAATGTTCAAATATCAGAATTAAGTGCATCTCCTTGGTCTATCAATCATTTGAGAAATGAATCTGTTCAGAAAAGATAGCAAAAGATGACTTTACGCACACTTAAATCCTGAGAATGTTGACCTAAACAGTGACTGAAATATTTCTATCCTTTGACTTGGGTTATTAAAAATATGATTTTAAGATTTGATTTAATATGGAGACATCAATTTTAAACTTTAAAAATGATATAGAGCTGTTATAAGAATAATTTGCCAACCAAGAATTTGGACCCACTCCAAGATAGGAAGATTCACAGCCTTCTGGAAACTAAGCAGCTCTTAGGAAAAATGAATCATCCAAAATAACAAATCTTTGCCTGTTCACTTTAAAATTATACAGCAGATAACAAGACTGCTCAAATTCCTTTAGTGGCTCCTCCTAAAGTTTAGAATAGAGTCTATACTCCTTAATATGCCAATCCCATCTCTGTGCATTCCCTACCCTCTATCCTAGCACTTTGGTAGTAACAGTGGCTTCCTTGGTATTCCTGGAAAATATCAGACCTACCTAAAGGCACTTACACTTGCCTTTTCCCTCCATCTAGCATAAATTTGCCCTAGATTTTCATATTGTTATTCTTCATATTTCTCTGCACAAATGTTAACTCTGAGAACTTTTTTCAGACCATGCTCCCCCAATATTGTTATTTTCCCCTATCTTTCTCTGTCCTATTTGTCTGGCGTATTTATTTCCACCATGTATTCTAAACAGACATTATTTTGTTTGCTAGCTGTTCTCTTTTTTTTTCTCTCCCACTAGAATGTGAGCTCTATGGGAGGTGAGATTTTTGTTTTTATCTTCACAGTATTCTTCATGTATAAGGAGCATCTGGAAGGTAATAGCTGCTCAACAAATTGTTGAAACAGATTATTGAAAGAGAAAAGAAGGAAGGGAGGAAGGTAAGAAGGCAGGAAGGAAAAATTTCTTTCCTCTAATGTGATCTGCAAAAAGATATATACCATTTTGGAGAGAACCCAGACATATTCTGACCTACCCTTTTTATTCTCATTTTCACATTTTCTTTGTCTCTTATACTGGGCATCTTGTGACTCTTCATACTGTTGGAGCAATTAAGTTTTTTTGTATTTTTTTTTTACTTAATGCCTTTTTAAATTTAAATTCGATAATTAATATATAGTGTATTATTAGTTTCAGAGGTAGAGGTCAGTGATTCCTGTCTGATTATATTCTCTCTTTTTTAAAATATTTATTTATTTATCTATCTATCTATTTATTTATTTATTTACTTCTGGTTTCAATCTCTTCTGCTTTGTTTACTGTATTTTCTCTGCAGTACTTGTTGCCATTTTAGTATCTGGTTCTCTCATTCATTTATTATTTTCTGGACAGAATGACAAGACAGAAAATTCCACCTCAAAAAAAGAGAACAAGAGGGATAACTGACTGCCAGGGACTTAATCATTATGGACATAAGTAAGATGTTGGAACTAAAGTTCAGAATGACAATTTATAAAGATACTAGCTGGGCTTGGAAAAAACAGGAGATACTAGAGAATCCCTTTCTGGAAAAATAAAATAACTAAAATCTAATCAAGTTGAAATAAAAAAAGGCTATTAATGAGATGCAATAAAAAATGGAAGTTCTAATTGCTAGGATAAATGAGGCAGAAGAGAGAATTAGTGATACAGAAGACAAAATGATGGAGAATAAAGAAACTGAGAAAAAGAGAGATAAACAACTACTGGATCACAAAGGGAGAATTCAAGAGATAAGTGATACCATAAAGTGAAACAATATTAGAATAATTGGGATCCCAGCAGAAGAGGAAAAAGAAAGGGGGGGGGCAGGAAGTATATTTGAGCAAATTATACATTAGAACTTCCCTAAACTTGGGAAGGAAACAGGCATTCAAGTCCAGGAGGCACAGAGAACCCCCCAAAATCAATAAGAATTGGTCAACACCCCAACATGTAAGAGTGAAACTAACAAATCTCAGAGACAAAGATAAAATCCTGAAACCATCTCAGGACAAGAGGTCTGTATCCTACAAGGGTAGAAACATTGGACTGTCAGCAGACCTATCTACAGAGACCTGGCAGGCCAGAAAGGACTGGTATGATATATTCAGGGTGCCAAATGAGAAAATTATGCAGCCAAAAATACTTTATCAAGCTAGAATGTCATTCAAAATATAAGGAGAGATAAAAGCTTCCAGGACAAACAGAAATTAATAGATTTGTAAACACGAAACCAGGCTCACAGGAAATATTAAAAGGATCCTTTAAGTGAAGAGAGAGCCCAAAAGTAACACAGACCAGGAAGGAACAGAGACAATATACAGAAACAGCAGTTTTACAGGTAATACAATGGTACTAAATTCATATCTTTCAATAGTTACTCTGAATGTAAATGGGCTAAATGCCCCAGTCAAAAGACATAGGGTATCAGATTGGATAACAAACAAGATCCATCAGTATGCTGTCTGCAAGAGACTCATTTTAGACCCAAAGACACCTGCAGATTGAAAGCGAGGGGGTGGAAAAAAATTTATTATGCTAATGGCCATCAACAGGAAGCTGGTGTGCAAACCTTATTTCAAACAAATCAGATTTTAAACCAAAGACTGTAATAAGAGATGAAGAATGATACTGCATCATAAGTAAACGGTCTATCCAACAAGATTCAACAATTGTAAATATTTATGCCCCTAACATGGGAGCAATCAATTAGATAAGCGAATTATCAACAAAATTAAAGAAATGCATTGATAGTAATACAATAACAGTAGGGGACTTTAACACCCCACTCACTGCAATGGACAGATCCTCTAAGCAGAAGACCTACAAGGAAACAAAAGCTTTGAATGACACCTATGAAGATGCCCATATCTGTGACAAATTCCAAATTAAAATAATTATCCTAGGTAGATTTCCATTCTTTTACATTAGATGAGAAAATGCAAAGATGTAGACATTGATTTATTTATCCCCAAGGTAGGTTTAACATTACATCTTTGTAACAAACCTAACAAATTTATATTGACTGCCAAATATTAGGTGTATTATTAGACACTGGAGTAGTATAATGGTGAATAATGCACAAAAACAATAGCTAAAACTTATTGAGTATTTACTACATGCCAGTTACCCATAAGTGTTTTTGCTTCTCTTAATTGACTTAATCCTCATAAAGGAAAGGAAGCTTCTTGTTTATTTCCTCTTCTAAATTTTCAGTTATCTATCTCAAAATTCAGTATTATTCACTATCCAAATTATTCTCCTGATCCTGGATATCAGAAAACACACACATGTACACACACATACACACATGCACACTTCCTGCTTTCAACATTATCTATTATTGTTATGCAAAAATTGCTCCCTTCATGTTTTCAAGTTTATTAAAATCTAGTGATGGTATCACTAACTAGTATTAAAATTCTGTTATTATTACCTTCATTAACCATTAATGTGTAAGGAAATCAAGGCCCAAAAAGAAAGGTTAGAGTAATAGCAACACCTAGATAGCACTTAATGTGCTCCATCCACAGTTCTATATTCTTTACATACATTAGCTCAGTCTTTGCTGAATAAACTCATTTGAATCTCAAAGAAACTGTGTAAGTCAATTACTATCATTGTCATCCCCATTTTAGAGATGATAAAACAGGACTGTAGAGAAGCAAAGCAATTTACCCAAGGTCACACAACAAGCAAATGGCAGAGCAGATTGTTGAAGACAGATAGTTTGGCTCCAGGATAAATTGCTTAAGGGAATTTTTTAAATACTGATAATGAGAATTTATGATAATAAGATAGAAAGATAAGAGACTTTAGTGTTACAGACACATTGATTTGATTCTGACTCAGACACTTTCAAGTTGTGAACTATCTAGGATGAACTATCCAGTAAGTCAACTAACCATGACAAGTCTCAATGTCCTCTCATGTAAAAGAGTGATAATTGAGGGTTGTGTGAAAATTCGAAATCACATCTGATGATCCAATGTCTGACATAAATCAAGGTAGTATCCAGAGCTATTTGTATTAACAACTTTCCTTTTGGATACCAGAGGCCTTTACTGTTTCCACATGATGATAATGTTATTTTATTTCTTTGCCCTTGGCTTGTGTTAAAGACAAGACAATAAGGGCCCAAATTGAGTCACTTATATGTTAAGTCCCATGTCACCAAACTGAGATTTAACTTAATTACAGTTTGGCTTTCCCAGAAATGGAATGTTAAACCAAACAATCAGGAATAGCTTGATTAACCTTAGTAAGGTAATCTACCTGATAGACCTCTGTCATCCCGGTAGGGAAAGTAAGCTTGCACTAACAGATCTACTTTCTACCTATAATAACTTCCTTATTCCTGCTTCTTTCTGCCTATAAAATCTCTTGCCCTGTGCAACTCTGTGGAGTTCCTTTTTTTTAATTTGTTTTTTAGATTTTATTTATTTATTTGAGAGAGAGAATGAGAGAGTAAGAGCACAAGTGGGGGAGGGGAACAGAGGGAGAAGGAGAAGCAGACTCCCAACTGAGCAAGGAGCCCAACATGGGGCTGGATTTCAGGTCACTGTGATCATGACCTGAGCCAAAGGCAGATGCTTAACTGACTGAGCCACCTAGGTGCCCCCGTGGAGGACTTTTTTTATCTGTAATTTAGATGCTGCCTGATTCATGAATCACTAAATAAAGCCAATTAATATCTTTAAAATTTACTCACTTGAATTTGTTTAACATTGATAAAGACATTTTGGTTTGAAAAGAGTAAAGTTGCTAAAACTTGAGTTCCTGCAGATATTTATTTTTATATCAAGTTTTTATTTAAATTCTATTTAATTAATGTATATGGTAAAATTAGTTTCAGGAATAGAATTTAGTGATTCATCACTTACATGTAACACCAAGTGCTCATCACAATGCCCTCCTTAATACCCATCTCCCATTTAGTCCATTCCCTGCTCACCTCCTTCCATCAACACTCAGTTTGTTCTCTATAGTTAAGAGTCTCTTATGGCTTGCTTCCCTCTCTCTCTCTCTCTCTGTCTCCTTTTCTTCCCTCCCCTATGATCATCTGTTTAGTTTCTTAAATTCCATGTATGAGTGAAATATATGGTATCGGAAATATATGGTATTTGTCTTTCTCTAACTGACTTATTTTACTTAGCATAATACACTCTAGCTCCATTCATTTCATTGTAAATGGAAATATTTTGCTCTTTTTTATTATATATATATATCATATATATATATATATATATATATATATATATATACCACATCCTTATCCATTCATCAGTCAATAGACTTTGGGCTCTTCCCATAGTTTGGTTATTGCTGATAATGCTGCTATAAAAATTGGGGTGCATATGCCCCTTCGAATCATTATTTTTGTATCCTTTGAGTAAATGCCTAGTAGTGTAATTGCTGGATTATAGCATAGTTCTATTTTTAATTTTTTCAGGAACCTCCATACTGTTTTTCAGAGTGGCTGCACCAATTTGCATTCCCACCAATAGTGTAAGAGGGTTCCCCTTTCTCCATATCGTCACCAATATCTTATGTACTTTGTGTTGGTAATTTTAGCCATTCCGACAGGTATGAGGTGGTATCTCATTATGCTTTTGATTGTATTTCCCTGATGATGAGTGATGTTGAGCATCTTCTCATGTGTCTGTTCGCCATCTGGATGTCTTCTTTGGAAAAGTATCTGTTTGTGTCTTCTGCCCATTTCTTGACTGGATTATTTCTTTGGATGTTTAGTTTGATAAATTTTCATTGCTTTTGGATATTAACATTTTGCTCCAGATATTTAAAGGATTAATAAATGATTTCATAATTATTTTTATATTTCTCCCCAGTCTTTTTCTTTTTCTTTTTTTTTTTTTCAGGAGCAAGAACCACACAGCGATATCCTTTAAGAATATTCTGGATAGCTATATTCTTTTTTTAAAAAGATTTTATTTATTTGTTCGACAGAGAGAAAGAGATCACAAGTAGGCAGAGAGGCAGGCAGAGGGAGAGGGGAAGCAGGATCCCTGCTGAGCAGACAGCACAATGCGGGCTTGAGATCATGACCTGAGCCGAAGGCAGAGGCTTAACCCACTGAGCCACCCAGGTGCCCCAGGATAGCTATATTCTTTCCATGTTAGTGATGACTGTCACAAAAATATTTAGCAGACTCTGATCACCTTATTATTTATATCTTATAACAAATAATTTTTTAGTAATTGATGTACTTTTGTGGATTTTTCTTTAATTAGAGGAAATTTGTATTATATACAGAGATTTTCTTTTTAATTTATCTTTACTTTTTAAAAGATGAAAAATAGGACTTTTTAATAATCAATTATAAATGAGAACACAGATTGCATATTACTTACCAATATTAATAAAGTTAAAAAGTGTGAAGAATTTATAGAGTAACTTTTAATTATAAAGCAATGTTTCTAAGCTTTGAGAAAACTTTGTATTTTTCTCGTTTTAGGTTTTGCTTCCTAATGTGACTAATATTGAGATAGCTAACCTCAGAACTCATTTAGAAAATATTCAGACTGATTAAGAGTTACAGCAATTATTTCAACTTTTGTACAAATATCTATTCTTGCCAACATGCAGTTCCTCCTCACAAAATACTGAGAATTTACTCCAAGTAGTTTAAACAGACAAGAGAGAAGAGGGTGGGTAGAAGAGAGAGAGGGATAGAGAAATATTGGTTAAGCCCAATTTGGTATTTAAAGGATTATGCAGCTATGGAGGAACAAAGAGAAAGCATGGGAAGATGATGTCAGCTAAGTATTTAATCTTATTTAATCTAACAAGGAAAGTCTACATTTCCTGTCATCCTTAGCAGTGGTAGAAATTTAAAACATGTTTTGTGTCATGTTTGCATTTCACATAATTGCCTTCATATTACACATACGAGGTGAATTTCTCAACTTGTGTACTCAGCATGTGCTGGAATGCAGCTTCCACCTCATTGCATTCAGGTTGTTTGTCTCTATGTTACATACCATGGCAGGATGAAACCAAAATGTAAGAAATACCAGCAATATCTATCATAGGATAAAATGGTTTTATATTGTTTTTTTTTCTTTTTTTTTAAATTTTTTATTAACATATAACGTATTATTTGCCCCAGGGTACATGTCTGTGAATTCATCAGGCTTACACACTTCACAGCATTTGCCATAGCACATACCGTCCCCAATGTCCATATCCCTACCCCCCTCCCCAACCTCCCAGCCACCCTTAGTTTGTTTCGTGAGTTCAGGAGTCTCTTATGGTTTGTCTCCTACCCCATCCCATCTTGTTTCATTTCTCTTCCCTACCCCCCATGACCCCTGCCCTGCCACTCAAATTCCTCATATCAGAGCAATCATGTGATAATTGTCTTTCTCTGACTGACTTATTTCGCTTAGCATAATACCCTCTAGTTCCATCCACGTCGTTGCAAATGGCAAGATTTCATTTCTCTTGATGACTGCATAGTATTCCATTGTATATATATACCACATCTTCTTTATCCATTCATCCGTTGTTGGACATCTAGGTTCTTTCCATAGTTTGGCTATTATGGACATTGCTGCTATAAACATTCAGGTGCATGTGACCCTTCGGATCACTACATTTGTATCTTGAGGGTAAATACCTAGTAGTGCGATTACTGGGTCGTAGGGTAGCTCTATTTTCAACTTTTTGAGGAACCTACATACTGTTTTCCAGAGTGGTTGTACCAGCTTGCATTCCCACCACCAGTGTAGGAGGGTTTCCCTTTCTCCGCATCCTCGCCAACATCTGTCGTTCCCTGACTTGCGCATTTTAGCCATTCTGACTGGTGTGAAGGGGTATCTCACTGTGGTTTCGATTTGTATTTCTCTGATGCCCAGTGATGTTGAGCATTTTTTCATGTGTCTGTTGGCCATTTGGATGTCCTCTTTCCAGAAATGTCTGTTCATATCTTCTGCCCATTTCTTGATTGGATTATTTGTTCTTTGGGTGTTGAGTTTGAGAAGTTCTTTATAGATTTTGGATACTAATCTTTATAGATTTGGATACTAATACCTTCATCTGATATGTCATTTGTGAATATCTTCTCCCATTCTGTCAGTTGTCTTTTGGTTCTGTTGACAGTTTCCTTCGCTGTGCAAAAGCTTT
>CM052798.1:144908899-144938021 GCA_028533885.1 Nasua narica
AATTTTCATCATTTCACTGTACTTAGCTGGATAATTTTCAAAAAATTTAGGATCAGCATAGTCTAATCATCTTGTCTGTTGCTAAAGGGCTCAAGTGAAATGTTATGGGTATTTTATTTAGTTATTTTCTCCAAAACTGAACAATTCATCTCAGAATAGATAAAATAAGTGTAAATACCTATTCAAACTTTTGAATAATTCAAGTGCTTTTATCTTGTAGGATGCCAGCTAATCAAAAGAAAGCTGGAATAGTAATATTAATCTCTAACAGAGTATATTCTGAATAAGAAATGTTGCTAGAGATAAAAGGGATATTATATATTGATAAAGAGGTCAATTATCTAAGAAGATAGATAATCTGAAATGCATTATCAACCACCTTGACCTAATGGACATCTGTAGACCTCTCAATCCATCATTAGCAGAATATACATTCTTCTCAAGTGCAAATAGAGTATTCACTATGATACATTATATTCTGGGCCATAAAGCAAATGCTAGGAAATTTAAAAGAGTAGACATAACAGCAAGAATGTTCTTGGAGTACAATGAAACTAAGCTAGAAATCAATAATAGAAAAATATTTGGGTAATGTCCAAGATTTTGGAAATTGAACAACACATTTATAAACAATCTGAGTCTAAGTAGAATACAAAGGAAATTTAAAAAATATTTTGACCTAAATTAAAATGCAACATAGCAAACTTCATGAGGCACTGCTAAAGCAGTCCTTTGGAGGAAAACTATAGTATTAAATGCATACATTCGGGGAAAAAATCTGAGATCAGTAACTTCAGTTTCCATATAACAACACTAGAAAAAAAAGTGTTAGCAAAGCTATAATTTAACACCTCAATCCCAATAATCCCAGTGGTAGAAAAACTTTATTTGCTATCTTTGTAAATCCCAATTCTAAACCTATGCCAGACAAGCCCCCACCCCAAAATACACCTGTTACTGATCTCTGCTTGAAGAAGAGAAGTTCTGATCTACTGTATTTGAAAATCAATAGAACTAACTGCCATGAATTTTTGGGAGATTGTTAAGTAGTTTGCTTAATTGATTTTATTACTACATTCCTGTATTTCCAATGGACATCTCAACTTTTGTCTAAAGAACAAAAAAATTGTAATGTATTGATTTTATTTTCTAGATATTTTGAAATATTTCTCTGTCTTCCTCAATAGCTTCTTTATCTCTCAACGTATTTTTGGGGTGGAATAAAAAAGTACTAGTAATTTCTTATCTAAATTCAGTTAACACAGTGTTACTTCCAATTACTAGCTTCATGAAAGCAGCTTGAAATACAATAACATTTTTCTGAAGATAGACAGCAAAAGCTTCTCAGCATGAAAGGTTCAGTGCACTTTGAACATTCATACACATATTAAATGATAATGAAAGTGTTACCTGACTTCAGAATTTTAAGTTATCATAGAAGGCAAAGAGGATGTTTCAATATGAGTGTAGCATTGTAGCATATGATTTATTATAAAAGCTCAAGATACAAGTTAGTTTCTCTACAGCTGATGAAGGAAACAGAAGTTTAGGATTAAAAATATGAAGCTTTCCTCAGATTCATGTCTATATCACTTTTTGCCCTTCCATTTTTCAAGCAGCTTCCTCTAGTCTATATTTAGAGAAGCAGCTGGCGGATACTTTGTGTCAATAGCCCCCATGAAGTATCTATGGGGTTTCTGGGGAAAAAAAAAAGATAAATTTCCAAGTTTCAAAGTTCATTTACCAGGTGGCAGCTGAGCTGTTTAACAAATCCAAATTTTAAGATAGCAAAAATGAATTAAGATTTGGGGGTGGACAGTTTTCCAAGAATTAATGATGATAGTCACATAAGCATTTTGACATATTCGTAGATTTTGTATGTTGTTTGTAGCTGCCATTCTACAGAATTTCACATGCTGGGAAATCATGAGTCTCATGCTAGAACATGCACATTTTCTAAGATTAAGGCAAAGCTCTGGATTGTGTCTAATTCATCATTCTACCATCTGTTTAACATGGATTTATCACTAGTTACTGGCTTGGAGTAGGTAATCTTTAAAATCTTCATTCAATTTGAACAATGATCTGTAGAGTTTTATCCATAGAGCCTCTGTAGGACTCCTATAACTCAGCCAGCAACATAGTTAATACAAATTCAAAGCAAAACCAAAAAACAAACAAACAAAAAGATTTATATCCAGCTGTGGCCAAATTGTAGCTCATTGCTTTAACTTGTCCTTCTATGAATCCAAGTATTGGAAAGAGAACAGCTGCATAAGCAATGCTACACTTTCCTTATTAACCACGCTCAGTTAAAAACAGCCAGAAAGGAGGTTTTTTTTTTTTATCTTAAAGGAAAGTTTGTCTACAACACTGAGGTTAATTTACTTAAATCGCAAACCGTGCTTATAGCCCCAGATCCCCAGTAGTCTGATAATACGATCTAAATTATTTTTGATATTCCCAGAGGGTATCATTCCTACTAATCCAAACAGTTACGAAGTTCTAGGATGCTATAATTATTTTTATATTTTTCTCTTTTATATTTTGCTTTGTGGTATGTATGCATAAAACAACAGACTTTCACTTGTCAAAAAGCCCGTGTATAAATCTACCTATATTTGTATATAGGACTAAATCCTTCCTGTACATATTATATTTAGGTGTACATATTATTTCTGAGCATGTGAATTCATTTGTTTCTAGGGTAAGCAATATTACAAATGAAAACAAAAACATTTACAGTAACAGAATTATTAACATAGCTGATGATAGACCTTTCATAAGACATATGGAACAATAAAAATCAAAGATAACTGTAAAAATCAAAGAGGGTAGTAAATGGCATAGGAGAGTTTATTTTTGAGAGGAAACATGATTAGACAAAACTTAAATGTAGAAAGGCAAAATGGAAGGAAAGCAAGTTTGAAGTTTAGAAAATAATAATAATAATAATAATAATAATAATAATAATAAAACAACTAGGTATATTGCTTAAGCAAAACCTAGTAAAATAAAAAAAGGGTCACCTGAAACTTAAGAAATAAAGGTGAACAGAAACAAATTCAATTACTCTTGCTTCACAGAATATAAAATACAATTAGATTCATAAAAAAACCTGATAGAATAATATACCAAAATATATCTTGCAAAATTTAGGAAACAAAAGAACTTAACATTTTATTGCTTCAGAAAAGACCTTTTCGGGGCACCTGGGTGTCTCAGTGGGTTAAAGCCTCTGCCTTCGACTCAGGTCATGATCTCAGGGTCCTGGGATCCAGCCCCGCATCAGGCTCCCTGCTCAGCGGGGACCCTGCTTCCTCCTCTCCCTCTGCCTGCCTCTCTGCCTACTTGTCACCTCTCTCTCTGTCAAATAAATAAATAAAATCTTAAAAAAGAAAAGAAAAGAAAAGACCTTTTCAGCCATTACAAATCCCCTATTCCATTTGATCTACCAGTTTGTCAGTCAAGGTACCCAGGTGGGAATTCACTTTATAGTGTACATATTAAAAGGATATTTCTATTTCTATGTTAGGATTATTTTTTTGAATGCAGAGATATCTTAATAAATTGGGGAGTTTCTTAGAAGGCTGCTGGTTTTTCTCAAAGGACACACTCATCTAAGGAATGGGCGTCAGATCTGCTGGAAGTCAATTAGACCTGAAACAAGAGATCTGAAAGTTATCGGGGCATTTTCTGCTCCCTTCTCTGATTTTCTGTGTGATTCTGATATGTCTACATAGTTGAAAATAGTATGGTCTCTGAGTTTCAGTCATTAACTTGAAGCTGAACCATTTATCTAGAAGAAATATATATATATATATATGTATATACATATATATATATGTATGTATATATATATCTCAGCAAAGAGCTCTAAGAGCTCTGCACGTCTTAGTTGTGTCCGATTTCTCCTCCTGTACCAACAAATTGTCATTAGAGGTAGGGTCATTTTACATAAAATATTATTTTTATTTGGTAATCATCCATATAGAAAAGAGTGTACATTTTCTAAGAACTTTAAATGCCGAAGAGACAAACCTTAAGTGATGATAGAATATATTTTGTGATCAGATAGGAAAACACAAAGAGTGAGATTTTCCTATGGAAGTGATGGTATGCAAAAATGGGTGCTCATCTAAATTCTAAATTGTGGGATAAATTTCTAAGTCATGACAACATTTCGATGTTGCCAACAGTGTATATTGCAAGTAAATACTATTCTAGTGAACTTAGAAATCAATAAGGAACTAAGAATAGGGGCACCTGGGTAGCTCAGTCGGATAAACAGCAGACTCTTGATTTCAGCTAGGTCATGATCTCATGGGTCCTGGGATTGAGCCTCAGGGATCTCATGGGTCCTGGGGTTGAACCTCAGTGGTGCTCTGAGCTTAGTGCAGAATCTGCTTGTTCCTCTTCCTCCTTCTCTGTCCCTTCCCCAAGCACACTCTCATACTCTCTCTAAAACAAACAAACAAACAAATAAATAAAATCTTAAAAAATAATATTTATAAGAAAACTAAGAATAACTTAAAGAATAAGTGGACAAAGATTATAAACAATCTTACTATAAAGAAGAGAGAGTAAATGCCCCAAATCTTTCATGACTAAGGATATGCAAATTGAGACAAAGTGATGTATCACTTTTCAACTGGAATATTTTAAAATTTTGTGCTACTCTTTGTAGGTGAGGGTCTTGAGAAACCTGAACACTAATATAATATTTCGGGGAGTATAATTTGATTCAATTGTCTGGAAGACATTTTGGAAACCAAAATGTATTACTAAAATATATTTTAAAAAATATTTCTTTTAGATAAAATGCCAAATTGTCATAATATTTTAACATATTTAATTATTTAACATATTTAACATATTTAATTATTAAATATGTTAATATTTAACATAAGAGTGACATATGTATAATAGAAAAAAAACTGGAAACAGCAGAATAGTGGCTTAGTGACATAAATTATGATAAGATCATACAATGGAATATTATACAATAAAAAGTAGCATTTGCTTTCACTAATATGGAGAAAGGACATGGGAGGGAAAGAGATTAATTCCTTAACTACAAAAATATTTCCATGTCTGTGATAACACCCAAGACCTTGCTTTCTCCCCTAAAACAACTGCACCTCTGATATAATCTCAAACTCCTGTTTTCTGATCATAATCTCAATATGCTCTGTAGGACTCCCCTGACAAATAATTAACCTTATTAGAACTTCAGTTACATTTGCTCCATGTCCTTTTACTATCTAGCACTTTACTCTTGTTTTCATTCCCTTTCTTATCAAGTTTAGATTTCAGAAGGTATAATTACAAACATGCCTTTGCAAATATTCTCAATCATCTCTTCTCTCTCTCCCTTTTTCTCATCTCTCAAGTCTTTCTCATTTTATTCACAGGATGAAACTCCAGTCCCAGATAAAATTTCTATCCATGCTTCATGGATTTGCCTTAGAGGATGATCTTTGTGAAGTAGTTCTCACAATTAGGGTCCAGCGATTTTATTTTAAATTCATTATCTCAACAACATCAATTCTGTATTAGCTGCCTGATACGCTGACTTTCCAATGATTTGATATATCTATGTTATAACTTCTTTGTTTTTTCAAATTTCCAATACTTTCCAATAACTTCTCCTCATATTTCATTATAGAAACTGTCAGATATACTTATCCACATATTTCTAACATCATATGCAAAAATACTTACTTGTTTCTTTATTGGTTTCTCTGCCTTCCCTCTTGTTAAAATGGGACCAGCCCTTGAGACTGATCTCACCCACTCTTATTCTCTCAACGACCGCCTCCCTCAGTTAGCTTCTCTGTCCCCACACATAGCCAATCTCTTCTGTACACCAATATTCTTATAAACATGCCATCATGCTCTACCAAATCTCATCCTGGACAAGAAAACCAGAAAATTTTCATCCCACGTATCTCCTGTTATTTACTCATTAATTTGGCTCCCATTAATTTGGCTCCCATTCCAGATAATTTCCAAATAAATTTTCTGTACTGGCAGTCTCTACTTTTTCACATATATTCATTGCTTCAAAAAACACAAACTGGCCTCTTTTTTGCTCACTAAAATTCTCTGTTCCAAGTACACAATAACTTCCACAGTACATATAATATATATAATATCCACAGCTTCTAAGAATATTCTGCAGCTTTTAGTATTAATGGTCACTTCATTCTATTGAGAGTCCTTTTCATTTGGAACCATACTCTTCTGGTGTTTATTGTCTCACAATGGCTTCTCATTCTTTGCCCATATTATCAGATCTTTCATCTATTCTTAATTCTATATACTGGAGCTCTTCAAGGATTATCCTGAGACAATTCCTTTTGCTTTGTCCAAAATCTTTCCTTATAAGATTACTGCAAATACCATAGCTTGAAATAGTGTTAAAAACTGGTATTTCTCAAATGTATCTTTAGACAATATCTCACTTTTTAGTTGCACACTTTTTTAAAATCCAACTGTCCATCTAATATCTATTTCTACTTAGAACTGTAAAGAAAATTGCAAAGGTACAATAGTCAAAACAATGTTCCTGATTCCCACAGTTGAAAATGGCACCACCAACCCTCCTGACTTGGCTCATGAAGAGATTCTTTCCATTTCTTTTCCTCCAACCTCTACTTCATTTTTTTTTAAGATTGCATTTATTTATTTGACAGAGAGAAAGAGATCACAAGTAAGCAGAGAGGCAGGCAGAGAGAGGAAGGGAAGCAGACTCCCCGCTGAGCAGAGAGCCCAATGTGGGGCTTGATCCCAGGACCCTGACATCATGACCTGAGCTAAAGGCTGAAGCTTAACCCACTGAGCCTCCCAGGAGCCCTCCCACCTCTACTTCTTTATAAAGTTCTGTTCCCTCTATCTTCAACATATATTTTTATTCTGACCATTTATATTGACTTCCGCTGACATTAACTTTAACCCAAGCCACTATTATTTATTACTCCTCCAAGTTTATCATTTTATTCAGTTATTTTATAGATCATCTTATAATCTATAGATTTTTAACAATGCAATATATTAAAACAAAAACAACAAAATAAAAACACTATAAAACTTCACCATTAAACATGTATCATGATTTATCATTGATAAAATCAAAACTCTATCACAGGTTGCAAAATCTTGCTTGGACAATGTTGTGACATTCTCTCCAACTGCATGTAATCCCACATCTCTCTTGATCTGCTAGACTCTGCCACTGGGAGATTCTCTTTTCTTTGAACATGCCAAGACATTGTTGAATTTAGGACATTTGCATAGTGTTTCCTATAATGCTATTGTTCTTCCTCCAGCTCGTCACAAAATTGTCTCATTTTTCTCCTTAAAGTCTCTGTCATTGATCTGTTTTCCTCTGTGACTAATATAAATTTTATTCAAAACTGCCTCTAAAATAAAAAAAATGTATTGGCCCATGTATTGGAAACCCGCATGGAATGCAGACTGCATGTTATTTTAATCCAATGGTACTAGCTCTATGTCTCTGTGATTTTCTAAGGTTACTTCTGTGGGGTGGCTTTGATCTTATAGTGTTTACAAATGGCTACAGCATCTCCAGGCTTCATAGCTACAACCCATAGTATCGTACATAAGAGAAAGTTTCATTTCTGCTACTTTTATGTCAAGCTGCAAGTATTCTTAATATCTTCAGAAAAGCAACTTTATTCTCCAAAACTAGAGTTCACAGTCTTTCCCAAGTCAATGCTTATAGAACAAGAAATACCAGGAACTGTTTTAATTAGTCCTATATCATCTGCTTCATTCCTAGGTGTTCCTAGCATCTCTCAATACATATGAATTGTGGTTACGCAAATACAAATCAAAGTAGTTTCCAAGTGAGAGAGACAGTAACTACAATATCCTCTGCAAGGACTCAGTTCAAATATCATATTTCCAAAGATAACATCTATGATCATCCAACCTAAAACAGCTTCTAAAACAGTGAATTTCAGTCTCATCATTATTGATTTCCTTCTCTATACTTATCACAATCTATAATTATGGTACATATTATACTTTAACTTGTTGGTTGCCTATCTCCCCCATTGCTGTAGAAGGTGCATGGAGGTAAAGACTTTATGTTGCTACTTTTGTTTATTTCCATTATTGGAAAACGATTCATGAGTACAGGTTTTCTGCTCATTTTTAATTTGCTTTATACCAGATTTCAAATATTGCAAATGATATATCTGATAAGAGATTTACATCTAAAATAATAAACAACTCATATAAGTCAATAGGAAAAAGACAACCTGATTTTAAAATGGGTAAAGGAATTGATATTTCTCCAAAGAAGACATACAAATCGCTCACAGGTATGTGAAAGGGTTCTCAACATTACTAATCATCAGTGAAGTACAAGTCTTAACCATAGGGTTTGAATTGTAACATGATTTGTAACATCTTAACACATGTTAAGATGGCTATTATCAAAAAGATGAGGGAAGTGTTGGTAAGGATGTGGAGAAAAATGAAGTTTGGTATGCTGTTGGTGGATCTGTAAATTAGCACAACTGTTATGGAAAATAGTATGGAGGTTTGTCAAAAAATTAAAAATAAAGACACCATAGGTCTAGCAATCCCACATCTAGGTATTTATTCAAAGGAACTACAATCAGGATCTTGAAGAGATACCTACGTTCCTATGTTCATTAAGCACTATTCACAATAGCCAAAGTATGAAAACAACCTTAATGTCTGTCGGTGGATGAATGGATTTAAAAGAATGTGGTATTTATATGCAATGGAGTAGTCAGTCTTAAAAAAGAATGAAATTCTGCCATTTGTGACCACATGAAGGGACCCGAGGATGTTATATTTAGTGAAATAAGCTAGTCATAGAAGGACAGATACTGCATGATATCACTTATATGAAGAATATAAAATAATCAAACTTATAGAAGCAGAGAGCAGAATGGTGACAGGCAGGAGGTGGGGGAGGGAGTGGAAATAAGATGATAGTTGAAGGGTATAAAGTTATATTTATGCAAAAGAATTAAGTTCTGGAGATCTATTATACAGCATAGTGGCTGTGGCTAACTACCGCTTTGTATACTTATAGTTTGCTAAGAAGGTGGTTCTTATCATTCTAACCCAACAATATTAATAATAGTTATAATAAAAATAATAATGGTGACAGAAGGAAATTTAGGGAGTACCATCTATGGTACCATCTATGGCTTTGATGGTGGTGATGGTTTCATGGGTGTAAACTTATCCCCAAACTCAGTAAGTTTTATGTACATTAAATATATATAGCTTTTTTACATTTTAATCACACTTCACTAAAGTGTTTTAAAAAATAAGAAAAGCAATGAACTCCAGTGACTTGCAATGATATCATAATATCAGTGAAATAATTAAAACCTAAAGATCTATATGCAGCATGATATAATTATAAAATTAGAAGCAGCTAAATACACAAACATAAAATTTCACAATTTTTAGAAAATGAAGTGGTGAATGATGAATATGGAACTTAAATCATCATTTATCTCAGGTTGGGAAATAAAGAGGTTAGGATTGAGAAGCCACATAATCTGATTAATATTATTGTCTAGCTCTTACCTTTTTGTTTTGATTGATAAATTAAAGACTTGGGAGTTCGTAACACTACTAAAAATAACTAAATAACTTACTAAATAAGTAAAAGTAGACTACAAATGGATTACGGTTCCATGAATCAGGATATCATGAATATATAATTAATCCATATAATACAAAGTAGAGAAAAAGAAACAAAAAAGTCAGGCAAATATTTTCAGAACAATTCCCAATTACTAATGATTATGGCCTTTTAAGATACATATTTTTAAAAATAAGTACTTTCTTAAATATAAAAGTTAATAATTTGTATTTCTTAAAGATAATAATTAGTGCTTAATGTAATGAGTTATCTGAATGTTTATACAACTTAAATTTTCTAAAACAACTAAAAATATATTTTAATAAAAATATTTCTATTTTCTAGGAAATATAAATACTATATTCTGTGTATAATAATATTAATAAAAGGAAATTATTCCCATGAAATAATACTATATGACTTTTTAAAAACCAAATCATATTATTTACTTATTTTTGCTAAAAAAAAAATTAAAACCGAAGCCTGAAATTACTGCTCTGTCTACACATACAACTCTGAACAATGTCTTTAGGAGTTCTTTTACTCATTAAATAAACAAATAAAACATCTGTACAGTTGTTTGAAAAGTTAAAACTTATTTCTAAAGAAAATGTTTTTATATCATCTCAAAAGCAGTCTCTGAAAGAATACGTTAAAAGGTGAATTTTGGGCACCTGGTGACTGAGTGGCCTTTGGCTCAGGTCATGATCTCAGGGTCCTGGGATTCAGCCCCTCATGGGGCTCTCTGCTTCCCCCTCTCTCTCTGCCTGCCTCTCTGCCTACTTGTGATATCTCTATCTGTGTCAAATAAATAAAATCTTTAAAAAAAGGTGAATTTCAAAATAGAGTAGAAACCTTTAAAGGCTGTAATTAAATTTTGGGATAAGGTGATTTGCTGAGAGTTGTAATCTAAGGAGATTTCCAGATGTCTAATAGGGGATTTTAATTGCTGCACTGCCTGTAAATTCCAATTCTCTAAACTCTCAGTGAGTCTGACACTCATAATCATAGTGACTTGGGACATAAAGGAATAGGGCAATAAGAGGACAAGTGAACGGTTCTTTATTAAGCCCTCTATTTCTGGTGCTTACGCATACATAGCGTCCTTTTAACTACAGGGAAAGTGGATCCTGAAGCCTCAGTTGATGGCCATCATCAAGATGAACAGTTACTACCACCGAGCTAAAGCACTGTAATAAAGACACAGTTTGGGAATAATTCAGGACATTACATGGGCTGGCCTCCTTTTCTCAAATGCAATGAGAAAACTGAGTTTAGAAAGGGAGAAACAGACATCTGGATTACAGTTATGTAACTACTTCGCAGATGGAGGATGATTTAATTATTCCAGGGATTCCTATCTGTATTGATCAGCCAATTAAAAAAGAAAAAGAAAAAAAAAAAAACCCCAAAACCAAAAAACTTCTACCATGCCACTTAGAATGCCTCTAAACAGAACTTTACTCAAATAAAAACCATCACAGTACATTACAATCCACATGATGGGAACATTAAATTGTGTAATCTTAGAGGGGTAAATTTCTGGCTAAAAGTAGAAGTTTTTACCGAAGGTGAGAAGTTGCCACAAGATAGGAGTGAAAGTAATTTGAAGAGGCAAGTACACTTTAAATTTTGAGATTCAGAAAACAACCAAGATGAGAAACCTTTTGAGTCATGCGCTTCTACATACAATAATCCATCTGTCGGTTATTTTTTTTTTAGTCACTAAAAGGCTGGCATGTTTCTGAACCTCACTGCCTTCCCCAAATGCCCCATCATCTGCAGTAATGCCAGGCAACTTGCCAAGGGCATTCACAGGCAGAGGGCATCTGAAGAATACATTTGTATTCCAAAGTAGCACACCGAAAATCATGTCATCTCAAATGCTGACTAATATACAGATATAAGCAGCAACCCTTAAGATGAGAAAAATAACTATACTGTTGCTGAATTCTGAGTAAGTCAGAATATTTCTGCATATTAAGACTGATGGGAAATAAAAGGAGAAACCCAGCATAATTAGGTTATTAAGGGCAATAGCAGAAAATAACAGATTAGAATGAAATATAGGAGAGTAAGATAGTATCTAATGAGCAACAGAGGCTTTAATCAAGAATAGATACACTAACTTCTCTACTATATATATAGAAGTAACACCTAATCTTCATTAAGAAATGACAAAGGTTAGCATCAGGCTCACACTATGATATTACCTGTACATTATTTGTATATTTCTGAACATACCCACCTATAGTTTTTATACATTGTCCGTATGAAGAATAGCTTTAGGTATTTTTATGAATAGCTTTTTAAATGGATAGAAAAAACTGATTCTGAGATCTCTTCTTGAAGTGAGCAGAATACTATCAATGCAAAAATTATTATTTGCCATCACCCTTTTATGAGTACAAGGATACTAGCAAGATGTGAACAGAAAAAAACACAAAAGCATGAGACACTGTTTTCAACCTCTGTATTTTTCTTACGAATAACAATGTTGGTTTTGGAGTTCTTATTCATTCCAGAGACTACTGTGTACTAGGCTTTGTGCTAATCAGACTATATTAAGGAATGGGGGCAAAGAAGAGGGATCTTTAACAACATTGGTTAAAGAAATCTTTTTCATGGAGGTAACAAGATAAATCTTCCTGAAAAACAGTAGTAACCTAAGCAAAGAATGCATGGTCTTCATTTTCAGTGGCACTATGCTGGGAAGTCACATTGGCAAGCCTCAATGAACCATGTCATCCTTTATTCACACCCTTGTGGAGTCCTGCCCACATTGATCTGACCTTAGCTACATGCCTTCTAACTATAACCAGTGAAGTCTTAGCAATGTGATGTCACCAAAAGTTTATATGCACCATTTGGGAAGTTTGTGTCCCCATCCAAATTCATATGTTGAAACCCTAAAATTTCTGTCTCTGCATACAAACACAAAGGAAAGGCCATATGAGAATGGAGAAAGATTGCAGCCATTTGTAAGCCAGGAAGAGAGCTCTCGGCAGAAACTGAATTGGCTGCAACCTTGATCTTGGACTTCTAGCCATAAGAACCATAAGAAATAAATTTCTTTTGGTTAAGCCATGTAGTCTATGCTATTTAGTTATGGTAGTCCATACTGACAAAGAAATGACCTTTCACATGATTTGGAATGTGAAATCTGGTACCCAGCAAGGCTATTATTGAAGTGCAGACTATCCTGTAGAGAAAGGCTTCCTAGAGAAGTATGAGTGTGAGACATCAAATGAAGAGAGAGGGACACATGGAAAAAACTGAGAACTCAGCTCTTCTCTCCCCCATTTACATGTGGCCAGATGAATGACCCAGCTGACACTTGGAGCAAAGGACTCATCACATTTACACAAAAAAGCGTGACAAATATTAAACCATCGCTGTCTCAAACCACTGAGTTTTATGATGGTTTGTCTGGCATCAGTTATTAACTGAAACAGGCAATTAGCTTGAAAAGTGTGTGTGTTGGAAAATCACTACACACACGGTTCAATAGTGATGAAAAAATAAGGTGTAAGGTAAGAGAGATTCTGTTCATAGGGAAACTGTCAAGATTACAATTTACAATTGAATTAATAGAATATTTAGTATAATAATGTGTTATTAAAAAATACATACATCTTCCTAAATAAATACATGGCTCTGTTAATTTTTTATGTTAGATTACAGTGAGTAAACAGCTATACATAGCCTCCAACTTTTTCAAGGAAGCTTGAAGGGTATTTATTGAAACTATGTGACCCCAGACCTTCCTAACATCCCTCTATGTAGAAAGAAAGAGTATCTCTTGCACTCTAAGAGAAAAAATTTGGATAATCCACATTATCATATATCACAGAGCAACCAGGTAGCATGAAATCTTAAGGAGAGATAGATGCCTCAGAGAGGAGGACAGATACGATCACTGGCTCACCTGTAGCCACAGAAGAACAATGGGGCAGGAAGGAAGATTTCAGTTTCAAAGTTTAACCAACAGCCCAAGGGCAAGTGTGGGATCGAGTGTGAATATAGACTCCCAGGAGCTGCATACGCAAGATAAGTACACACACACACACCTATACCCACACTTACACCCAAGAAAGCCCGTGCTGTTTTCTCTAGATCACATTACCTTATCTTGATAAATGTGAACAGAATCTTTAGTAAGTAGACTCTTAAATTCAGTTTCTAAGTTTATAAATCTGAAGTTTCATACAGTGATGATCCCATATATTAGGCATCTATTTTTCTCGAACAAAGCTTGGTATATGGAGCAGCAAACTGAGCATTTAAGTATATATTCCTCATCCACTTTCTGCAGGTGGTCCAGGATATGGCACCAGCCTAAACACTTTAGTTTGAAATGGAGAACTGCAGAATCAATTTCAACTTAATCAAATGTCCTAGGGTGTGGTCCAGATATAAATGGGCATAGGCAACAGATCAGTAGTTTGGTGGTATAATATGTGGTGAGAATATAGGATGTTTGTGTCAGAACTTTTATTCTTTGCTCTTTGGGGAGTTTTGCATGTCTAATTCATAAGCTACAGCATTCTTAATATACA
Source organism: Nasua narica (assembly GCA_028533885.1). Classification (NCBI taxonomy): domain Eukaryota; kingdom Metazoa; phylum Chordata; class Mammalia; order Carnivora; family Procyonidae; genus Nasua; species Nasua narica. The sequence continues at coordinate 144,923,120 of CM052798.1, forward strand.
AACTTAACAGTTTGTATTTGACCAAACTAGATGTAGTCTTCATCTAGTTTTAACATCCCATGAATGGGTTTAGTGTTTTAATATAGGCTTTTGTGCTTATTAGCAGACACAAGTTTACAGTATTAAAAACACTAGAGCTCCCTTTCCCAAGCCAGGAACGTTGGCCTAGAGCTATTTATAACGGATGAAAAAAGTACCTTTTTAATAATTCACACATGCAAAAATGTTCTCTGTTCTCTTTCTCCCTAAGAAGAGAAAAATAAATATAACTAAATGAAAATGATGCATATCAAGATCTCACTAAGCACTGGTACTATGCTACTTCATTGAGAATACTATATTTCAAAGAAAAGGCTACGTCAGAGAAAAGAAAATCACTGCATAACACATCCCCCTTTTTTCTTTCTTTAAGGTTATTGAAAAATGGATTCTCGAAGTTCTGAAAGCAAAACCAAATGACTCCTGATATGTAACAACTAAGTCGTAAGATATATATTATTATCAAGGTAGGTAAAGTAACTTTGCCTTTAAGTGTAGAATATAATCTATGATTAATATAAAGTATACTATTTTTATTTAATATTTTCTATTTTTCTTTTGGCTTTACCAAATTTTTGTTAAAGATTATGAAGCAAATCTCTGTGAGTATATGACCTAACCAAAACCCAAAACCAGCCCACCACAGGAATTTCATAAATCTTCGGATTTAAGACACACATAAGCCTACATCACCAGGCTTGTTACACTACATAAATAAAATGTTATTAACTAATAGCAGGAAAACAAAAGGTTCATTACAAAAGAGGTAGTAAAAGTTCACTGTAGAATTGTCCTTATAATTTGTTAATGGAACTGTCACACAAAATTCTAGAACAATCAAATATATTCATAGCTTGAATTTGAAATGCATAAACTTAAAATATAAAGCAAGTATAAGATCTTTATATTAGAATTTCTTTATTTTTTATTTAGATTTTCAAGTCTATAATAAATTTATCCTTGACAGTTATCTCAATTTTGTTAAGGCAAAAGTTCAGTTCACCATTGTTCTATTTACCTTATATTTTGAAGAGAAGATTCATGGCATATGATTCTGACTTGGAATTATTTGAATATTAGATAGTAAATGAGCCCTAAATCTCTTTATTGCAGGAATCATAGTAAAAGAATTATCTACATTGTTTTGAGTTTCCAATTCAGGTTCTCAAATTTGAGCCAAAACTATAATATGAGCAGCTGGTAAACAATGTTGGTATCTATGGTGTTTATCAACATAACGGCAAATCTGTGAAATAAGAAGATAAATTACCAAAAAATACTGATACAAATTCTCTCAAAGTGCAGATTATGTTGAAGCAATAAGTCAGCCCATTTAAGAATCTTTGTAGTAGCCAATTTACTAAATTACTACTCATCACAAAAAAAGAGAGAGAAGGAGAGAGAAAAGAAAGAAAGAAAGAGAAAAAGAAAAAGAAAAGGAAAATACACATTTAAAATAAGGAAACCAAGGTTTAAATCCCAATTTTCTTATTTACAATAGAGTTTTAAAGATGAAATGAAATAAAACAAATAAAGGTCTTTTCACAGATCTTGAATTACCTATAGAGCCAAATTATTGTCAGCTTATCTTGTTATTATGAAGGGAAAACTTTTCCCCCCATTCAATTGGAAAAGGCATTTCTCTCTATACCTCTGCACATTGAACCTATACTTAACTACTACCTATGGAGGTACTTGATAGGTTGAAGACAAACTTTAATAAAAAATCCTCAACTGGGTGTTGCTAATCTATCAAATATCCTAAATCTGTCATACTAATTCTGTTGTCCTTCCTTGTAAACTTAAATTTTACCTCAGGTGGCAGGTTGGGAGCAAGCGATCTTATTCTTACATTTTAGCCACCACAACACTTACTTTCATCTTTATTAGTAAGAAAAGTGATACTACATTTCCTATGTGATCTTTCTTTCATTTTCTACCTCAGTTAGCTTAGAACCACATTTGAATAGAGGTGTCATTTTATTTATTATTGGATTCCATCAGAACCCAATAATTATTACCTGTCTTGTGGCACAATTTTAAGGGCAAAGGGATAATCCACATAAGAGTTTAAAACAAAGCATGGCAGATATTAGATGTTGGTTATTAAAATTCTTAACATTTTTCAAAGAAATCCAAACATTCTTAAGAACTAAGTGACATACAAAAGGTATCAAAAACATTTTATGGCTCCTGAGTATCATTTTTACTAATAACACATTATGTAAGTGTATCTAGTTTCCCAAATCAAGGCATGTGTTAGAGTGCATTCCACCACATTTTTTCTTAAAAAAAGAAAAGATTGCAGATGTGTAAACATCACATCCTCTCAAAATCAATTCAATTAGGCACAGTCTACTAGAAAATATGTTAGTGGAACAAAAAACTTCATGATAGGATTAGAGCCTATATATGATTTCAATATTAAAATAAAGGTGATGATTATACTTTCAGTGCTTGAATATATAAGCAGATTCTAACAAATAATACATTTTTTGTCTTTTCAAGAACATAAAAATATGCTAATAATCATTGAGATCCCCACCTCATCTATTAAATTTTCTTAAGTATTAGGAGATTGGCATAAGCATTTGGATACTAAGTAGACAGAAGAAAGCAGATTGTATTTGGAACAGTTTTACAACTGATTTTGCTGTAAAGCTAGATCTTTTGATGACTCTAGACCATGATTCAAGAATGACTACCATATAAATTATGCTAAATTTTGTATGTGTCCTTAATTGATTGACTATATTAGCACATGTTAGTAAAGTCATTCATATTTAATCTGAGATTCTCACAAAATGTGTAATACCAAGTGGAATATTATGCCCTTGAAGTACTTTGACATCAGTAAACTAGCATTTTCATCATACAAACTCTTCAGGCAATTATAAATATTATTATTAAGAAGACCAAGGTGCTCCCAAGGTGGAAGCTATCAGCACTGGGCCACCTGCTATCCCAGCCCAGTACTCCCAAATGGTGAGGATTTCAATAACCAGCCTAATATTAAAGTAGTGTAATATTTGAACAACTATTAGAAAGCTTCAATAGTATTTTGTATGGCTAGATTTCCTGGTGATGGATGTCAAGATTATTAATTATGCATTGTTATTCAATAAATTTAGCTTGTTATTATATAGCATGTGTAAATCATCTCAGGCATAGTGAGAACTCTAAGTTGTCTTGTAGTATGCCTTAGTGAATAAGGAAACTAGTTATATTAAAAAGCAAATACTTTTCAGTAACTATTCAGTTTTGTGAACGTAAGGGTAAGGATGCATTTTGGATTACCACCGTCATTCATTTTTACTTTAACTGAACATTCAGTCAGAACTTTAAGGCATATCAAACTGCATTTCATGAGCTATTGGATCAAACAGATTACTTATTTCTGATTTCTCAGGATACACATAGTACTAGGAACACTGAACAGAGAGTGAACATGTAGTTGTATGCAGCATCACATATATTTAAAAGTAGAAAAACCCTGACTATAGTTTCTTTTTTAAAAAATATTTTATTTATTTATTTATTTATTTATTTATTTATTTATTTATTTGATGAGAGAGAGAGAGAGAGGGAGAGAGAGAAAGAGAGCAAGAGGGGAAACACAGACAGAGGGAGTGGGAGAGGGAGAAGCAGGCTTCCCACCAAGCTGGGAGCCGGATGCAGAGCTCAATCCCAGGACTCTGGGATCCTGATCTGAGCCAAAGGCAGGAGCTTAACGACTGAGCCACCTAGGCACCCCTAGACTACATTTTCTTTCTAGACGCATTACTACCCTGAGGCTGACTTTTGTAAATATTCTACATTAAAGCACATAAATCAGATATTTGACTCTCTGAACTTCCATAGAATAAAATAGTGCAAAAAAGTGGCTTCAGAGCAAAAGGTTTATAAGATGGTGGAATATTGCCTATGGAGTATGAATTGATAGTAGAGACACTAGCTCTAAAAGAAAGATTTTGATAATAAATGAATGTTCTCTACTGATATATAAGGAGATAGTATTTTTAATATTTACACTCAAAATAATTACATAAAATTTTACTGTCATTTCATTCAATTATGAAATTAATAAGAACATATCACATATATTTTACCTTTTAAAAAACCCATTCAAATCCATAATGTTTAAAGATATTTTTATTTAAGGGACATTACAGCAATCATTATTCTAATTATACATTTAAGGAAGAGAGTCTTTACACTTAAGGAAGCCAAATATAAAAACTGGAAAATAGAAATAGGGTGTCACTTTAGGTATATTTTATATACTTTAGTTATTTATCAATGAAATTATTGCTTTTAAGAATACACTAATGGACATGTGTATACTCGTGCTTGTCCTAAGAACAAAAACCATCACTTAAAGTCATGTCAAATTAGAAAATTTGTAAGGTTTGTTTCGTGCAATATGCCAAAATGTGTTAAACTGCTAAGAGTATTGGACCTAGAAATTCTAAAACATCATGGGTTATGTGAGAAATGCCTTAAAATCAAAATGATTTTGAATTCTAAAGAATAAGCAAAGGCAGCTTAATTGTGTTTCTGTTTTAGAAAATTCTTCTTAGAGAAGATCAGAGTAAATCTACAGTATTGATGAGAAAGAATTAATGTTCTGTTAGCCAAGCAAACCAAATTTGGTCTGTAATCTTTGATTAATATCATCAATATACTTTTCATTACATTTTACATGCCATGTGTCTATTTTTCTAAATATATCTGAGGAAAGTTATTAAATCATAACGTTTAGCAAATATTCTCATTCACATTTCTATAACAAAATTGTATCATTCATTTCTGTATCATAATGGCATTACATTTTATTGTGAATCATATAATGAAGAGTTTAGGTAAGATTTTATGAATCTCAGAAGAAAAACTAAAGCATCTATTATCCACATTCTTATATTTTATTATACAAGATGCACAATCTTAAAAAAAGTCCTTATTCCTTTAAATCAAAATATTTTTTGAAAAAGCCAAGAATTCAGGTATTAGAGGAATCATAAATATAAGCCCAATCTGGATACTTAGAGAATAAAGAAATTTCCCAAGGCTACCATATTTTATAGAAATATTACTTTTACCAAATAAAACAGAAGGAACAGTTGTCTACTGACAGTTATGTTCACATGGCTCTAGTCAGCAGGAATGTTATGAGTCCCTGATGCCCATGCAAATCATCAAAACATGTTTTCATTGAGAAGAGAGTGATTAGGGAACTATTTTTATAAAATAAGTCATGTTCTTGTGGAAGGGCACCATGAGTTAGAAATTTTTGCAACCTAGTTTATGTTTATTTTTCTTTTACCTTCACTTTAAGTCAGAGATGAATTTGCTTTATTCTGACACGTAATGAATATAAATACTATACAAGTGCCTACTAGGCATGCTATATTTTAGATGGAACCTTATTACAGGAAGTCAATGTACCTATGCACAGAACTGTAATCAAAGACCTAGGTGTTTTGTTGTTGTTGTTTTCCTTCCAAATATCTCCTTATCCATCCTCTGTGTTGGCTTCATCATCCCAGTGCTGTTAGGGTGACTTTAACAAAACAAGGCCTTATCACACTCAGGTGAAGAAGTTAGACTATGTCTTCCTATGTCAAATTTCCCCTCATATTTCATTGGACAGTATGAAATGTGCCCATTTCTGAAATGATCTCTGACAACATAAATGGGATTACCCTGAGGCCTTATATGACAGTGACTAGGTTTTCAGCCTATCTCCCATACAAGGCTGCAGAGGGGAGAAATGTAGACATTAATAGTTTAGATTCTGTAAGGAAGAGAGAAGGAAAGGATGCCAAATAAGAAACTAACAGTTCTATCATACGAGCTATACAAAATAGACTAAAAATATTTATATACGCTAATCGCTATAAAGCATAATGATATGTCTCCAAATATATGGTACAATAGTGGTAATTAAAACCAATGTCAACTACTTACCACCCATGATTTAGGGTTTAAATATCTATAATAAAGTCTTCATATGGCCCAATGAAAAAAGCCATGTGGACAGGGTGTTCTGTTCACAGAGATTATCTTCCTGGTACTCTTAATTTTTTTCAGTGCTTTAATAATTTAAAATTAATACTTTTCCCAGAATATTATCTAAATAACTATTCATGTCAATCATTCACCAACCACTGACTAAACAGTCTTTAAAGTATGTGCATTCAGGGTGCCTGGGTGGCTCAGTGGGTTAAAGCCTCTGCCTTCGGCTCAGGTCATGATCTCAGGGTCCTGGGAGGAGCCCCGCATTGGGATCTCCGCTCAGGGGGGAGCCTGCTTCCCCCCCCCCACCTGCCTCTCTGCCTACTTGTGATCTCTCTCCTTCTGTCAAATAAATAAAATCTTTGAAAAAATAAAGTATATGCATGCTATAATGGAATGAAAACAACGTATCATTGAACTTACAGACTAACAATTAGTTCAGGTGTTACTAATAACACCTAATAAACTACTAATAAGACCTGCTAGAGATTTTTGAAACTAGACAGGGAAATTTGGATTTAAGATGCGATGTGAATAGTCAAATAACTTTTGGAAGAATACTTAAAATTGGTAAAGAAGTCTAGAAACAATTATCAAGTAGTTTAAACAAACAATGTAAGAACATAGGTAAGTTCTATGAGCAAGCAATTGTACTCAAAAAGTATACCAAAAAAGTACAGAACCTTTAAGGAATGGACATGTATTTTTTTCCTAGTCACTAATAAGCTACCATTCTTTTTCTGATTTTTTTTAACAAGTAATGTTTCCATCTTCACTGTTCCTCTGTCTACTTTGCTTTATCATTTATCTCAAGCATGTTTTCTCCATATATATCAGTGGGGTGAATCTCGTTATTTAAGATTTTGTAACTTTTAGCACCAGTGTTTACTTCTACAGAAAGATTAAGTCTCTCTCCTCCAGAATCCATACCAATGTCTAAAAATGATTTCTGTTGGCTCAACTATAATCTTATACCTGTAGCAAGGATGGTGAAACAAGTTGACATGTGATGGGAAAGCTGTTTTCAAAAGGAAGAATGCTAAGCTAATGAAAGTAGATGTCTATTGGATGAGTTTCAGAAAGAAAAAGAAAAACACTTTTATTCACAGCTTAAGTACAAATAGTAAAAGAGATGAAACTGCCCTGAATGTTAAGACTTACATTGTGGGAATGAGAACATTAGAGATTTTACTAATAAAAATCAGAAGATATATTCTTCGTTTATGATCCAAAGCATTAATTAGGTGCCTGGTGAAGGGTCAAAGTTAGGACTTGAGTGAATGAGTGAATGTATAGATAAATGAAAAAAAAAAAGGTAAATATGAACAGATGATTCAAATACTTGCTGTGTCAAGCCTTATATTGAAAATGCAAGGAAATGCACCTAGCTGGCTCAGTTGGTTAAGCTGGTTAAGCCTTTGCCTTTAGTTTAGATCATTATCCCAGGGTTTTGGGACTGAACCTCACTTTAGGCTTCCTGATCATTGGGGAATCTGCTTCTCCCTCTGCCCCTCCTCCTGCTCCTGCTCTCTCTCTCTCTCTCTCAAATAAATAAAATATTTAATAAAATAAAATGCAAGGAATAAAATGGTTTCATGTCTATTTCAAGGATTTGAACCCCACTGGAAAAGGTATTATATATATGCATATAATTATGATAAAAATCTAATAGATAATGATTGTCATATGAAACATACCAGCAAAGTACTCTAGAGGTAAAGGCAAGATGATTAATTTCAGGTGGTCTGGAAGAGTTGAACAAGAATCAAAGATTACTTTCTTAAATGAAATTGAATTTCTTTGGAGAGAACATTCATTAAGTATTGGTAAAGAGACAATATTCAAGAATGGGGAATATTCTATATGACTTAATACATACCAATACAATAAAATACATTAAATACAATACAATAAAATCATTATGGCATTCTTTTATGTAACAAATATTATTGAGTCCCTATGATATCATCCACAAAGTTGTCAAAACCAGTTTTATAGGGATGAATAAAATATTTCTTATTTCACTTACATTTTAGTGGAGAGGGTCAAACAAATAGAGGAACAATAAAAAAGAAGAAAACAATACATAACAAGAAATGGAGAAACATTGTGAATCCATTATCTACTATCCTCCACAGGTACAAAATTATGATTAAAATTAGTATTTTCCTTGCAGCATAGATAATTAGTACCATAAGCAACATAACATAAACAACAGGAGCAATATAATAACACTTTATGACCAGAGACTCAATATAACTGTGGTAATGTAAGTCCTGAAGCAAATCAAACCGGCCAGAGAAATTTAACTTGACAATTCATCTTCCTTCTATAAATTATGATATTAAAAATAATGCCAAAAGAAATGACTGAAATAATTCTTAATTTATGGATGTTAGTTTCATATATTTTTTATTATCCACGTTATTGTCAATAATATCACTTGGGATTTCAAATAAATTATGTTATGAAACTAAATACATTATGTGAGCCTCTGTAGTGGGTTGATAATATAAATAGTTATTTACAGTAGCTACACATTTAGAAAAATTGTTATTGTTGAATATATGAATATATGTATATGAATATATGTAGTTACTTTTATTGTATTAATAAACACAATATATCATATTGAATTTATATACATTTAAACCTAGATGATGGGAAATATTTTAATGTGAAATTAGAAATTAAGATATTTCACCACAAGAGTAGCAAAGAAACATTTGTCATCTTTTGAAACAGCAATTCTAATATTGCAATGTCAAACTAAGTCTTTCTCTTTACTCAGAAAGTGGCTTTTGGGATTTAAGAGATAATAGTACACTAATTTTACATAGTGTTTTGAACATTATATCTTAAATATAAAGATATATTAAATATAGATATGTTTTATTCATAATCAAGGTTATCCATTACTATTCTAATAATATAGAACACTTCAGTGTAATGAATCAATTTATCTAGCTATTTATTTTAAATTTTTCAAATAAATCTTTTAAGACGAAATCTCAGAATAGTTATAATTTTCAGGTTTTTTTCCTTCAACACTGTGATTGTTCTGAGTGTGTTCAAATACATGTGGAGTGAGATTTATCAGAAACCAGCTGGGCTCCCCGTGCAGTGGTCCACAGTGGCTTAGAGGAAACTCTCCTGGTGTGAATTGGCAGTTTGTTTTTCAGGGGACTACTGTGGCTAATTGATGTCCCTGGAGCTATAAGGAAGGGGAGAAATGAGAAATAAACAATCTACTTCCCCACTCTGATTCCTTAATTCTAGAAAATTGCTGAAACAAACAAATAATATATATATATAATCTCCAAAATTCTTTGCCCTCTATTCCCCCTCAATTTTACTTCACTTCAGTAACATGGATTCTGCTCACAGAATTTTATACCCAATGAAATCTGTTTATAAACAAGTATTTTTCTCTTTTAGAAAGATGACATTGACATCCTGTTATTAGTCTGAGAAAATTAATATCCTAATCTGAAAGAGAGATGTTACATTAGGAAAACCAATATGTACTTATTCATTGTCAAGGTTACAGCTATTATTCTAATGAGAACACAGCTTTAGTCTAAATTCCCACATATATTTGAATAACCTACCACATATTTATCGTTTGACTCAGAAGATTAATTTAATCTTCTAATAGTATCACCTCACCCCATTTCATCTTTATCTATATACTCTAAAAATATCTTCTATAGAAACATTTATTGATTTGTGTTTTAGTTAATATTTTAGTATTTATTCTGAAAATACTTTGATGTAATAAGGTGCTTTGATGTTATGGGGTGCTTTCATTTCTGTTTTAAGGGAAAAAATTCAGGCTAAATGTAATATGATCAATTGAAGATATGGGAATGTGTGGTCTATTTTTTCTTGCCATTTCTGATCCATTCTTTTTCTCTTGTTTGTCAAGAGCATGGAATAATAACTAGACCATTTCACTGGGTAATTTTGCCCAAGAGCTTCTCTTTGGGTTTAGTTAATGATGAGCACTAGCAAGTTTTCAGGAGTGGTGAGACTAAAACTGGGATATTTATTCCTTTGGCTCCTTCTCTATAGTGTGGTGAAGGGTGGTGTTTTTACACCCACCCAAATCCAGAACTTCTCCCCACTTGTTCCCCTTTTTTTCTGGTTTTGTAAATGATCCCTCCTCTCACCCAGAAGAGGGTCAATGATGTACCAATCAAACTAGTCCTACATTATTTCTCTTGAGTTTCCTCATACCTTTATTAAACAGAGACATAGATTATTTTCAAAATAATTTGTGGTCAGATCTCATTTTTCCAAGACTCTGCATGATATAGGAAACACTTTTTTTTCCTGCTACTCCAGTTCTTATGATTAACTCTACTAACTTTATTAAACATCTACTAGAATTTCTTGGGGAGTATAATATGTATTAGAGTAATTTGTATACTTCCTTTCATTGCATTATATTATACATATTTTGACAGCAAATACTTTGTCTAATTCATTTTACCCTCTATAGAATTACTAGCACGAGACTTTCATTTTAAAAACTCAAGTAAAATGTTTTCTAAGGGTAGAATTATGTATTAGTAAAAAAATTATTAGTGAGTTTATTCATTTTCTCTTTTCATGCAGGGCAAACAAAACTCTCTTAAATGCATGTCCTTCTTTTACTCTCCAAAATAAGTTTTATTGAGTGAGTAGGCAACTCATTGTCAAAGAAAATAATTCATTCTTTTCTACATTGAGTAACATGACATTACAAAGTTAGTAAGTAGAATCTACATAGTGTAAAGATTGTACATCCTTTATAAATTTTAATCAAGGTAAATTGATCCTTAAAACATTATATATGGAATGAAAATATGAATATTTATGATCAAACGTGCATAGTAAATACAGATTATTTAAACACACACATGTGTTTATATAAACGGATGTGTTTCTCCATATGCATAGGAGGATTTTTGCATACTTGACAAATATTAAAAGCTCAAAAAACAATAGCAACCATTCTCTTAGACCAAATAATTGATATATTTAAGTCTTGAATAAATATAATTTCTCCTTATACTATGCCTAATGCATTTTCTTAAACTTATATGACAGCCTGTAACTGACACTAACAGTGTATCAATTCTCCACAATTGAATGTTTTTGTTTGTGTCTTTTTATTGTTATTTTATTTTACTTTATACCACTTTATATGGGTGTGATTGATATGTAAAAATCTGTACATACTTTATGTTTATAGCTCGATATGTTGGGAAATAACTTTCATTTGAACTTTAAGAGATCTGCAATGAAGTATGACTAAGCACTTTCTTCATTCATTATTTCATTTATGTTTTTTATTTACATGTAGTCTGTTTAGCCTGTATATAAAACTGTAGATTCCTTTTTTCTCTTTTCTTTCCTTTTTTTTCTTTTCTTTTCTTGCCTTTTCTTTCCTTTTCATTTCTTTCTTTTTTCTTTTCTCTTTCTTTTCTTTCTTCTTTCTTTCATTCTTTTTTTTAAAGTTCAATTCAAATTAGTTAACAGGTAGCATAGTATTGGTTTCAGGAGTAGAATTTAGTGATTTATCACTTACATATAAACACTCAGTGGTCATCCCAGCAAGTCCCCTCCCTCTTTAATACCCATTACCCATTTAGCTCATCCCACTAGCCACCTTCCCTCCAACAACCCTCAGTTTTTATATATTTAAGAGTCTCTAATGGTTTGCCTCCTTTTCTGTTTTTATCTTATTTTATTTTTCCTTCCCATCCCCAATGTTCATCTGTTTTGTTTCTTAAATTCCACATATAAGTGAAATCATATGATTGTCTTACTCTGATTTATTTTGCTTAGCATCATACACTCTAGTTCTATCCATGAGGGCAAGATTTCATTGTTTTTAATTGCCAGGTAATATTCCTTAGTGTGTGTGTATTTTATACATATAGTATATATAAAATACTTCTGTGTGTACTTTACATATACAGTATATATACATATACTTTTTTATCCATTCATCAGTTGATGGACATTTGGGATCTTTTCCATAATGGCTATTGTTAATAGTGTTGCTGTAAATGTTGGGTTGCATATGCCCATATTCAGTATTTTCATATCCTTCAGATAAATATCTACTAGTGCAATTGCTGGGTCATAGCATAGTTCTATTTTTAACTTTTTGAGGGACTTCCATACTGTTTTTCAGAGTGGGTGCACCAGTTTGTATTCCCACTAACAATGCAAAAGTGTTCCCCTTTCTGCACATCCTCACCAACATCTGTTGTTTCCTGAGTTGCTAATTTTAGCCATTCTGACAGGTGTGAGGTAGTATCTCATTGTGGTTTTGATTTATATTTCCCTGATGATGAGTGATATCGAGCATCTTTTCATGTGTCTATTAGCCATCTGGATGTCTTCTTTGGGAAAATGTCTATTCATGTCTTCTGCCCATTTCTTAACTGTATTATTTGTTTTTGTGTGTTGAGTTTGATAAGTTCTTTACAGATTTTGGATACTAGCCCTTTATCAGATATGTCATTGGCAAATATCTTCTCCCATTCTATCAGTTGCCTTCTAGTTTTGTTGATTATTACCTTCACTGTGCAGAAGCTTTTTATCTTGATAAAGTCCAATAGTTAATTTTTGTTTTATCATCATTGATGGAGAAAAATGAGAGCTTTTCCCTTAAGGTCAGGAACATAACAGGGATGTACACTCTCACCATTGTTGTTCAACATACTACTAGAAATCCTAGGCTCAGCAATCAGACAACAAAAAGAAATAATAGGCATCGAAATCAGCAAAAAAAAAGTCAAATTTTCATTCTTCACAGATGATATGATACTCTATGTTGAAAACCTTAAGGACTCCACCAAAAAAAAAAAAATTGCTGAAACTGATAGATGAATTCAGCAAAGTTGCAGGATATAAAATCAACACCAGATATCTATTGCATTTCTATACACCAATAATGAAGCAGGAGAAAGAGAAATCAAGGAATCAATCCCATTGACAATTGCACCAAAAATCATAAGATATCTAAGAATAAACCTAACAAAAGAGGTAAAAGATCTGTACTCTGAAAACTATAGAACACTTATGAAAGAAATTGAAGAAGACACAAAAAAATGGAAAGACATTCCATGCATGTGGATTGGAAGGGCAAATATTGTTGTCTTTTAAAAATTCATTATTTATTTATTTATTTATTTATTTATTTATTTATTTGAGAGAGAGAGATACTGAAAGAGAATATGAGAGGGGAGGAGGTCAGAGGGAGAAGCAGACTCTCCATGGAGCTGAGACCCTGGTGCAGAATTTGATCCCAGGACTCTGGGATCATGACCTGAGCCAAAGGCAGTCGCCTAACCACCTGAGCCACCCAGGCACCCCTGGAAGGGCAAATATTGTTAAAATATCTATTCTACTCAAAGTATTCTATATTCAATGCAATCCTTATCAAAATAGCACCAATATTTTTCACAGAGCTAGAGCAAACAATTCTAAAATTTGTATGGAACCATGAAAGACCCCAAATAGCAAAAATAATGCTGAAAAGGAAAAGCAAAGTGTGAGGCATCACAATTCTGGACTTCAAGCTGTATTACAAAGCCATAATAATCAAAAACAGTATGGTACCGGCACAAAAACAGACACATAGATCAATGGAACAGAATGGAGAACCTGGGCATGGACCCAAAAATGTATGGCCAACTAATCTCTGACAAAGCAGGAAAGAATATCCAATTGGAAAAAGACAGTCTCTTCAACAAATGGTGTTGAGAAAACTGGACAGCAACATGCAGAAGAATGAAGCTGGACCACTTTCTTACCCCATACACAAAAATAAATTCAAAATGGATGAAAGACTTAAATGTGATACAGGAAAACCATCAAAATCCTAGAGGAGAAAACAGGCAACAACCTCTTTGACCATGGCTGCAGAAACTTCTTACTAGACACATCTCCAGAGACAAGGGAAACTGTAGATTCCTTTTAATCTCAATTAAATGACTAACAAGATGAAAGCTAACATCATGCATCCCTTATAGATGTGTGGATATTCTCAAGAATTTATTGCTTAGCCATTTTATTTCTTACACTGTTTTATATTTCATCTAATCTACTTCCAACTTCTACCTTGCATATTAATAACAGCCATATCAACAACTTCAGCTCCATCAGTCTCCTGAATTCCAGAATATCCCTATTATTTGTGGCCTAATAAACAGTTGTCCAAGATATTAAGCTTCACATTCTCAAAACACATTTTTTCCACTTCTTGACTTTTCTATGTCAGTGTTGTTTCCAGCTTTAAATATTGACATCACCAACTCTCAATTTTTATAGTTACTCAATGGAAATTTTGCTTTCTATCACAAAATCCTATTTCTAAATCTGAAATGTCTCCTGAATAACTACTGCTTTCCATTTTTCATGTTCATTATTATTCATTTTAGTTCTCTGTATAAATTAAATAATCTCTTTCCTGTTTCTATTGTCCCCTCATTACTAATACACCTCAATTTTGAACTCCACAATGCTACAATGCTGTCTTATTAACCTGAACACACATACACACACACACACACACACACATCTGCTCATGTCATATCTCATATATAAATTTTTGGTTACCTATTTGCTACTAAGTGAAGTTACAACTCTATAACTTGATATTTAAATCCTTCAGATACTGGTATTTTCAACTTCATCCCCCATGCTATGACATCTCTAATATCTTATGTTTGGAACTCACTAGGCTTCTTGATGAACTTACAGTATTTTACTTATAATTACACATCAGAAAACTTACTCAACATCTTCCCCATACTCAGAATGTTCCTTCAAATTTAATAATATGTTA
>CM052798.1:144938521-144960617 GCA_028533885.1 Nasua narica
ATATCCAACTTTTGTATCAACATGGACAGGACTAGAAGAGATTATGCGGAGTGAAATAAGTCAAGCGGAGAGAGTCAGTTATCTTATGGTCTCACTTACGTGTGGAGCATAAAGAAAATCATGGAGGGCATTGTGAGAAGGAAGAGAAGGGTGAATGGGGGGAAATCGGAGGGGGCAATGAACCAGAAGAGACTGTGGACTCTGAGCAACAAACTGAGTGGTTTGGAGGGGAGGGGGTGAGGGGTTGGGCGAGCCTGGTGGTGGGTATTGAGAAAGGCACGTAAGGCATGGAGCACTGGCTGTGGTGCATGACCAATCAATCTTGTAACACTGAAAAAATAAAATAAACATATTTGGGGGGGGAAATAAAGTCAAAATTAAATCTTTCCTGATCTGTGGAGCTTTCCCACTGTCTACTTAGAAAAAAATTTTTCAAAAATCATCGTGTGTTAATATTGTATATAGTACATTAAGATTAATTAATTAACGTGACACGACAGTAGTGGCTCTTCACATTTTTCCAATTCAAAACATATGGATATGTTTATTATTATTCAGTTGCTCACCATGACAGTGATTTATTCTTATTTTTTTTATTATTATTAGTTTCAGAGGTAGGGTTTCATTAGTTGCATTGAACACCTAGTGCTCCTTACATAAAGTGGACTCCTTAATGCCCATCAACCAGTTGCCCCATTCTCCCACCTTTTTCCCCTCCAGCGGCCCTCGGTTTGTTTCCTATAGTTGAGAGTCTCTTATGGTTTGTATCCCTCTCTGATTTCATCTTATTTTATTCTGTGACATTGATTCTTAATTGTGTGTGTATTGTTTGTGTGTTGTGTATGTGTGTGTATCAGAGTTGGTCGTTGGGGGGAGTTAATAGTTGGAAAGAAGCCTCAAAAATATTTTTTGTTTTGCTTTTCTTTCAGATTCGACTTTCATAAGCAGATTTTTTACTTTGTTGAGTAAATCTAATTGTTATTTGCTGATTTTTGTTGAGTGCAGATTAAATGAGTAATTTATTACCTTAGAGCGGCAGTTCTTGATGGGGGTTGATTTCTCTCTAGGGGACATTTGGCAATATCTGGAGACAGTTTTGGCTGTCAGACTAGGCGAAGAAAGCTACTGGCATCTTGCAGGCAGAGGCTATGAATACACTGAACATCCTACAAATAAGACAGCTCTACCAAAAAAAAAAAATATCTGGTCTAAAATGTCAATAGTGCCAAATTTGAGAAGCTCAGTATTAAATCTCATAGCTAATGTACTTTAACCTAATTGAAATTCAATACATATTTATGGAATTGAATTAAAAATTAGCACCATGGTCAATCTTTATAGCAAGAACTGGTAGTATCAAGAAATAACACATTCCTCCAAATGAAAGAAAATATTTTGTTTCTGGTGAAAATTAATAAACAATAATCATTCATAATTATACCATTTTTTTGGTATGTGATCTCTCCTCTCATTACGTTTGAATTTACTTTTCCAGATTGTATGTGCATGCATACCTACAGAAACACACATACCTATTGGGCAAATTATTCTTTTAGGTTATGGTTTTAGAGAAACCATCAAAATGTCAGAATTCTTTAAGTATAGTTTTGTTGATCACAAATAATGCTGATTTTGTAAATGATAATAGCATCTTCTCAAGTGTCATCAGTCATTAACTTCGTTACTTCATTACTCATCTAGTATATTCAATTAAATAATAAAATTGAATAATCCATCATGTTACAATTCTTAGTCTTGCTTACTCAAGTATGACACCGTAGAACTAAAGAAATTAATATTAAAATGGTATTGTGTAGCACAATATTTATTACATCTCTAAGGCTTTAATATAAAAGTTTCTTTGTAAATCAAAAATAACTTTTCTTACTCTATCAGATAAATTTAATTAAAATTTGCAAAAAATTTTTGGCTCATAATGCCCTTTTGCTCTCAAAAGCAATGAAATTCCTGAATTACCAAGTGAGTTCAACTTGTTTTATATCTCATTCAGCTGAATGCTTACCATTACCACAATGATATCAGAAAATGACTTCTTAGGAGTTACTATTTACATTCATGGATCATAACTGAAGAAAAAATATATTATTGAATTACAACAACTATATGTTTTTTTTAAAAGGAAAATGTACTATTTTTATGGGTTGGATTTAGAGACGGAGTGTCTACTTGTCTGTTTATCCATAGATCTTGAGCATGTGTGAGGCAGGACTGTCAGGAGTCTAATTGTCCAAGATAAAAGGAATGAGGAAAGAAGTATACTTTAAAGAAAATGGGACAGTACAGAAAAGGAGTTTTGTGCACATAATGGTGGCTGCCACTCAAATCGACCTATGGTACAGCCCTGAAGGAGAATTAGAACAGTATTATTTTTCACTTAAATATCTGTATAGCAATGAGAACCCAAGGCAATACAGTTTTATAGATTTCGGGATTTGCCTGAATGGTGATTATCCTAATGAAATTACTTCGAATGATGTAGGGCATGGAATGAATAGAGTGGTCTAACTATAAAAGTGGACTAAACTCCATTTAAGGTAGAGGAAGAAGTTGTCCAGTTATCAAGTATAGGAACTAAGTCCTAGACAGGAAGAATGAGAGATACCACATTATCTCTGATATTTAGGTTGGGAACTTAAATATGCAACTGAATAGAATACATATTCAGAATGTGAGAGAAAAACTAAACAATGATGTTTGATGAATGTTGAATATCAATAATTTTATAATAATAAATTTTTATAATATATAATAAATAATTTTAAGTACAATTTTGTTATTAATACAAAAATGTTATTTGTGATGGGAATATATTCCCTAATTCTATTACCTAAACTGCATTACACATTTTGAGAGTCCACTAAACAAAAATTAAATTTGTCATTTCTCTAGATAGATTTGTTATATATATGGTAAATTTCCTTTTTTTTAAATTTTTTTTAAAGATTTTATTTATTAGGAAAGAGAGAGAGTGAGAGAGAGCATGAGAAGGGAGAAGGTCAGCTCCCATGGAGCTGGGAGCCTGATGTGGGACTCGATCTCGGGACTCCGGGATCATGACCTGAGCCGAAGGCAGTTGCTCAACCAACTGCGCCACCCAGGCGCCCCGGTAAATTTCTTTTTTAAAAAAGATTTTATTATTTTATTTGTGTGTGTGTGTGAGAGAGAGAAAGAGAGAGCAGAAGCAGTGGGAGCAGCAGGCAGAGGGAGAAGCATGCTCCCTGCTGAGCAAGGAGCCCAATGAGGAATTTGATCCCATATACGAGCGTATGTATTCATATAAATGAAATTCGATTTTCTTTAAAGAAGCACTTTTTCTATCACTGGGATAGTTACATTTCTTCCTGTGGTGTTTTTTCCCTTAATATGCATTTTTAGTGAGTAAACAATAATTAGATATCTATTTTTTTCAAAAATTGTGTATGGAAATAGTCTAGAAATCAGAGATATAAATAATTGTACATATTTATCAGATTTTATCTTTTTGTAAGCAAAACACTTGAACTAAATATCTTCAAAAACTAAATGAAAATTTTAAGAATGTATTTCCATCGTCAGGATATTCCAACTCCTGTTGACATTCTAGTTCAACATTTCACTGTAAAATAGCATTTTTTCTACTTTAAGAAAACTATTTCACTTCCTATCTTGTCCAAACTTAAAAGGTGACTGAATCTATCACTGTGGCATCTGTAAAATAAGCATTAATATAGTTCAGTAGTGAGCAAATTATTTGGTCATGAAAAATTATAGTAGTGATAATTTTTCTCTTTTAAAAGAAAAATAAATGTATAGAGTTCCTTGAGGAAAATAAAAAATACTTTAAGCTAGGCTGCCTATTTTATAAAAGATTCTAAGAGAAAAAAAATGTAATTTTGAAATCATTAAAACATTAGTATTTGATGTTATAATATTTTGCACATTATTCCTATTATATATGCATAGTATTTTAGAATTCACCAGTTATAGTCACATGTATCATGTGTTTATATACTCAAAAAATAAAATAAACAGAAGAGTTGGGTTTGGGAGAAATCTTTTTTTTTGTCATCATAAAAAGTTAAATATTCAACTCAGAATTGTCACATGGTTTTAAAGAAAGGACTAGTTTAGGAGTATGGGAAGATTCAGGAAATAATCTGGTACTAAATTACCTAGATACTAGCAATAAGAAGAAGCCAATCTGGCCAGTAGGACCCACAAGGGAAATAGGGGGTAAGTAGTATGTTCACAGACCAGTGAGAGACGGAAGCCTGGAGAGAAGATCCCCTTTGACAAAAGCTATGATCATTGAGGATTCAGTGACTTCTGGAAAACTCACTCAGGAGGGGAAAAAGTAGAGAGTAAATCCCTAGACATCCTCTCACTTAAGAAATCTCTGATTTTTAGTTTAGTCCATTGCCATCAGAAATAAAAATGAAATAGTCCCACCTCCCTTGGAATGAACTGGTCATATAACTAAGTTCTGACCAATGTGACAAAAGTAGAAACATTGAAGACAATTTCTGAGATGTGTCCTTAAAGGAAATGAGCATTTCCTTCTTTCATTTCTGAACTACTTCCTGCTCAATGGAATGTAAATATATGGCTGCAACTTTATAGAGTTCCCTTAGTGGCAGCATTAAGTTGAGGATGGCTGAGCTAGTATCCTCTCTTTTCCCCTCCACATTGGTTCTCCATCTTTCTGTGTCTTGTTGGCTGCGCTAGAAGGCTCGTATGTATGGGCTTCATTAACCCTAACCTGCTCACTTGCTCTCTCATTTGCAATTGGATTTAAGCAAAGGGAAACCTAGTCAGAATATTAAAGAAAAAAATAAGAGTGAGCTCAGGCTGTTTCCAGTTGCTTCCTCCCATTACATCATCTTGTGCAAACAGTGCCCCTCCTAAAAATCTCAGGTCCTCTCCAGGTGGCCTACACCACAAGACTATCTTCTTTTAGGTTTAGGTAAACCTTTCCCTGAACTATCCCTTCTGACCTATTGTTATTAATGATTCTGTTGCTACTTTGTTTTTGATTTTTGAATTTGACTTTGATTTTGTTACTACCTTGGTTTTTAGTGTATCTCAACCATACCCCTAATGTAATCATTTTCTAAATTGTTCACATGTTATCCTAATTCTAGTTATCCCTATGTTTCCTCTTGGACCTCTCAAGAAAGTGGTAAAATAACAAAATAGAAGGATCCTGGGATCCGTGGAAGATCAGACTTCCACAGCATTCCCTAAATATTGATTTATTTTATATGAGAGAGATGAGATACTTCTAATTTTTAGTGTATGATATAGTTTTGGGTTTACTTTATCTGACTGACAATTTACCATTAACACAATGAGTATTATGATTGCCTATAATTTTAAGATGGTCCAGTTGAAGTTAGGAAGAGAAATGATTCATCAATGGGTATACATTGATAGAAATGGGTCTACGTTTAGCTTGTTTTATTAAAATCATTATTTACAGAGTATCTGTTTTGATCCAGATACTCTGTTACATCTTGAAAATATAGACAATAATAAATGTGGCTTTCTAACTTCTTATTTTAGACCTCCCTCTGCAGGGATTGTAGGTAACACTTTCTACTTGAGAGAATTGTAGGATGATCACTATGGATGGAAGAGTACTCTTATTGTCCATTTTCTGAAAGTGGCAATTGTTTGGACATACAGTGAATCTAGTTTGAAAAGACATTCTTTTATAGACCATCATCACTTCCCTCTTGTTCTTCCCCATATTCCCACTGTGTTGTTTGTTTAGTTGTTTGGTTTATTGCAATTCCCAAATATATTGCTTGCACCTGAGTTGCTTTTTTTTTTTTTTTAACCTGAGTTTTTGTCTCAGGGTCTGCTTCTAGGAGAACAAAATTCTAAGGTGGTTTATTTATTTCTAGATTTTTTTTTTCCATTCACTTCAACAGAATGATTTTCTGCCTTCTGTTAGAACCACAATATCTCAATTATAATAAACTTGAAATAAGCCATGAGTATGGATAGGGTGCTCTGCTGCTTTTTTGTTCTGCAAGATTTTATTGGCTCTTCTTGGCCTATGGTACTTCCATATAAATTTGCAACTATTTTATTTACTTACAATAAAAACTTGCTAATATTTTGAATGAAGTAGCATTATATTTATGGATTAATTTTGGAGAATTTGTGATATCATACTATCTATTTGTCAAAAACAGGATATGGTATAATCCTCCACTTATTAAGTTCTTTATAGGTAGTTTATTTGGTAAAGTTCTTACACATTATTTATTATAAATTTTTAATGTTATTTTAAGTGACATTATTTTTCAATTTTACTTTGTTCACCATCTATAGAAATAAAATGGTTTTCTCAAATTGATCTTACACAGATATTTTATCTGCACTCTCACATAACAATGGAAAAAAGAAGAGAAATATTCCAACAACTATCTCATAAGACACCTATACAAATATTCCTGTATGAATCTTCATTACGTGCAATTAATTTTCTGATTTTCTCCTTGTATTTTAGGAATAGCACTGGCATGTTTGTTATTGTCTTTGTGCTCCAGAATTTATGTTGGCCTGCTTGTACTCTTCATATGAGCTTCTGTAAATTACCTAAATCTTGGATTGCTTCTGATTATCTCTTCCTTTTTTTATTTATTTGATCTACTTTTATTTGGTAGATAACCCTTTATAAATCTAGCTTGAGCTTTAATGAACACTGCATATCAGCTCTTATTTTAAAATATTGGTGGAGGGGCGCCTGGGTGGCTCAGTGGGTTAAAGCCTCTGCCTTCAGCTCAGGTCATGATCTCAGGGTCCTGGGATTGAGCCCCGCATTGGTCTCTCTGCTCAGCAGGGAGCCTGCTTCCCCCTCTCTCTCTGCCTGCCTCTCTGCCTGCTTGTGATCTCTCTCTCTCTGTCAAATAAATAAAATAAAATAAAATAAAATAAAATAAAATAAAATAAAATAAAATAAAATAAAATAAAATAAAATAAAAATATTGGTGGATTAATTCCATATCTTCATTCATATATATATCCATTCCTTCAGCAAATATTTACTGAGTGTCTATTCTGTGAGGCATTTACTGGCCACTGGACTATAGGAAGGAACAAAAGTCAGTCTTGCTCTTTAGAGGTTTAATTTTACTGAGGAAAGACAAAGAACACATTAGTTCTCAAACTCTCATTGTGTCATCATAACTGACTCAAAATAATTTGTGCAACTTCAAACTAGAGGTCTGACATTCTCTAGGGTTGACTTATCCTTCAGCTGCCTGAACCCCTGTATGGAGACTTAGGCACTGGGTATGCTATCCTATACCTCTTTATGTAAAACTTGAGCTACTGAACTACTTAAGCAACCAGTTCCTATATTTGTTTTCTGTAATAAACTGTGAAATGAGCTGGTTCATTGTTCATTTTTCACATATTCAAACATAAAATGAGAATACATTCTTATGACAGCATTTATTCATTTTTCTATATGAGAGAATGAACTGTTTCATTACTTATCATTAGCAACCTATTTATATAATAAGGTGGTGAAAAAATAATGTCAAAACCAATTGGAGTTGTAGGACAATTTTGAATTTATAGAGTGCAATTAATCAAATTTGTGATGACACTATGGTAATAATCCTACTTGGTGAAAAGTACTGAAGAATCTGTAAAGGGTCAGAGGTGTGGTTTTGTATTTTCTTCTAAAGAAGATTGTCTGTTCAGCAAAATGAAATTGAATTTCTAATTACTTAGTTGGAATAAAAATTAACTCCTAAAACAAACTACTGTTAAACAACTTGTAATCTTATCCACAAAGCATGCTAAAAAGTTCTTTGAAATATTTGTGATGACTACTTAGTAATCAAATATATCTTTTGCATTCTAATTTGAGATAATTCATGATGTTTAACAAACCTTCAACGTTTTAGAAAAGGACTTTACAATCAGAGAAAGACAATTATCATATGATCTCTCTGATATGAAGAATTTGAGAGGCAGGGTGAGAGGATCGTGGGGGGAAGGGAGGGAAAAAAATTAAACAAAATGGGACCAGGGAAGGAGACAAACCATAAGAGGTTTTTTGTTTTGTTTTGTTTTAAGATTTACCTGACAGAGAGAGAGCGATCACAAGTAGGCAGAGAGGCAGGGGGAAGCAGGCTCCCCGCTGAGCAGAGAGCCCCATGCAGGGCTCGATTCCTGGACCCTGAGATCATGACCTGAGCCCAAGGCAGAGGCTTTAACCCACTGAGCCACCCAGGTGCCCCGAGATTCTTGATATTAGGAAACAAAGGGTTGCTGGGGAGTGGGGGTAGGGATAGGGTGGCTAGGTTGTGGACACTGGGGAGGGTATGTGCTATGGTGAGAGTTGTGAATTGTGTAAGACTGATGATTCACAGACCTGTACCGCTGAAAGAAATAATACATTATATGTTAATAAAAAGGTTGTTTTTAGAACTAAAGTTGTTTTTATATAAGAAAAAAAATACATCTATATCTAAAAAAAAAGAAAAGGACTTTATGTCACCATACCTTTCTGTATTTTTAATGTCTATAATATTTTAGCTGTGCTTTTACAGTTTATAAGTTATTGGGAATCTGGGTCTTCCATTTTTCAAATCAAATTTTGTGAAATGTCAAGTCTGAAGATATAATAGGGACATTAATTATATTTAATACCTTAGTATTGCCCCCTTCCTCTTGTTATTTTCTCAGTGATAGGGATATCAAAGCAAATCAGGTTTCTTTATTATATAGTACTATCCAAAATCCCCTTAACATCATCTTCTTCAAGGTCATCATGGTTTTTAAACATTCTGCAGTCATTATTTACAAACTTTTATTTAGGCTCTTACTTTTGCTTTTCCTAAAGTACTCTTAAGTATATAGAAGATTTGAACAAGCTGATTAACTAAAGTGATCTAACATATCTATCATTTATCAATCTATCTTTATCTCACTATAATAAACTAAATTGACTTATGTAGAACACTAAATCAAATAAATACACAAAGAAAAACATTGGGTGGTATCATCTAATGATGGAAGCCTAAAGCACTTAGGAAAGGAATTAAAGGAAGGAGGGAAAATGGTGTGGAAGCAGAAATGAGGAGTTGGCAGCAAAGACAATACCTATCCAGTTGCACAGCGTGGCTCAGTAAGATGAACAGTGATAGAGTCACAGCTACCATATGAGAGGGCTAAGGACAAAGAATGTTCTCAGGAAAGAGCTCATATTCCTAGAAGCAAGAAGGAAATAGTTCAATAGAAAAGGATTTGAGGGAAAAGGGAATTTGGCTTATGAGGTTTGGGAAGTTACAAAAGACTTCATAGGAGTATTTGCAGGAGTTAAGAAACTAAGTCAGATGAGAGGTTTATAGAAGGGAGTGGGGGAAGGGCCTGTATGCTAAGGAATGACTTGAATCTCTTAAGATCCTTGAGTTCCTTGCATAGTGAGGTAAATAAAGTTAAAGGGTAAGTCAGAACTTTCCATGATGAGGACAAAATGATGAAACTTAGAGGTTGATAGGTAATAAGGGTAGAGGTTTTGTTACAAATATGGAGAACTCCTAAGTTTTGTCTCAAAATTTTGGTTTTATTTTTTTCGAGCAATCTCTGGTAAAGCAAATTCCCTTTTCTATGATGTTACCTTCCTGAACATTCGCCCAACAATTTTTAGAGTATGACCAACATTTGCTCACTGTCCATTAAACTTTATGGGGTTCTTTTGAGAGAAAACTCAACACTGAGAAACATCTATCATTAGCAAATGGGTTCCTTCCTTCTTTTCTTTTCTTTCTTTCTTTCTTTCTTTCTTTCTTTCTTTCTTTCTTTCTTATTTCTTTCTTTCCCCCTTTATGATGACCTGACTTGATGTTAAATTACTCTGATTATCTTCAGGATGAACAAATTATATACTCGTTAATGAACTGGGATCTGCATTTTCTTGATCCTCGTCTTTTGCCCCAAATATCACTACTCAACCATATCAAATAATTGCTACGCTGCCTTAACTTCCCAAGCTCTAACGCATGGGGTTACCTCTTTCCAGGACTTCCCTTATAATTCCATCTTTGCTTCTCTAATGCCTTTTCGATTGAAAAGACTCAGTTAACCTCACCTCCAGATGCCTGACCCTAAATCTCAAAAGTGATTCAAGGTTTAAGTGCTGCCGTAGCAATCTGGCTTTATGACTACAAACCATTATACATTATAATCAGCTGCTATACTATACATTCCCTGTTTATTTCACATCAAATTATATTCAGGGTTGGGCATTATTGACAAGGAGGGGAAACTATTGTATTAAAGGAGGAATACATACGCTAAGTTCAAAAAATTTACATGAAGGATTTGTATAGTAACAACCATATGATTGTCCTTAGAGATACTTGATAAGGAATACTATTACAAATGGAATACAGTTTAGAAAAATTCTAAAATGGGGTTAGTGGCTACCAATTTTTTTTTCTTGCAACTACATGATGTATAACAAGATCAAAATTAGAATAAGATAATGTAAGGTCCAACCAAGACTAGTGTCAGCACCACTTAAATTTGCCTGATTTTTAAAAGCCATTTTTTTAGAGAATCAAAAAAAAAAAAAATAAGAAAGGAGGAAGCAGGTGCAGAGCATCTCACATGATTAGTTAAAGCAGTTTTAAGGAGAAATTGTGATGGAGTTTGGGAGAGTTTTGAATATAAGCTAAGAATCCAATTATCAGGAGAAAAAACGTTTAAAGGGGTGATATGAGCTCAACTGTATCAATGCAAAATTCATGTGGTGAAGTCCTAACCTAGTACCTACAAATCTGATGACTGTATTTGGGTATTGGGCTTTTAAGGAGGAAATTAAGGTAAATGGAGGTCTTATGGGTAGATCCTAATCCAATATGACTAAAGGACCATGGTCCTTTTAACAAGAGAAGGTTAAAACACAGACATCATCACGGAGAGATGACCATGCAAAGATATCAGAGGAAATTTGCCACTTCCAAGTCAAGGAGAGAAGTTTTAGAAGAAACCAACCTTGCAAACACATTGGTCTTAGACTTGTATTCTCTCAGACTATGAGGAAATCAGTTTCTGTTATGTAGGCCACTCAGTCCATGGTACTTTGCTATTGCAGCCCTGGAAAACTAATACAAGTGGTCAAAAAATGAATATAACCAGCTTTCCTGAAAATGACTATCTTGACAACCACACTGGTTTAATAATTTTTGTTGCTGAAGATGATGGTTTGGTTGTAATTTGGGTAGATGAACTAAATATTTATGAATCCCTATTGCCTTTCCCCTTCTGATGAAGACTATTCACTTGGTGGCTTTCTTTTGTTAGTGATAGTAGATAGGGGCAGGTAGGTAGATCGATGGCTTTCTCTGTCTCTTCCTGCTGCTAAAGAACTTTGAGCCTACTCAAAGAGGGAAGAAATAGGAAAATAGTGGTTCATTATAATCTTATCCATAGGAATTTTATTAATTTATTTAGCTTAAATGTTATAAATCTCTATGGCTACATAACAACGGATTTATTATTATTATTTTTTCATGATTGACTCAGTGCATGTGTGGTAAATGCCCTAATGACACTAGTTATTAAAAAATTATTGTAAATGCATGAGGTAATTAAATAAACCAAAAAGAAGGTATTACATTGAACATATGATACATATTCTTATACAGTTAACAAAATGTAAACTGTCTATAAAGATAGACTGACTTTAAATCATTATATTTGCAAGTGTCATTTAAAACAATGCAAGGTTATTTCTTTATAAAATTTAGTTTATGCTATTTCCTCCAGAATTATAAGTGCATATTGTGATAGGAAGTATTGAGATCAACTTAATAGGGTAAATATGAGACTCTTTTAATTAATTTCATAAAAAATCTGTAGTTAACATTATTAATTAGTCTGGTTGACTCAGCATGTTTATAGTAATTTCAGAATCATTTTTCTGGGTACATTTAATACCTGGTCAAGATTTCAGTTAAGAAAATCTTTAAAAAACCTGCAATTTAGAAGTAATAAAATGTTGAAGAACTGCTGTCTAATAGGAAACATTGGTGAGACATTTTTTCAAAGCTGATTTTTCACTTGATATTGTTAAAGTGGGCCTCTGAGCTAGCATCTTTATTTTTAAACAATTAAGGCATTTGTGAAAAGTGAGAGATTAAGAAAAAGCAATACTTAATTCTATGTGAAAAGTATACAGTTTTAGAAGATTCATTGCAAATCCAGATAATTCATATTTTGTTGTGTAATTCAAGTTGTTCATTTCATTAATATTTAACAGGATGTCTGTGTATTTCCTTTTTTGCTCTAGCCATTGCAAAATGGCTACATGTGAAAATAACTCTACTTCAAGCAGTAACATATTAAACAAATGACTAATGTCTAAAGAATATATATTAAAATAGTCACATGTTTTTAAGATAGTCATACAATTTTAAATTAGGTAGATATACATTTTAATAGAAGATTCAGTAACTTGATGGTATGGTTTTAATTATTTCTGAGAATGATAGATACATTTTCAGTGTTTATTGTAAATTGAGAAAGCAAAGCAAAGCATGCTTTTCTTTTCACACATAACCTGTTTAATCACATCTCTTTTAGCAAAAAAAATTGTCAATTTTTTATTGAGATGCAATTAATAGGTCAATTTCATAATAATGGTACACACATGTGTGTATACATATATATATATATTTTATTAATAGTTTACATATTTTAATCATACAAAACCTTATAAATTAGCTAACATCCCATTCAGAGTGATAGATGAAGCACAAAGAAATTAATTAGATTAATATGTGTCTTTTTATTTCATGGGGAGAACTCTGACACATAATTTAAACACTTCAATACTTTATAGAGTTATATAACTATAAATTTTATCTGCTGTACTTTTGAATAAGTTATTGTGTCAACATTATACAAATAACTTCTCATGATGCGCTTTCTGGTTTTATCTGTGCACTATTTTGACCATAATGTAAACAAGAACACTTTCACACTTATTTAGGATCTAGTCTGGACCCCATCACTGGCAGGATTTCAAACACAGAAGAACCAGAGGCCAAGTTGCTCATGTTGTCAGTTTAATGACCCGGCTTTGTCACTGGCATCTTAACTTCGTTCGAGGACTTTTTTATGATTTGCATTAGATTGAACATTACATCATATACCACCACTAAACTGAATCCTTGTCTTTGTTCCTAAAATAGTTTCCTGTCCATGAAAATTTGAACCTCATCTTTACATCTTTATCCTTAAAACTGCTGAATCCCTGTTTCTATGACTGCATTTTACTGAAAAGTCCATAGTGTTTCTATTTATCTAGTACTCTCAAAATTCTGTGACACATTTTATATTTTTAAGACTTTATTTATTTAGAGCAGTTTTAGGGTCATAGCAAAATTGAGAGAAATGTACAGAGATTTCCCATATACCCTTTGCCCCCACACCTGTAAAACCTTCTCAATTATCAACATGTATCAGAGGGAAACATTTATTACAATTGATAATCTTACAATGGCACATGGTAATCACCCCCAAATTCATAGTTTACATTATGCTCACTTGTGCTGTTGTACATTATATGGGTTTGGACTTATGGATAGTGATATTTATCCATATCATTATAGTATCATACAGAGTACTTTCACTGCCTGAAAACTCCTCTGTGTTCCTCCTATTCATCCCTCGCCCAACCCTCAAATCATGGCAACCACTGATCTTTTTACTATCTCCATAGTTCTGACTTTTCCAGAATGTCCTATAGTTGGAATCATATAGGATTACAGCCTTTCCAGATTGGTTCCTTTCACTTAGCAGTACACATTTAAGGTTCCTCCATGTCTTTCCATGGCTTGGTAGCTCATTTATTTTTAATGTTGAATAAAATTCCATTGTCTAGATGTTCCACAATTTATTTATCCATTCACCTGCTGAAGGACATTTTGGTTGCTTCCAAGTTTTGCTAATTATGAATATAGCTGCTATAGACATCTGTGTGTAGGTTTTTGTGTT
The DNA here is from genome assembly GCA_028533885.1 of Nasua narica. NCBI lineage: Eukaryota > Metazoa > Chordata > Mammalia > Carnivora > Procyonidae > Nasua > Nasua narica. The sequence continues at coordinate 144,952,550 of CM052798.1, forward strand.
GACATAAATTTTCAACTCCTTTGGGTAAATATCAAGCAATACAATTGCTGGATCATATGGCAGAGTATGTTAATTTTGTTAAAAAAAACAAACTGTCCTCCAAAGTGCACCATCTTGCATCCCCACCAGCAATGAGTGAGAGTTCCTGTTGCTATACATCTCTGCCAGCAGTTGAATGTTTTCAGTGTTCTTGATATTGGCCAATCTAATAGGTGTACAGTGACACCACATTGCTGTTTTAATTTGCATTTCTCTGATGATTTAGAATATGGAGCATTTTATTTGTCATCTGTATATGTCATCTGTTAAGACCTTTGGCCTGTTTTTTAATTCTTTTTTTTTCTTCTTCTTGAGTTTTAAATATTCTTTGTTTATTTTCAGTAACAGTCTTTTACCAGATGTGTTTTTTTGCAAATATTTTATTCCAATCAGTGGCCTGTTTTCTTGTTTTCTTAACTTTGTTTTTCACAGAGTAGAATTTTTAAATTTTATTGACACCCATCTTATCAATTATTTTTTTCATGATTGACTTTTCTAAGAAACTTCTAACATTTTTAAAAAATATTTTATTTATTTCAGAGAGAGAGACAGAAAGAGAGCATGAGCAGGGGGGAGGAGCAGAGTGAGAGGGAGAAGCAGACTCCCTGCTGAGCAGGAAGAGGGAAGCAGGACTCAATCCCAGGACACCTGGGATCATGACCCGGACTGAAGGCAGATGCTTCCAACTGAGCCAACCAGGTGCCCCCTTTTTGATTTTTAAAGGATAATTTCGCAGCATAGAAAATTCTGTTTTTGTTTTTCTCTTAACATTAGATATTTGACTCCAATCTCTTATATGCATGGTTTCCTAGGGGTTGGATGTAATTCTAATCTTTATTTCTCTGTAGTTAAGGTTTTATCCTCTTGCATCTTTTAAGATTTGTTCTTTATTTTTTATTTTATGGAGTTTGAAAATAACATGCCTCACTGTTGTTTTTCTGGGCAATTTTTCTGCTTAGGGTTCTCTGTTCTTCCTGAGACTGTGGTTTGGTGTTTAACATGAATTTAGGAAATTCTGCCATTATTATTTCAAATATTTCTTCTGTTCTTTTCTCTCTTCCCTTTTGGGATTCCCATTAGGCATATGTTGTTGCTTCTTCTGTCCTTGTCCTGCACAGAGACAGGATCTGATTTTATTTTTGTTTTTCAGTCTTTGTTTTATTTGCTTTGTAGTTTTGAAGGTTTCTAAGGAGATATTCTGAAGCTCAGAGACTTTCTCAGCTGTGCTCAGCCTACTAAGCCCACTAACATCAATCTTCAATTTTGTTATGATTTTTATCTCTAGTAACTTTATGGTTCTTTGTTAGATTTTCCATTTATTCTGCTTGCATTGCTCATTTGTTCTTGCATGCTGTTTATCAGAGCCCTTACATTGTTAATCATAGTTGTTTTAAATTCCCTGGTCTAATAATTGCGACATCGCCCCATTTCTGTTTCAGATGCTTGCTGTCCCTTCAATTGTGCTTTGTTGTTTGGTATGCCTTACAATTTTTTCTTGATAGGCAGAAATGATATATTGGGTAAAAGGAATGCTATAAATAGTATTTTAGTAATGTGGTGGTGAGGTGTGAGGTGTAAGTGGAGGAGAAGCATTCTGTAGAGCAAGGGTTCTATTCCAGGTTTTTAGTAAGCCTTTGTCTCTGTTCTGTGAACTTCAAAGTGTTCAAGTGTTTCTCAGTTGTTTTTTTTTTTTAAACAACGGATAATAAATTTGTTAAAAAGATTAAGCATCTGCATTGGTGACTTCAACTTCCGCTCCTGGTTCAGTACTGATGGAATGAATCTGTTTAACAACCTCAGAAGGATTGTGCAGGTCACTGGGTGGCTTGTGAAGCCTCCTCTAAAAACAATCCCAAGTCTTAGATCCTTCACATCAAAATCTTCTTGCAGTGGTTCTGAGTCTTATAGACATGAAACTGGTCCTTTCACTTTGAGGTTTTTGTTTTTTTTTTTTAAGATTTTATTTATTTAGTTGTTAGAGAGCACAAGTAGGGGGATCAGCAGGCATAGGGAGAGAGAAGCAGACTCCCCTCTGAGCAGGGAGCCCGCTGTGGGTTCCATCCCAGGACTCTGAGATCACGAGCCCAGCTGAAGGCAGTTGCTTAACCAACTGAGCCACCCCGGCTTCCCACCACTTTGAGATTCTTATCGGTCCTTTCCACGTGGCCATCTTGCTGCGCTCTGCTTTGCCCCCTTTGGCAGGAGAGAATGTCTAGAGTGGGCTAGAGTTGGGGATTTCTCTTTCCCCAGGGCACTTAGGCTCTGATAAAATACAGCTGCAGGGGAGGCTCTGATTAACTAGCTTCTCCTGAGGACAGGCCCTGTTAAGAAAAACAGAATGCTCTGGTATATTTCAAAATAGTTTCTTTTCTTCTCCACCTACCGAAAGCACGGGGTGGGGGTAGGGCGGATTTTTCTCCAGTATTTATTGTGAGAACCTGGTGTAGCTCCTGGAGGAAAATCTCACAGAACTGTGGAGAGTCTTCCATGCCTGAGTTCCCCCTGCAGGTTTTATCTCTGAGAGCTTTTCACTCTGAGCATACAATAATTCTTGGATTACAGTTCAAGTTTTCCTGCACTGGTTCCCGTGGAGGTGTCTGCTGTTGAGTACGAGCTCCAGTAAGGTAAGCCACGACTCCCTGGATTTGCGAAAGTAATCTGTTCAGAGCTTCCCCTGCCCAGCCATACTTGCAGGCAAAACGCGCGGAGCGGGGATGGGGGGTGGGGTGGGGTGGGGTTGGGTGGGGGGTGCGGGTCTGCAGTCAGCCCTGTTTTTCTAGGTTACAGTGCCCCCCATTCTTGCAAAGTCGAAGCCAACTACAAAACAATTGTTCTCCTGGACCTCCTCCCTACACCCCACCCCCACACCCCACCATAGGTACGGCTGCAACCCTCTCACATCCTGCAAAACCTCTTAAAAGGCCCAGTCTGAAGAAAACTTGGGGCAGCATCTCTCTTGATGCCTGGTCCCGCTCCTCCTTTGGAGAGAGAGTAAAATCTGTCCTGCTTGTTGCTCTGCTCTTTGAAATTCTTTGGCGCCCAGGCCACCAGCCACCCTAACAGTATGCCTGTCTGTTTCCAGTCTGGGGGCGGGGGGCAACAGTTTGCCTTGTGTCCTCACCTCCTTTATGGATCCTACATTGTGGCCTTTTCAGTCTCTAGAGGTTTTTATTTGTTTGGGTAGGTAGTGACTTCTAAGCTCCTTATATGCAGATTGGAAACTGGAAATCCCTTGATAGGCTTTATTTGCTTCTGGGCTATTTGCGTTTTGTACTGTTAAGCTTTCCTTGTACTGAATGCCTTGCTTACCAGCGCATGCTTGTTGTTTCTCCCTCACTGCAATATTCCATTTGGTGTTTTGGATTTTTCAAATCTCCTGATGACAGTGTTACTTGGGCAGCCTTTTTCATTACTGAGTACCAACTGACAGGTACATATCTATTGCGAACTGAAATACTGCACCCTGTGCAGCAGGGTTTATGAGCAGCTTTGTTAATTTGAAGATTGTAAAAGGAAATTAGAGGCTTGCTTTTAAATTTCCATGGTCATACTACCGACATTTTATTAAATAGGAGCACACGAGTTTGAAAATGAACCTGGTTTATAATAAATTAAGCTAAATTAACCATGAAATATAAACCATACAGAAATTAAAAGTCCTTTCAAATGATTACTTAATTTAAGGCTCATTGAGTATTGTTTTCTTCTGTGTGCAGATTAATTTTATTGGCCATATCAACAACATGTTTCATTTTTAGTTCGAGATTTACAGTGTTCTAGGCATTTGGTAGGTAAATGTGCTTAGTTTTAATTAGGTAATTATACTACAGTCAATAGTGTTGATATCAATAGAGCATTTTTACAAATTTCCAAACAAGGAAATTTTATTACTAGAAAAATTTCACTGAATGCTCTTCAGAAATCATGCAAAAGTTTACTTCAATGATTTTTGACTTGTACGAGCAGACTTAAGAGTTGAGTGTTTTTTTAGTCTACTCATTAATGACAGCAATCAGGTGAATTGAAAACTCAGCTAGGTTTTTTATTTTTATTTGGTATTAAGTGTAATTGGCTTCATCTGGTTAATTGCTTTCGTATTTTTACTAACTTTACCATGTTTGTATGTATTATTTTTTAAATAAGGACAAATATGAATTCAAAGTAATCTTAATTCTTGTTGAAAATAAGGAAGGAGATTTCCTTTTCTTAGAGCATTTACTGTAGAAAACTTGGAATTTTTAATTTTTCATCTCTTTGAAATGTATTACATCTTCTTAGAAGTGAGTTAAACCTCTTGCCAGCTTTAAGACCCAGAAATGACATTCTCAAGAACCTGGGAGCCATCTCTTTGAAATAGCACCTCTTGTCTCTCAGTTTTTGTGGGAGAGTAGGAGCCTAATGTCCCTAAGTGCCAAGTTGTAGAACTCCCTCTTATACTAGATATGCGGAATTTAAAGACAATTAAGTGACACAAATGGTCACCCCAGTTACCCAGTACACTTAAATAGTTTTGACAAGTGGTGCTGTCCAGTCCTCTGACTTGAGGACTAGTTATTGTTTATTTTGTGACTGTATGGTTGTACCTTATTGACCATATTGACCATATAAAAGGGTGAGACTTCTGACTTTAAACTCTTAGCAGATTACCTGTGATACAAATCACAATGTGGTTTAATGTTTATTCAGTAATAAAATTGTTTCTTTTATGTTTGTGGAGAGGTTTTCTGAGATGAAAGGAAATTTTGTTTTTAATTATATTTCCCAACAAACTACTTGTTTCCCAATAAAACTACTACTTTATTCTTAGCATTTGCAATCAAAAAGAAATTGAGCATGACTAGGAGAGACCCCTTAAAGTCAACCAATGAAATCAAATGCTACTTTTTTAAAACAATGATAATATGAAACTTAAGATATCAATACCTATGCAACGAGTTATTTCATGTTTTTGAAGTGTCAAAACCAAAGAATCGTAACCCACAGAAATACAAATTTTTAAAAATACCTTCAAAAATAGCCTGTGTTAGCTTTTAGGTTTTTATATTTTACAAAATGTTAGGTTGCTTTGAATTTTTTTTTTTTTTTTTGAAAATAGTTCTTGGTCTTGAGCTTATAAATTGAGTGCTTTCCAAATTTTTTTTTTAATACAAAGCTTAAATTTTCAAATACACCGCTGAGGATGGGGAGATGGAGATATTCTGTCACATTTCTATATTAGTATTTACATTTCTCATACATTGATATATTAGTATCTGGGAATTAGCTTTATAGCAAAGATTTATATAATATCAAGGTGGTAATTACTGAAAAGATCTGTATAAAAACTGCATCTTAGGAAATTCTTAAAATGTTAGCTATTAGCAGGTTTATCTCTGTAAATCATTTTAATTTTGTATCTTTTTAAATATATTCTGTATTTAGAGATAAAATATAATTTAGCAAACTCCTTTGATACCTGATATATACTGAGCAAAATATTTAGTCTTTGATTTTAATGTATTTTTTTCACTTAAGATATGGACATTTGTGTTTAAAACTATCCTTTTAAAGTGCCATTTTAATGATTGTCCTACATCTTCTGTACTAATGTAATTCTTCTAGTATGGGTCATATTTGTTTTAAAATTCTCCCTTTTTTTTTTTTGCTAATATTGAAATAGACTTGAATATACATTGAAGCAACAGATGTTGTAGAACTAAGAAATCAGAGGGCATTTCTTTACTGTTATTCTTGGGTAGAATATGTTAACATTTCTATGACTCAGATTTCCTTGCCTGTGAGATGAGGATAATAAGACTACCTACTTCCTAATTTTATTTACAACCCTAAATGAGTTAGTGCACATGTCACAGTCCCTGGAAATTTAAGTAAATGCTAGCTACTTGGATTGTTACAGGTGTAGGTAGTAGAGAATCTGGATTAACCCTGGCCTAAATATAACCTTCGAGTAACACATGCTGCATATGTAGATGCATGAAGAATTACAAAAACATCTTATTAAATGAAATAATAACAAAATATACAAATTAATATCTGAAGATACAGAAAAAACTACCAAATTGGAAGAGTCAAAAAAAGCTTTTAGTTAGTGGTAACACCTTTTGAGTCTTAGAAGATAAATAAGAGGGCCTGAGGAGCTAAAGTTGCCAGCGTGAAGAGAAGTAAGAAATTACATTTTTAAAGACTACAGTAAGTGTTGCAAAATGAATGACTCAGAAAGCTGTGTCTAATCACTACATACACACAGAAACAAACTCCTACCCAATTACTTCCTTAATTACAAACATAGTAATACTCGAGCTCCAGTTGCAAACTAAATTAACCCCTCCCCATTTTCTTGGGTGTTAATTGAGAATGTTCCAGGAACCATGGAAAAGAGAGGTAGGGAATCATATTCTATTTCAGGATCACATCTGCTTATTTGGAGGGTACAACTATAGAAATATAAACTTACTGTCCACTAGATTATTTTGTCTATGTCTATGAAGTTGTCCTAGACAAGGATTAGAATCTTACGGTTGGAGAGTGGTAGAGGTTGGTTAGCAAATTTGTATATGGAAACAAACTCTTACATACATACACTCTGACTCTAAATATTCTTCAGCTCTAAGAAATCCGTTTCATTATCAGCCCTGACACCAAGCACCTCAACTGATACATATCGTTAAGATCGTTACTTATCTCAATCACCATCTCCTATCTGTCTCAAAAAAAACGATGGCTAGGAGAGCAGGTGATGACAATGTAATATCTGGTTTCAGATGGTGAGGCTGGAAAACACCGGTGTAGCACTTGACCGTATGAGTACTGTATTTTTTTTAATGTAGCAGAAACTAAAATTTTGAGAATCAGAGGTTTCTATAGTTATGTTGAGAGAAACAGATTTTTCAATAGGATCTAAATGATCTATTTCAATAGTGAAGCAAGAAAATATTAGTATTAAGCTTGAATCAGAAGTTCAGAATGGATTTAAAAAAAAAATTCAAGGTGTTGTCCTAAGGCAGTCCTTTGGCTACTTTCTTGCCCACGGGGATAGCTGTACAAAGAAGTCAAACCATGGACAGCTTAGAGGTGTGTCATGACAACTGAAAGGAAATAATTATAAGTTATTTATAAGTTATAAATAATTATAAATAATTAAAATTATAAATTACCACAAGATACAATTTTACTAAACCATTAGCCATAAATTCAAGTATTTTATAGAGAGGAAAATATGTAGTAATAAATATGTAATATGACTCTGATATAGCAAAATACCCCTAGTAAGGACATTGGGAATGACTTAAAAGGTTTCCAGGTTTGAGAACTTTTTCAAGAGGTCTTCAGAAGTCTGGCATAAATTATGGAAAAAGAATGCCAAGAAAAAGAGGAAATGGCCTTATGGTTGGTGCTGGGAAAATATGGGGCATAAGAGATGTTATTCATTCATTTAATGATTTTAGTATTTTTGATATAAGTCTTCATATGTGGTAATACTTGCATGAATATGTGCTAGAATAAGATAAAGTTGAATTAGAATAAGGCACAACCATACCAAATAAAGCTTCATACTTCTGACTTTCTTTAAGCACTTTGGTGAAAGAATGGAAAAGGGAGATTATAAACATGTAAATGTTATTGGTGAAATCATTTTATATGAAGGATTATATTCCTGTCCCATTAATGTTGGTGTTGAAACATGGAAATAATTCATTGTCTTTGAAAATATAGGATTCAGACTTGTATATTCTTCCAAGAAGTCTCTATTCAGATATTCTAGATTTGTTCTATTTTTAATAAACATGTTATAGGTGTCATTGGGAATTTCCAAAGATTTTCAAATATGGAGAAAACTGAGGATACAAATAGATCTCTTTAGAAATCTCACTCTTGCCACTTTTCCCCCTAGCATGTTATAAAAATTTTCAAACCTAAAGAAAAGTTGAAAAAACGTAGACCCATGTAACACCACCCAGATTTTATAATTAATATCTTGCTATGCTTGTTTTATCCATAATTATCCATCTATTTGTCCCTCTTAGCTCTG
>CM052798.1:144961117-145049111 GCA_028533885.1 Nasua narica
AACGCAGCAGACCCCTCCCCCAGAAGACAGGCTGGAAGAAAAAGAAGCTGACAAGCCTAAGGTCCCTATAAAACAGGTGCATCTTGCTTGGGGTGTGGTGGGTAATTTGGACTCGGTACATTCCCTCAACCACCCCCCAACAAAATGACTAGGGGGAGGAATCCCTATAAAGGAAAGCAGAGCATGTGGCTTCTGCCACAGAATACTGGATATGGATATAACCAAGATGTCAGAAATTGACCTTCAGAGTAACAGTTATCAAGGTCATATCTAGGCTTGAGAAAAATATTAATGACAATATAGAATTTCTAAGGGCAGAAATGAAATCTAATCAGGCCAAACTTAAAGATGCAACGAATGAGATGCAGTCTAAGCTGGATACACTGACAGCCAGGGTAAATGAGGCTGAAGAATGAATTAGTGAGATAGAGGATAAGATGATAGTAAAGATGGAAATTGAGGTGGCATGGGAAAAACAAACGCAAGGAATCGAACTGAGAGAGATTAGTGACAGAGTGAAATGTTCCAATATCAGAATTATTGAGATCCCTGAGGGAGTGGAAAGAGACAGAGGTCTAGAAGATATATTTGAGCAAATTGTAGCTGAGAAGTCCCTAATCTGGGGAAAGAAACGAGCATTCACGTCCAAGAGGCAAAGAGGACCCCACCCAAGATCAAAGAGAACAGACCAGTGCCAGAACATATAATAGTCCAATTTGCAAGCCTTAGATCCAAGGAAACAATCTTGAAAGTGGCAAAAGGAAAGAGATTTCTTACGTACGGAGGCAGGAACATCAGAATAACATCAGACATGTCCACGGAGACCTGGCAAGCCAGAAAGAGCTGGCAAGACCTATTCAGGGTACAAATGAGAAGAACATGCAGCCAAGGATCCTTTATCCAGCAAGGCTGTCATTCAGAATGGATGGAGAGTCAAGGAGCTTCCAAGACTGGCAGAAATTGAAAGAATATGTTACCACCAAGCTGGCCCAGCAAGAAATATTAAGGGGGGTTCTATAAAAGGACAAAGACCCCAAGAGTGATATAGAACAGAAATTTATGGAGATAATCTATAGAAACAAGGACTTCATAGGCAACACGATGACAATAAAACCGTATCTTTCAATAATCACTCTCAATGTGAATGGCTTAAATGCTCCAGTTAAATGGCACAGGGTTTCAGGTTGGATAAAAAGACATGATTCATCCATATGCTGCCTACAAGAGACTCATTTTGAACCTAAAGATACATCCAGACTGAAAGTGAAGGGATGGAGAACCATTTTTCATGCCAGTGGACCTCAAAAGAAAGCTGAGATAGCAATTTTTATGTCAGACAAATTAGATTTTAAGCTGAAGACTGTAGTTAGAGATACAGAATGAGACTATATCATTCTTAATGGGTCTATCCAATGAGATGATCCAACAGTCATAAATATCTTTGCCCCCAACATGGGAGCATCCAACTACATAAGCCAAGTGTCTAAAATAAAGGGACATATTGCTAATAATATGCTAGTAGTAGGGGACCTCAATACTCACCTCTCAGTAGATCATCTAACCAGAAAATCAACAAAGAAATAAGAGCTTTCAATGACACATTGGACTGGATGGACCTCATAGATATATACAGAACATTCTACCTTAAAACAACAGAATACTCATTCTTTTTGAGCATGCATGGAACTTTCTCCAGAATAGACCACATATTAGGTCACAAATCAGGTCTCAACTGATACCAAAAGATTGAGATTATTCCCTGCATATTCTCAGACCATAATGCTTTGAAACTTGGAAGAAATCCAAACATTTGGAAGCTAAAAACCATCCTGCTTAAGAATGTTTGGGTTAACCAGAAAATCAAAGAAGAACTTAAGCAATTCATGGAAACCAATGAGAATGAAAACACATTAGTCTGAAACCTATGACCTACTGCAAAGGTGGTCCTAAGGGGGAAATGCATAGCCATCCAAGCCTCACTAAGAAAAAAAAAATACCTCATATACACAAATTTACTTTATACCTTAAGGAACTGGAGAAAGAAAAACAAATAAAGCCTAAGCCACACATTAGAAGAGAAATAATTAAGGTTAGAGCAGAGATCAATGTATTAGAAACCAGAAATGTAGTAGAGCAGATCAATGAAACTAGAAGCTGGTTCTTTCTAAGAATTAGTAAGATCAATAAACTACTGGCCAGATGTAACCAAAGGAAAAGAGAAAGGATCCAGATTAATAAAATTATGAATGAAAGGGGAGAGATCATGACTAACACCAAAGAAACAGAACCAATTACTCGAAGTTATTATCAACAACTATGTGCCAATAAATTAAGCAACCTGGAAGAAATAGATGCCTTCTTGGAAACCTGTAAACCACTAAGACTGAAACAGGAAGAAATTGAGAACCTAAATAGACCAGTAACCAGTAACGAGACTGAAGCAGTGATCAAAAACTTCCCCAAAAACAAAAGTCCAGGGCCTGATGGATTCCCTTGGAAATTCTACTGAACATTCAAAGAAGAAATAATACCTATTTTCCTGAAGCTGTTTCAAAAAATAGAAACAAGGAAAAATTCCACACTTATTCTATGAGGCCAACATTTGCCTGGTTTTGGAATCAGGTGAAGACCCCATAAAAAAGGAGAATTACAGACCAATATCCCTGATGAATATGGGTGCCAAAATTTTCAACAAGATCCTAGCTAGTAGGATCCAACAGTACATTAAAAGGATTATCTACCATGCCCAGGAGGGATTTATTCCTGGGATGCAAGGATGGTTCAACATTCACAAGTCAATTAATGGGATAGAACACATAAATAAGAGACAAGAACCACATTGTCCTTTCAATTGATGCAGAAAAAGCATTTGACAAATATAGCATCCTTTCCTGATTAAAAGTCTTAAGAGTGTAAGGATAGAGAGAATATTCCCCAATTTCATAAAAACTCTCTATGAAAAGCCCACAGTGAATATCATTCTTAATGGGGAAAAGCTGAGAGCATTTCCTTTAAGATCAGGCACACGACAAGGATGCTCACTCTCATCATTATTGTTCAACATAGTACTAGAAGACCTAGCAACAGCCAATCAGACAACAAAAAGAAATAAAAAGGTATTTAAATTGGCAAAGAAGTCAAACTTTCTCTCTTTGCAAATGACATGATACTGTATGTGGAAAACCCAAAAGACTCCATCCCCAAATTACTAGAACTCATACAGCAATTCAGTAATGTGGCAGGATACAAAATCAATGCACAAAAATCAGTTGCTTTCTTATGCACTAGCAATGTAACTGTAGAAAGAGAAAATAGAGAATCAATTCCATTTACAATAGCACCAAAAAACATAAGATACCTTGGAATAAACCTAACCAAAGAGGTAAAGGATTTATACTCAAGGAACTACAAAACACTCATAAAAGAAATTGAAGAAGACCCAAAAAGATGGAAAAGCATTCCATGCTAATGGATCAGAAGACTAAACATTGTTAAAATGTCTATGCTGCCCAGAGCAATCTATCCTTTCAGTACCATCCTGATCAAAGTACCATTGGCCTTTTTCAAAGTGCTAGAACAAACAATCCTAAAATTTGTATGAAACCAGAAAAGACCCTGAATGTTGAAAAATAAAAACAAAGCTGGATGCATCATGTTGCCTGATTACAGGCTATATTACAAAGCTGTGATCACCACGACATCATGGTACTGGCACAAAAACAGACATGTAGACCAATGGAACAAAAGAAAGAGCCCATATATGGACCCTCAACTCTATGGTCAAATAATCTTGGACAAAGTAGGAAAAAATACCCAATGGAAAAAAGACAGTCTCTTCAATAAATGGTGCTGGGAAAATTGGACAGCTATATGTAGAAGAATGAAACTTGACCATTCCCTTATACCATACACAAAAATAAACTCGAAATGAATGAAAATCCTCAATGTGAGACAGGAAACTATCATAATCCTAGAGGAGAACATAGGCAGTAACTTTTTCAACACTGGCCACAGCAACTTTTTTCAAGATACGTCTGCAAAGGCAAGGGAAACAAAAGTGAAAATGAACTTTTGGGACTTCATCAAGATAAAAAGCTTCATGGCACAACAAATGAAACAGTAAACAAAACAGGCAACCCCCAGAATGGGAGAAGATATTTGCAGAAGACACTACAGACAAAGGGCTGATATCCAAGATCTATAAAGAACTTCACAAACTCAACACCCAAAACCTAAATAATTAGGTTAAAAGATTGGCAGAATACACGAACAGATACTTCTCCAAAGAAGACATACAAATGGCTAACAAACACAGGAAAAAATGTTCATCATCATTAGCCATCAGGGAAATTCAAATCAAAACCATACTGAGATACCACCTTACACCAGTTAGAATGGCAAAAACTGACAAAGCAAGAAACAACAAATGTTGGAGAGTCTGTAGAGAAAAGGGGAACCCTCTTACACTGTTGGTGGGAATGCAGGTTGGTACAGCCACTTTGGAAAACAGTGTGGAGGTTCCTCAGAAAATTAAGAATAGAGCTACCCTATGACCCAGTAATTGCACTACTGGGTATTTACCCCAAAGATAGAGGTATAGTGAAATGAAGGCTCCAATGTTCATAGCAGTAATGTCCACAATAGCCAAACTGTGAAAAGAGCCTAGATGTCCTTCAACAGATGAATGGATAAAGAAGATGTAGTCCATATATACAATGGAATATTACTCAACATAATTCACCAAATTTAGGCCTCACAAACTCTTCTTGAAGGGCAATTTTCCTGCATGGTCGGTTATTTATCCACAATTGCTTTTCTTGAGAATTTTTCTATGACTGATGTAGAAAGTAATATAATAAATAATAGGTTTTTTTTCATTTTCCTAGAATACAGGGTGTTATTTTAATCTTCACAACAGAATTTTTAACTTGGATAAAATTTTTATTTCCTCTTTGAATTTTGTTTCCCTTCAATGAATTGACATCTCTTCTTTTGCTATTCTTCCATAACTATTGTCTTTCTCTCTCAATTGGTTTTTCTCAATTTAGTGCCCATGTCATATTTTCCTCCCTTTGAGCAGTGTCTATATTTTTGTATTATTTTCTCTTTGCTTTTCATGTCTCTGAAGTATTTACTTTGTATTTCTCACTTGTCTCTGTCCATAATTTTTAATCTTTGTTATCTCATGCACTTACCTGAGCCAGTGTATATCTGCATTGAATTTTTTTTATTTTTTAATTTTTGTGTATTTATGACTTGGGACCATGTGTTTTAAAGTTTTAGTCAAAATTTGATTTATCACAACATCGATTTCTGATGGATGTTCTCATGTGACGTTTATTGTTTTGTTTCATTCCATTTTGGTTATGATAATTTATGTAGCACCTATTCTTATTTCTTTTGGATTGTCCATTTTTTTAGAGATAGCAGTGCTGTTCTTTTGTAGAAATTTTATGTGGAGAAGGGATCAAAGAGTACTCTGTACATCAAGGATTCTTTCCAGTTCAGAATAAATTCCCTGTGTTTTGGACTTAACTACAGCATGGCTTACATTTCCTGGATAGTTACAGGATATTTGGCAGAAGGCAAGAAGGGGAAGATATATGACCATGTCCCAGTTTTCTGACAAAATGAAATTTTCTGAATCTCACATAAATTCCCTTAAAGGCAAAGACATTTATATTAGTTAAGGTATCATTAGTTTCTCTAACAAACATATCCCAAAATGTATGATTGCTAAAATATGAAGTTTATTTTTCCCTTACATTACCTTAAAGTTAGTGTAACTGATTTATTTGCATTGCAAGTTCTCCAAAGATTCAAAGATAGGGCTGTTAATCTCTGGGCCTCACTGTCACCAAAGCGTAGCTTCAATTCCATCATGCTGTCTAACCCACTGGCAGAGGAGGGCGAGGGCATATAGAATTCTAACACAGAGGGTATTACATGCTGAGCTTTAAAGTGATACATACTCACTTCCATCCTTATTCAAAGGCAGTTGCTAATTGGCAGGTGACTCTTTTCTAAGCAAATATTATATCCATACCTAGGCTCCTTACATCTTACAACTTTTCCATTTTAAAATGTGTTGTCCAGTGTGTGCTATAAGTTTATTAGGAAAGATCATCTTTATTACCATACATAATAAAAGAGTAAATGGGTAATAGTATACAGGAGGTTTTGTATTGGTAGGTATTATATGTCATTATTTATATACATATTCCACTAGGTAGAACTAAATACCCAGTAATACATATTTATAAGAAAAGCTATAAAAGTTATTCTATTCATGTTCCCAGGAGAAGGAGGTTTTCCTTCACAGCTAGCCTTTATCTACCACATTTATTAAAGATATTAATATGTTTAAGAATATTAAGCATCTAGGGGACTTTCCTAGGAATAGTACATGTCCTTTTTTTTTAAGATTTTGTTTATTTATTTGAGAGAGAACATGAGAGAGGGGAAGGTCAGAGGGAGAAGCAGACTCCCTGCTGAGCAGGGGACCTGAAGCAGGACTTGATCCCGGGACTCTAGGATCATGACCTGAGCTGGAGGCAGTCACTTAACCAACTGAGACACCCAGGTGTCCAATAGTACATGCCTTTCATTAAGCATAGGCTTAATTCTTTATATCACTTTGAATGGGTAGTAACACTATGAGACCATCTCTGACTCTGCCTAGACACATTGTGCCACCCTCCCCCCACGATACTTTTTTTTTTTATCCTCTATGGCCATGCTCTTTTTTGTGATTTCTCCCCAGAATAAAGCTAAAAACATTCTGTTCTTGGATCCCTTTCTGAATATTTGACAATTATCCAACCCTAGGTCTGGGACTGGGGAAAGCTACAGCATCAATGTATTAGGAATCTACTCGTCACTGGAGTGCCTGGCTGACTCAGTTGGTAGAGCATGGGACTCTTGATCTCAAGGTCTTGAGTTCAAGCCCCATGTTGGGCGTGAAGCTTACTTAAAAAAAAAAAAAGTATCGTCACTCACATGCATTTCTCCTATCCAACTCTTATCCCCTACACTGAGAAAGCCTTATCTATCCCAGAGGGGTAGATGATCATTAACTGGTTTCTCATAGTTTGTCTGGGTCGAAGTCCTTCATATTTTCTGTAATAAAAATAATAAAAAAACAGAAAAATAATTAGTTTTTCTCTGAAATCCATTCTTCTAGAGCAAGGATCAGAGACAATTCTAGATTATTAAGACTGGAAAGATGAAGACAAAGGGAAGCATGAGATTGACTGAGGGTAGAACTGGGAAACAGGGAAGAGAAAAACAGTATCAATGTTTCAAAAGTTAATTATTTCCTTTCTGGATTGCCCACATGCCCAGTTTTGCATTTGGGCAAAGTAAATTTATGTCTCATTCAGATGCTACTTAAAGCTATCCTTCCCTGAAATGTTACAGGTTTTTTTTGTGGTTTTTTTTTTGAGTTAGGTGTTAGACCATTTCTTCTCTATATTCATAGTGTGTTTGCATATGCCTGGGGTTACCATATGTGTGACTGACCAATAGATTTACTAGTTCAGTTAAAAAGCAAATCTGTAAGAAGTATTATTACTGGACATGCCCTTCTTTCTTCAATAAGTTGTTGATTTTTGGATAAATTATGATTTTAAGATAATACTTAATAATCATATTCTATGACCTGACCTTTTTAGATGTAATTATGAGACTTAAAATTTTTATCAACAAATTCTAAGAAACTTATATTTATCTTTGAATCCTAGTTTCTGCTAAATACACTTCATCCAAGAAGATTTAAATCAATCTTCAATATAACCATTAAAAAATTAATCTTTTCATATCTGAGCTATTATATTTTGTTAGATAGGTTAATATAGTAGGAAAAAACAATTATGAATACTGTTCACACAAAGCGAGATAATGTCAAGAAATAAAGTTGCAGGGGAAAAAATGAATTTGTAAATTAAGGTGGGAGTATAAAAGCAACCTATTTATACTTAAGTAAAATTCATAAATATGTACAACACTCAACCATGTACAAAACTATCAGAAATTATACACATGTGTTCCTTTAAGAATTATTTAGAATTAATCCAGAAGCAATCTAAGAGACAATGGAATAATCAGCACTAATGAATTATAGATTATCTGTATTAAAAGAAATGAATCCTATAAACTGTTGATAAAATAACGAGATACTTGGTACAATATTACTTATGTAACCAAACATATATAAACAACACTATATACCTTGATAGAAATATCACTCTTTTCTATGTAAGAGTATGTAAATTATTTTAATTTGCATTTTCTGATCACTAGTGATGTTGAATATCTCTTTGTATATTGGTCATCTATTTATCTTTTGTGCATTCATAGCCTTACCCTCTCTCTCTGTCATCTTTTTCATCTTTTTCTCATGGCTTTTTAGGGATTTGGGTAAAGTCAGAATATAAAAACTTCCCTTGAGAGGATATTTGCAATATCCTATATAATCCATTCCATCTGTAAATTTATAAATAGGTTTTGTGTCATGCCATTCGTTTTGCTTTCAAATTCACTGTTGTGTATCTATATATAAATTTAAAAGGGAAAATTAAATACATAAAAAGAGAGATCTATCCTTCCTCTTTAGTTACTGAAGCTTGGTTTTTAGCTTATTTTGTTGCCACCTAGAATAAATTATCCAATTTGTCAGCCTTACTTTGGAACTATATGCAGCTATGTAACTAAGTTCTAAGATGAGATTTAGCAGTAAGTGTTGTATGCCACTTGCTGTAGGGATGTTTAAAGGGAAGTGATTCACCTTGGAGTTCTTCAATTGGGCCTTTACCCATTTCTTCTTTTTGCAGTATGAAAGTATGACTTCTTGGCTAGAGTTCTAGCAACAGTCCTGGATCATGCATTTACCTTGACAATGAATAAGGGATAAGGGTATTGTTGCCTAATGGAAAGGCTAACAAAATAATTTGTAAGTGTGGGCATTGAAGATGCCATTGCAGCAAGTAGTACTTACTAAAGCAGGAACTGCTAGCTTTGTTCATTCCCCATTACAGAGTCCAAGAACAATATTCATCTTGCTCCTAGGTATTTACCCAACTGATTTGAGAACTTATGCTCACATAAAAACCGAAATATTTTTTAAATTTATTTATTTATTTTTATTAACATATAATGTATAATTTGTCCCAGGGTTCATGTCTGTGAATCATCAGGCTTACACATTTCACAGCACTTACCCTAACACATACCTCCAAACAATGTCCATAACCCAGCCACCCTATCCCTCCCCTTCCTACCCCCCAGCAACCCTCAGTTTGTTTCATGAGTTTAGGAGTCTCTTATGGTTTGTCTCCTTTCTGATCCCATCTTGTTTCATTTCCCTCCCACCCCCTGACCCCTACCCTTCCTCTCAAATTCTTCATATCAGAGAGATCATATGATAATTGTATTTCTCTGATTGACTTATTTCGCTTAGCATAATACCCTCTAGTTCCATCCACGTTGTTGCAAATGGCAAGATTTTGGTTCTCTTGATGGTTGCATAGTATTCCATTGTGTATATACACACCACATTTTCTTTATCCATTCATCTGTTGATGGACACCTAGGTTCTTTCCATAGTTTGGCTATTGTGGACATTCATGCTATAAAAACCTAAATATTAATATTTATTGCTGCTTATTTATGATCACCAAAAACTAGAAACCACCAAGGTATGCTTTAACAAGTGAATTGATGAACAAACATGGTATATCCATAAGGGAATATTATTCAACAATAAAAATAAATGATTTATCAAGTCACAAAAATAAATAGGTAAATCTCTAATATTGTGAAAGAAGATAATCTGAAGAGGCTAGGGACTATATGTTTCCAATTATGATATCCTAGAAAGAAGTAAAACTGTAGATAGAGATGGTAAAAGATCAGTGGTTTATAGGTTGTGGGAAGGAGAATTAAATAGGTAAAGCTCAGGGGATTTTTTTGGATGGTGAAACTCTTCTATATACTTTAAAAGTTGATACATTATACATTTGTCAAAATCCATATCCTTTACAGCACAAAGAGTGAATATTAATGATATAAATTTTAAATCAGTTTAAAAGGTCAATATTCCAGGATGGAATGCAGAATGGGACAAAATGATCTAATTGTATTACAAATGTGTAAAATAACTTCCTTGAAGGGGATTGGGGTGTAAGCTGATCTAAGTAACTTTGGAAATGACTGGATTCTATAAGACAAATATAAAATAAGTTACATGTATTAAGCACTTTAATTGGTAATTTCCCATTTACCAATTGGGGGATAGATTGGTATATCTAGAGGAGGATATATTAATAATTTATATATATATACACTTATATAAAATTCTTTATGTATACACATTAGAATTGAACAAATAAGTGAAAACTGAATGGTCGGAATCTGGTTTCTCACTATTGGAGTGGGAATTTACACATAAGCAAAGGAAAAAGAGTAGAATCACCCATGTGGCAGTGGATTAGAGTTGAAGGTAGGAGAATGAACTCATATTCAACTTAAATACAGATTTTACATATGTAAATTATATATTTACATGTATATTTATAAAATCATAAGATTTATATATGTAAATTATACATGCAAGTGCTAGTATACACACTTACATTTCCTTGCTGTATCAGCTGAGAGGGCCTACGAGCAACATTATGCCAGCACCAAAGATCACACCTAGCACCGAGAACCCAGATTTTGGTTTCTAATACCATGCTCCAATAAAAAGAACCATAATCTTGGGAGGAATATCTAAATCTAGAAATAAGGCAGGAAATGTATGATATGAATCTGAAGCATGTTACAGTACCAGAAAATAATGAAGTATTCAAAAGGAAAAAAACCTAGAAACATTAAAATCCGTCTCCCCTACAATCATGAGTATGTCAGAGGACATAGAAGACAACTAGAAAAGGTCCTGCTACCCAAATATGGATCAATTTGATCAAGAAAAAAATAGTGTAAAATTTTAACTATAAAACAAATACCCATGAATTGATTTCAGTGAAATTAATGATTGAATAAATGAGGCAAAAGAAACAAATCTTTCATGCAGAAGAATTCGAAATTATTTATGTAACTATTCTATCCTCAATGAGGAGTGCATAATTCTCCATTAAGTGGAGACTGCACACAGTGACATTTTTCCAAAGAGTATGTTATAGAAAGAGGGAAGAATTACTTTATAGTGGAGAAATCTGAGAAACATGTCATGCAATCCTTCAGTTGTGTGACCAAAGTTAACATCAACTGTGGAAGTTACATTTTTACTATATACCTTTGATACAGTGAAATGAAATGGAATTCTATTTCTGTGACCAAGGACATAGAACTCCGATCTAAATATTAGACACATCCCAGATGAGAGACATTCTGCAAAATACCTGGCTATTAGTTCAACTAAATGACCAAACTCTCAATGTTATTAGAAATAAAAATTCTCATCAACTCTCATAGCCAAGAGTAACCTGAAGTCAATGACTACTACATGTCATGTGATATCCTAAGGGGATTCTAAAAAGAAAAATAACATTAAATTAACATTAATTAACATAATTTAAACACATTAATTAACATAAAAACATTAAAAACTGAGGAAATTTGAATCGTATATAATTTGGATCAACATCGATCCATTAATTCTAATGAATGTGCCATTCTACTGTTGATATTAAGAGGTGGAACTGCTATGGGATATATGTCAATTTTCTGTATTCATAATTTTCTATGATTTTTAAACTTCTCCACAATATTCTGTGTATATATATGTGTGTGTGTGTGTGTATGTGTGTATATTTATATGGATACATACATACATACACATACACACACTATGTAGGCCATGAAATATTCAAAGAAAACTCTATTTCTGTTTGTCCCTCACACTTATAAAAACAGTTCTGTAAGAGACTAATACTCATCTTCTTCCTGGGAAACAACTATTTTAAATTCCACAATTACAGATTCACAAACGATCACTTTTTTGGACATGATAAATAATTGTTAACAGTAGATATTATTAGATGGTTCAAATGTTAAATCTCTTGGTAATGCCTCTTGGTAATTTCTATATGAACAGGCCATATCAGCAAGAGGAATAATGAGGGCAGGAAAAGCTATCTGTAATTAGGCTGCTTAAATAATTCTTAATCCAGTCAAAATGATACTGTGCAGGTCAATAAATTTTAGGCTGTCCTGGGCATCAGTTTACCCCAAAAAATTGTTATTATAGATACAGTAAGTGAAAAAATAGACCTCTATCTTCATTGTTTGTTAACCACACTCAGTTGATCAGATTAGTGGGAAATGCAGTAAACCAACAAAATCCAGAAACTCTTAGCATCAAAATGGCTTAAAAATATGTAATACTCTTCTTTGTCTGTAGCAAAAGTCTTTACCAATTTTCTCCCCAGATCTTTGACCAAATGAAGCAGATTGTATCATAATTGTGTTTTTTATGTTTCTAATTTCCACCCCAGTCCTACCATAATAATTTCAGTTTTCATGAGGTGGGGATGAGAATGAGGGATTTGTTCTGTTGACAGGATAATTCAAAATGGGATAGTCCCAGTAAAAACCTCACTCAAACATTAACTCTACTTGTTCATGTTTCCAGTATATTTTATTTCCTTTCAAATCTGTGTTTTAAAGAATGAATGTTTTGTCCCTTTATTCTATTTTTTTTGTTTTTATAATTCCTCTTGGCATCCAGAGTCATTGTATCTATTGACTCTTTTCCCACTTTCCCCTAAATGTACCTTACTGAGCAATAGAAGCAGAGATAAGGGATTCAGATAATGGAATTTTCAGGCATGAATTTTAAAGTGGTTACATTTAATATTTGAGGAAATAAAAACAAGAATTCTGTTAGAAATGTATACATAAGAAAAATACACTTGCAATACATATAACTGACATACTCCCACAGATAATAAAAGACCGACAAGTGCAAAGAAAAATTGGCATGGGACTTGAATAGCAATTTCACCGAGGATTATAGCCAAAAGTCATTAATTTGTGGGGAAAAAAGCTCCCAGCTTTATTAGTCATCAGGGAAACGAACATTAAAATAGCAATTAGATACCTCTAAATGCATACCAGAGTGTCAAAAATTGAAGAGCAACAAATACCAAGTGACAATAGAAAGTGGAGCAGTGGGAACTGTTTTGCAATGCTGATGGACGTATAAATTTTTATACAGAACATACTTTGAAAAAAGCTTTGGCAGTATTTTTCATGGTTAAACAATATGCACAGAGTATGACCTAACAATTTCACTTCTAAATGTATATCCCAAAACATGCATATGCGTAAATGGTGTATATAAGAATGCTTACAGCAGTGTATTTCTAAAAGCTAAAACCTGAAAACAACCCAAATGGTTATGAACAGTAGAACAGATTGATAATTTGAGATCTCTTCATGGAATGCAATATAATCTAGCAATAAGATATAAAAACCGTAGCTCTGATTTGTGTTTGACTCGCAAATAAAGTTGTATAAGAGAAGCAGGACACAGAAAAGAGAAATGATGAAGATTCAGTTTATTTAATAAAGACCAAACATATACGGTGTTATGAATTACTAGTTTTGGGATGAGATAAGGGCTAGTAATTGGAGTCAGTATGATGGAGATTTCTACAATACTGGTAATATTTCAGTGACCTGATTAGTGGTGACACTTCTTCGTGCAGAAGAATCAAACTTGAAGAGAAGTCATCTGAAATTAGCCAGATGCAGGAACAAAAATTAAACAACAACAACAACAAAGAAAACCAATAAAGAGTGAAGGAAATATATAGGACCTAATACAACTCCATTAAAAAGATAAATGTATAGGAATCCCAGAAGGAAGGGGCAAACAGCAAAACCTTATAAAATGTACGGATGAAATCTTTCCAAATCTTGGAGGGATATGGACATGATTCATGATGATCAAAAGACCCCAAACAAAATCAGCATAAAAAAGGTAATCCAAGGACACATTATAATCAAACTCAAAAGTCCAAAGACCGAATTTTGAGATAGCAAGAGAATGGCTGGAAATGGCCACATGCAAGAGAATAGGCATAAGGCTATGAGTGGATATCTGTGCAGGATCCTTACAAGTCAGGAGGGAGTGGGATGACCTATTCAAAGTGCTGGTGGAAAAAAAAATCTGCCAAATGAGATACTATTTTGGAAAAGTTGTTATTCAGAAATAAAGGAGAAATAAAGATATTCCCACACAGTGTTAAGGGGGTTCATCTCCTCTAGACTTGCCTCACAAGAAATGCTAAATGAAATCCAAATTGAAATAATGCTAAGCAAAAACATGAAAACATATGAAAGTATTCAATTCACTGGTAAAGATAAATATATAGTCAAAATTGGGATGGTGATGCATCAGTCATTTAGTTCTACTATAAAAGTTAAAAGAAAAGAATTAAAAATAACTATAGCTACAATATATCGTCAATACACTACTCTATAAAAATGTGACATCAATAGCAAAAAATGAGGTAGAGGAATAAAAAGGTAGAATTTTTTAATGCAATTGAAGTTATCAGCTTAAAATAGACTATCATGATATTTGATGTTTTATGTAAGCATCAGACTTAAAAAAGAAGGAAATGTTGACATTTTTAACAACACAGGTGAACCTGGAGGACATTAGACTAAGTAAAATGAGACACAGAGAGACACATACTGCATGATACATTTATATGTAATCTAAAAGGGATCTAAAAAAGTGAAACTTACAGAAACGATAGAATGGTGATTGCAAAGAGGTGGGGAGTGGGAGAAATAAGATGTTGGTGAAAGGATATAAAGTTTTAGTTATGCAGGATAATCATGTTCTGGATGTCTATTGTAGAACACAAGTGACTATAGTTAATAATACCATATTGTATGCTTAGCTTTTGCTAAGATTCTGAAGTGTTAGCAACACAAAAAAAATGTGATGGAAATGTTAATTTGCTTAATTGTGGTAATTATTTCACAGTATATATCAAGTCCTCACATTTTACATCTTGAATATATAGTTTTTATTTGTCTTTACCTCAGTAGGAGAAATAAAAATAAACTAAAAATAAATCTAAAAATAAAATTGTCATAGTAGTGTAGCCACTGCAGGGTAGACCTATTTTCTTTGTCATTTATTTCTTACCCAAGTTCAACAAGTCATTTCTTCACTCTTGGTATTTATTGTTTAATGCAAAATAATTTAATAATAGACAAAGTATCAGACAGTAGTTCTAATAAGTGATCAATTTTTTCTCATATTTATCAGATTTTTTAAAGGAGTTAAAACTATATATGGCAACTTTAAGAAGCCACTGTAATTTAATTTTCTTTCTTTCTAGAGGTAATAATACAAATTTTGTAGTTTTTCCCTAATACATATTTAGTTCAAACATATATATTTTTTATTTTTTAATTTAAACTAATGTTTTATATCTTAAAACATTATATAAATATTTTCTATTTTGCTATTTTCTCTTAATGTGAAGATTTGAAAGTTTATGGATATTGGAACAAGTAGCTCATTTATCTTATCATGCATGTAGTATTTTATGCTGTAAATGTACCACAGCTTATTCATCTGTTTCCCACCTGATGAAATGTGTTTTAGTGTTTTTGTTGTTGCAAAGAATGGTTTAACCTGTGTGCTTGTTCCTCTCTCCTTTTGAATGTGTTTGAGAAATTATCCAGTGTACTTACCTAGAAATGGGATTCTCATGGTAATTATGAAAAATTTAATATTGTCAAATAAGCTTATAAATATTTGTGATTAAGGTGCATCTCACTAGTGTGAAATGCGTTTCAGTATAATGCATATAATTACTAAGACTGATTATTGTTACAATCTCTAATATTTTCTAGTATAATGAGTGAAATGCAATTTTCTCATTTTAATTTGCATTATCTATATTACTGTGGTAGTTGAGAATCTTTTGATGTTTTGCCCTCTGTGGTTTTCTGCTAATTTCCAATTTCAAGCTCCTCACCATTTTTCTAACCATTCTTAGTCTTGTTCTTTTTGGTTTTAGAATATGTGTGTATATGTGTGTGTGTCTGAACAGGATAGAAATTATATATATATAATTATATGGGATGAAAATTATATAATATTTGCTGAGGGAAAATTAGTTGTCTACCCTTAAGAGGAAAGGTGAGTAAAATGTAGTGTATAGACAAGATAAAATACTATGGTTCAGTTATAGGCAATGATCTAGGTATGTATTGAGAGACAATGATAGATCTCACCAAAAATTTGTTGATTAGAAAAGGAATGAGATAATATATTAGCATATGTAAGTTCAAAACAAATACACAAATTATATTGTATGTTTTCAAGAATGGGAATGAGAGCATAAAACAACATATGTCAACAGAGGGATTGTTCCTATTGTATTTTCTAATGTCTGTTCTAAGAGTCCGTCTCATTGAGAGATCCCCAAGTTTCATCTGGGCACATTGTCATTCAGTATTCAATATAGCATTTCTTTGTAAATGTATTTACCTGTGTAACTAAGTGCTTGACACTAAGATGTTAACACAAGACTTATGTAGAACCTCAAGAAATTCTAAAATAGAACTGATTTACTTGAGAGGAGTTCCTTTTTATTCTTAAGCCATTCCTTTGTTAGCAATTTGCAAATCCGTCTTGCCCAAAGGAGTAGCTAATTGGGCCTCGAGGAAGGAAGTGATTCTTAAGGACCAAATTGGGGTTTGGGGGTTGAAGAGGGAAGAAGTAGCTCTAGGGACAGCATGATGAGAATAACTTAGGCACTCACTGATGGAGTTGCCAAAGGGGTAATTACACCAAGTCTAATACCCAAACACAGCAAGAATGTCAAAGTATCTGTGCTAGTCAGTAAATAACATTTTAAGTAAATTTTTTATTTAGCACTTTCTATATCTTGAAGATAAAAACAAACTAATATAAAACTTTTTAGAGCAAACATTTTGAAATAAAAGCTACAGTGATAAGGGATGGGGCAGGGTCAAAAGGAAAGTAATTTGTAAATTAAGAACCGTGAGTTGAGTACATAACACTTCTGTCAGAATAAAGACTTTGAAATTTTAATATATATTTGCCCAAATGAATCCAGTATCAGAATTTCTCTATTTCTACTTGGCCAAATGAACAAATCCATAAATAGATACTGATTAAGACTTAGGACAGCTTGAATAAAAGGCATTTTCTTTTCACTGTTCTTGCAATTAAACCAAGCCAGTCTTTACATCCTTCATTACAGAATGGGACTCAAGTCAACTCTATCAATGAAATGTGAATCACATCTCTCCATGTAGGACTTGGGACATTTCTAACCTACCT
Organism: Nasua narica; assembly: GCA_028533885.1. Taxonomy (NCBI): domain Eukaryota; kingdom Metazoa; phylum Chordata; class Mammalia; order Carnivora; family Procyonidae; genus Nasua; species Nasua narica. The sequence continues at coordinate 144,978,462 of CM052798.1, forward strand.
TTATCTTTTGAGAGTGTCTATGAAATAGACATTTAAAATAAGGTCACCATAGGTGCATTAATAGTCCTATTTCCTTTTTGTGATATTTTAGATTATCATTAATTTTTTTAAATTCTCTTTCAACTTGTGCATTTTTTTTTTTGCAAGCTGGAATTGCATTTATATTCACTTAAATAATTCTTATCTAGTAATTCTAGATAATTCTTCCCCTAAAATAAAACTTTTCTGTTATTTTACATTACTTACTAGATACTATTTTCTTTCTACTTTCCCTTTCAAATACCAGAATAAAATTATCTACAGTCTTTGTCTTAATTTCATAACTGCCCAGTTATCTCTAGCCTAGTGTATAATTTTTCTGTTATCTTTAACCCTTGATTGATTTATCTCTCACCAAAGTTCATCAAAATATCTATGTTTAGCAAACTTAATGGACTCTAGTGGAGCCATTTACCTTTGTACTAAGATAAAATCTTTATATCAGAAATAGAAATGACATGAAAGGTCATCATTATGACTTACACAGTTGTGAAATTGAAGCTCAGAAATATTCAGATCCAAACACCATGAATCCCATTTTTATGACTAATTAAACCTTGTAGAACTAGGTGCTGAAGTGAAGGAGTATTACCGATTTAGTTCAAGTCTCCAAAGGTACTTACTATGTTTTAGCCCGGGAAGAAAATATCTAGTGGGGGATCAGAGTAAATCGGATGCATCAGCTAAGATATGGGTACACTAAATTATTTCTACTTTCTCTGACCTTGGAGATTGAAACTTATCCCACTTATTGATTAGCAACCTTGAAAGAATTCCTAAGTATAGGAAACAGACAAGGAAGCAAAAAGTTAGGTTGAAACCCTTATACTTTCTAAATTTTGCTCTATTTTGTGAATAGTTATTTGAAAATATATTTATATATTTTAATTTTATTTTAATTTTGCATATTTTACAAGGAAAACTCTTTTTTACAATATTTTTTAATTTTTATTTTTTTGCTCTTGTGCAACAATCCATCATCTTCTTGAATAAAATTAGGACTTCAAAGCACTCTGAAAATGCAGAATCTAAGGTAGTCAAATTTCATAGAAACCAAAAGTAGGATGACAGCTTTCAGGGGCTTGGGGTATGTATGCAGGAATGAGAAGTTGTTCAGTGGGTACAGAGTTTGTTTTCAAAATGAAAAAGTTCTGGAGATCTGTCGCACAAAAATCAGAATAATGGTGGTGCCTAGGTGACTCAGTTAAGCATCTGACTCCTGATTTTAGCTTCAGGTCATGATCTTAGGGTTATGAGATCCAGCCCTGCATTAGGCTTAGTGCTGAGCCTAGAGACTGCTTAAGATTCTAATTCTCCTTCTCCCTCTGCCCCCCCCCTCAAAAAATGTGAGTAATGTTTGAGCATTTAAAATAGTTACGATGGTTTTTAAAAAGTGCCTCCTTGGGATGCCTGGGTGGCTCAGTTAAGCCACTGCCTTCAGCTCAGGTCATGATCCCAGGGTCCTGGGATTGAGTCCCATATCAGGCTCCTTGCTCAGTGGGGAGCCTGCTTCTCACTCTGCCTGCTTCCTCTGCTTGTGCTCTCTCTCTCTGACAAATAAATAAAATCTTAAATAAAAATAATGGGGTGCCTGGGGGGCTCAGTGGGTTAAAGCCTCTGCCTTCTGCTCAGTTCATGATCTCAGGGTCCTGAGATCCAGCCCCGCATTGGGCTCTCTGCCCAGCAGGGAGCCTACTTCCCCCCCTCCCTCTCTGCCTGCCTCTCTGCCCTCTTGTGATATCTCTCTCTGTCAAATAAATAAATAAAAGCTTTAAAAAAATAAAAATAATAAGTGCCTCCTCCAAGGAAAGTTTAAATCCGATAAATGGGGAGTTCATTGAAAATGTTACCACTATAATTTATATTAAAAAGATATCTGGATATTAAACTAATATTTTGTGAATAAAATCTGTTTTTTGGTAATACATTAAAAAAACTCTAGAAAGTCAATATTTATCTGGATCTGAAGACTGGACCTAGAGGGTATAATCGAGGAAAAAAAAAAAAAGGTATCTGGGGAATAGGCAGAAAGAATGCAGCATCCAGGGAAAAGCTGTTAGTATGGAAACTTCCCTGCTGCACCTGCATAGAAGACTTTCAGGGACAGCCTGTGTGACAACAAAGGACTATGTCTCTCATTCACTGGGCCTGGATTCGAATCCTGCTAGACTACTTTTTTCCTCTATGACCTGGAATACGGTGTTTAATCTTAGGTCAAGAATGAGTTACTATTACTTACCTTAGAAGATAGTTTTGAGGATTAGACAAAATATGTCCTTCGTTTTCATTTTCTCAGGACATAGCCCAGTTCGTAGTGTCTGGCAAATGCTTAACAGTTAAACAATGGTGAGTTTCTTTATTCACTTAAATACATGTCCCTACTGCCAAAACCATTCTCTCTTAAGAATGCAATTGCTAAGGGTTGCTGGGAGGTGGGGGGGGTAGGGATACGGACATTGGGGAGGGTATGTGCTATGGCAAATGCTGTGAAATGTGTAAGCCTGATGATTCACATACTTGTACCCTGGGGTAAATAATACATTATATGTTAATAAAAAATAAATAAATAAATAAATAAATATTCCCCCCCCCAAAAAAAAGAATGCAATTGATATATAAATTCTGAAATTTCTTCTTTCTAACAGTGATTGCAATTGTGACTCAATATATTATTTAATATGTTTCCTTTCTTCTAAAGTATAAGCACTCTGTAAGGGTGGAATCCATATCTGACTTTTGTGAACTCCTTCTCTGGTACCTAGCGTAGTACCTGGTAGGTAATATGATAGATCATATTAAATGAGTAAATACAGAACCCAGAGCTTGCTCTCGTGAGCTTACTATTTATATGGGGGGAAATCAAAAGCAAGAAATTCTGAAACAGGTTGTGGCAGAAATACATAAAATTGAGCTACGATTGTTAGATAAGACTTTCTGGAAGATTTCAGTCACAAAGTCTTCAAGTATGAGCAGATTTATCCAGGAAATAAAAGTTTGAAAAAGTGTAATAGACCTGAAGCCTAAACAGAGGGGATGAATCGGTATAAAGGCTAAGTTTAAGAATTTTGACTTTGTGTTTTTAGATTCTGGAAATCCACTAAAAAATCTTAAGCATTTAATATACACAACTACCTATTTAACAGTGTCCCAAATTAATAATTCCTCAGATTTACTTAAGTGTAAATAACCATAACATTTAAGGATAAATGAGAATTTGCTAAACATTTTTTAGAAAGAATATTATAAAAAAAGTGTTATGAGAAAGAACTTCATACAATCAATGAGGCAAATAGGCATAAATCAGAAAACATCAACATGTCTGGCATAAGGGAGATTTTAATAAGTATAATTTATGCTTTTTGAAAAATATATTTTAAAGGAACAAGATAGTGGTCTTTAAAATTTTTAGAAAAGACTATTTTTATATATAATTATCTACTACTTACTTTGGCAAATTAGTCTCTGAAAAAAACTCTGTAAGCAGTGATAATTTATCAGGCTTTTCCACAGCTAATTTAAACATCCTGATGACCTTGGGATTTATCTTTTTTTTTATTTTAAAGATTTTTTTATTTTATTTTTTTTATTTATTTGAGAAACACGAGAGAGGGAACACAAGCAGGGGGAATGGGAGAGGGAGAAGCAGGCTTCCCACTGAGCAGGGAGTCTGATTGGGGCTCAATCCCAGGACCCTGGGATCATGACCTGAGCCAAAGGCAGAGGCTTAAGGACTGAGCCATCCAGGCGCCCAGACCTTGGGATTTATTTTAACAAATCCTACCCCCTTCACACAATTGTCTAATTACTACTAGAGATTCTTCAGGGCTCCTTCCCTGTAGACAGAAAACACTGAGGATTTTTTTCTTTTTTAAAAGATTTTATTTATTTATTTGACAGAGATCACAAGTAGGCAGAGAGGCAGGCCAAGAGACAGGGGGAAACAGGCTCCTTGCTGAGCAGAGAGCCCAATGCTGGGCTGGATCCTGGGACCCTGAGATCATGACCTGAGCTGAAGGCAGAGCCTTAACCCACCAAGCCACCCAGGCACCTCAACATTGAGGATTTGATGAAATCAGGGATGTTCATCAGGCATATTGGCCTGTAGTTTTCTTGTACTGTCCTTGTCTGACTTTCAGATTGGGGTAATCCTGGCCTTGTAAAATGAATTTGAAAATATTCCTTTCTCTTTTGTTTTTTGGCAGAATTTAGAGAGAATTGGCATTCATTCTTTAAATTTATGTAGAAATCACCAGTAGAGCCATCAGATCTTGGACTTTTCTCTATTAAAGAGGTTTTTGTTTACCCATTCAGTCTCCTCGGGAGCAATAGGTTTGTTCAGATTTCCTATTTCTTTATGATTTAAGGATAAACAAGAATTTGCTAGTTGAAGGGGAGGGGGAGGGGCAGGAGAGGTATAGGGCATCTGTTAGCTTTTTTGTTTTTGGAGAACTCTCTTAAAGATCCCTGTGCTTTTAGCATGTGTTCTGAAATTAGTAAATACATCTCGTTCCTCTTCCTATAAAGACCCCAGGGTTTTTTCAAAGTACTGCTTTTACGCTATATCTCAGCAGGGTTATTTGTTATGCTGTCTCTTTAAAGGTAGGAATTCCTTTCCTATTGCTCTCTGGCTTTGCCCATTGATTTTTAAAGTTTAGGTGTTAAGCCCCGAGGATTGTAAGAACTTAAGTAAAGTTCCTCTGGCTTTCAGAGCTAAATATCGTGGGGGTTTGTCTTTGCAGTGCAGGTCCCCCATGCCTGGGGTGCTTAGTGTAGGGTCTGCTCAGGCTCAGCTCCTTTCCCTGACCTGCAGTGTCCTTTCCTGCCTGGAGCAGTCCTGGTGGGTCATTTTGGTTCCTAAGGACATCTCTGCCCTTCCTTTCCTTTTTGATGTGGCCCCTTCTCTATATTTAGCTGTGCGAAGTCTGTTCTGCCAGTTGTTACGGTATTTTCTGGGTTATTTCTACTGATGCGGGTTTTATCTAGGTGTATTCATGGGACAGTTGAGTTTAGGATCTTCTTCCTCCACCATCTTCCTTGGAAGTTCCCCTGGAATTATCCAGTCTTGGTAGGTTTTATGTTACTAGGAACTTGTCCATTTCTTCTAGGTTGTTCAATTTGTTGATATATAATTGTTCACAGTAGTCTCATGATCCTTTGTATTTCTGTTATATGAATTGTAATGTCTCCTCTCATTTATAATTTCACTTACTGAAGTCCTGTCTCTCTTTTTCTTGGTAAATCTAGATAAAGAATTATCTTCTATATTTCAAAAATCAGTTATTAATTTCATTTATCTTTTTTGTCTTTAGTTTTTATTTCATTTCTTTCTTCTGTGATCTTTGTTATTTCCTTCCTTATGCTAAAGTTGGGCCTCCCCCCCCCATTTCCTTGAGTAGTAAAGTTGGGTTGTTTATGTAAGATCTCTCTTTTCTTAATATACCAATTTTTCATTATAAATTTTCCTCTTTTGCTGCATCCCACAAGTTTGAGTATGCCATGTTTCCATTTTCGTTTGTCTTAAGATTATTTTACTTCTCTTTTGATTTCTTTAGCCTGTTGGTTGTTTAGGCACAAGCTTAAGCTTCACATATTTGTGAAATTTACAGATTTCTTTTTGTAATTGATTTTTAGTTTCATACCATTGTGATTGGAGAAGATGCTTGATATGATTTCAGTCTTCTTAAATTTATTAAGACATGTTTTTTTTGCCTAATATATGAGCTATGCTGGAGAATGTTCCGTGTGTCTATTCTGCTGCTTTTCTATTGTGGATAGTAGAATAATGTCTGTTCTCCTGCTTTTGAATGGAATGTTCTGTAAATAAAAATCTGGTCTAACATATCATTTAAGTTCAGTGTTTCCTTATTAACTTTCTGTCTGAATGATCTATCCATTGTTCAAAGTAGGGAATGAAGTATCTTGGTAGTATTGCATTGCTGTCTATTTCTCTCTTCAGATCTGTTACTGTTTGCTCTATATGTTTAGTTGTATGTATATTAGGCACATAACTATCCACAGATGTTATACCTCTTGATGAATTGACCTCTTCATCATTATGCAGTTACTTTTTTGTCTTTTGGCTTAAGGTCTATCTTGACTAATATAAGCACAGTACCTCTCTTTCTTTGGTTTCCTTTTGAATGGAGTATCTTTTTCCATCTCTTCACTTTCGGTACATGTGTATCCTTAAAACTGAAGTGAGTCTCTTATAAGCAGCACAAAATTGTGTCTTTTTATTTTTTATCCATTTAACACTCTGTCATTTGTTGGTATAATTCAGTCCATTTACATTTAAAGTAATTATTGACAGATACAGAATAATATTTTGTTATTTTTTTCTGGTGAGTTTTTAATTCCTTTGTTTCTATTTGCTCTTTGTGATTTGATGCTCCACCCACCACGTGATCATGTGCGCACAGGCACTGGAATGTTTTGATTCCTTTGTCTTTGTCTTTTGTGTAACTACTACAGGTGTTTGCTTTGTGCTCATCATTAGGCTTAGGTAAAATCTCTTATAATTATGGCAGTCTCTTTTAAGCTGATAACAACTTAACTTTAAACACACAAAAAAGTACTTCACTATTACACTCTCACTTCACATTTTGTTTTTGATGTCATAAGTTACATCTTTTTATATTACATATCCATTATCCAATTACAGCTATTTGAATACTTTATTTTTTAGCATTCATACTGGAATTATAAGTGATTTACATAAGACTATTGTAAAATTTGAGTATTCTGAATTTAACTGTTTATCTTCCTTTACCAGTGAGTTTTATACTTCCGTATGTTTTCCTGTTAGTAATTAGCAGCTTTTTGTTTCCACTTGAAGAACTCCCTTTTACTGATTCTCTAGTGATAATTAACTCTTAAGTTTTTTGGGTTTTTTTTTTTTTTTTTGGTCCTGAAAACCTCTTTTCTTTCCTTCAATTTTGAAGGACAGATTTTCCAGGTAGAGTATTCTTGTCTGGCAGCTTTTTTCTTTCTTCACTTTGAATATATCATACCACTCCTATTCGGTCTTCAAAGTTCCTGCTGAAAAATCTGCTTATGGTTATATGAGGTTTCCTTTGCACATATCAGTTTGCTTTTCTCTTCCTTAAGGTTCTCTCCATGTCTTTAGCATTTGATAAGTTAATTGTAATGTGTCTTAATTTTATTTGGCACTTTATTTTATTTTTAAATTTTATTTGGCATTATCTGGGGTTCCTGGATCTAGATGTTTGTCTCCCCAGGTTAGGGACATTTTCAGCTATTATTTCTTTGAATAAGGATCTTCCCCTTTCTCTGTCTTCTCTTTGGGGCCCCTATAATACTTATATTGGCCCAATTGATGGTATCTCCTATGTCCTGTAAACTCTCTTCACTCTGTTTCATTCTTTGATTAGATATATTCTACTGCCCTGTATTTGAGTTTCTGATCCTTTCTTCACTTCATCTAGTTCACTATTGAATCTATTGATTTTTTTTTTCAATTCAATTACCATATTCTTTAGCTCTGTGATTTCTGTTTGTTACTTTTTTCTATTATCTGTTGAAATTCTCACTTTGTTCATACATTGTTCTCATAATCGGTGACGATCTTGATGCCTGTTATTCTGAACTTTCTATCAGGTAAATCACTTACCTATCACCAAATATTTTCTGGAGTTATTATATAACAGATTATCATGTTATTTTGTTTGGAACATATTCCTGTTTCTTTTTCCATGATTGTGTTGGTTTTTATACATTAGATAAAACAGCCACCTTTCCCAGTCTTGACAGAGTGGATTCATATAGGGTATAAACATCATTCAACCTGGCCCTAGCTCTTACTTATCTTCCAAACTATTTAATTGTCCAATGCTCTCTCTCTCTCTTCCTTTGTTTTTGTTTTTGTTTTTGTTATTTATTTATTTATTTATTTATTTATTGGCTCCAGCAGTGGATAAGAGTGTGCCAATACCTGTTAATGCAGGCTAATTAGAATCTTCACCTTCAGACAGCAACTTGGAAAGTATGTAATTAAGCTCTTTCCAGGAAGAAACAGAAATGGACATTTTTTTGCTTGCTCCCACTGAGCTAAACCCTGGAGAATAGCTGGTTAAGAACAGCTTCTCCTTTTGCTACAGTTTTGTGAGACTCATGGAAGAAGCACCTTGGCTATGAGAGCCAGGCAAATCAGGGACCAAAGCCCTTGGGTGGCTGCCATAATAGCAGAGGTCCAGTGTGTGCACAACCTCTTTTCAGGGAGGGCAACTTGGAGTGGGCTGGAGAGAGAGGGAGGGAGAATGGTCTAGTAGGCTACCCTAGTCTCTAAGGAGATTCAAAGCCAGGCCTTAGACGCTTGCTAAGTTAGAAGCGTGGGCTTCTATCAGCAGCTTTTAAAGGATGCAGGTTAATCCCTTTCAGGGAAAAACTGGGAGATGGGATGTTTTTGCCTGCTCCTTCTGTACAGAGCCCTGGGGGAATAGCCATGGTGATTGTTCATGAGCTCATAGATATTGTTTTGTTTGCTGTAGTCTTGTGGGTCTCATGGATACACCACTGACTTTCAAAAATAGGTATTTAGGGGACCTGTCCCTCCAGTGGGAGTCTTTAAAGGTTTTGGATGCTAAATGTGGGGTCTAAATCTTTTGCTTCTCAGGAAGAAACTAAGACTTGGGGGTTCCTGCCTGATTACATAGCTCTGTGCCAGCTCTGGGGTTTATGGCAAGAATGTATCTTGGCCATTCTTATCTGTTTCAGCAGGTATATTTTCATTGACCCGATACGAAGAAATCATTCCTCTAGTTTCTGTGTCTCTTTTGGAGGAAATTGCTCAGCATACAGCTGTATACTTAGTGCATCAGTGGCAAGAGGGGTGCTTAGGAGCCTCTTATGTTGCCATATTGTCAGGGCCCCTAAGCTTTAGTTTGTTGCAGAACCTGGACTGGATCCTGGCAGAAAAACCAAGTGGCACTCGAGACAAGGAGGTTTGAAGATTTGTTTAAACACTGGTGGGCCCTGAGGAGACCCTTCTCCAAAGGTCTGAGCCCTGAGCACAAGCAGGGAGAGTAATTTATACCCTCGAACATGCACATACTTGGTATTTTGGTATGCGTGGAAACGGGGTAGGAAAGAAGAACCGGAAGGGGTTTGAGACAGGACTGGAGTTCCCTTGCCAGTTTGATCAGTCAGCTTAAAGTACAGTTTTTTCCTTATTAAGTTCACTAATTAAAAATGTGATAAATGGAGCACCTGGATGGCTCAGTCAGTTGAGTGACCAACTTTTGATCTCAGCTTAGGTCTTGATCTCAGGGTCCTGAGTTCAGGGCCCCATGTTGGACTCCAGGGTGGGTGTGGAGTCTGCATAAACAAAAGAAGATATATTCTGTTGTATAGATAACCATAACTTATAGCTTCTTGGATAAACAATTAGTTTGTCTCTTCTTTTTCAGCTATTACAAATAATTTTCATGTAGACATCATTATATATATATGTACCATTAACTGAATTTATCTGTAGGATACTTTTCCAGAAATAGAATTACTGGAAAACTGCATTCAAATTTTGATATATGTAATCAAATTTACAAAGAAAATTTTAGCCCCTTGTGTGCTTCCCTTTATAGTATGGGAATGTTTATTTTTCAACACTCCTACCAATACCATGTATATATAAGTTAACATTTATTCTTTAATGAATCACTCCAAATTGTGATGGCTTAATGCAACCATTTATTTAGATCATAGTTTTTTAAGTTGGTGATTTGAGCCAAGCTCAACTGGGCAGTTTTGTAGCAAGCTGTAGTGCATAAAGTACTTTTCAAGTACTTCTTCTCAAGTACTTTTCAAGTGCTTATGTCGTTCATGTTTGTTACCATCCCATCAACCAAGCAAATCACAGTTAATTCCAGATTTGGCAGAGGGAATTATAAATTTCACATTTTAATGAGAGAAGCTGAAAATTCACAGACTCCCCCTTTTGGTAAAAGAAGCTGCAAATTCACCATGAAAATGTATATGAGAGATAGAATCTGTAGCCATTTGTGCAATCTATCATGTTCATTACATTATTAATAAATAATGTTAAGCTAGAGCCATTATCTAAGGACATTGTATATAATCTTTACAATAACCTTATGAAGGAATGACAAAACATTATTACCCATTTTGTGGAGGGATTACTGAGGCAGGTAGAAAAATATGTAATTTGCCCAAGGTTATTTAATCTCTTCCAAGAGGATCTCTTACCTCCACTTAACCTCAGTATTCTGTGGCATCTTAGTTTATGAATTTGTTTTGTGGTTTTAAGGCACCAAAATATTTATCAATATTTTCTTTCCAAACATGTATGTGTTCATATTTCTTAAAACTTTTTTCAAATTTATCTCTAACACTGTCCTCAAAAACTCTTGTACTGCAGCTAATAAAGTCTGACTTCAAAAATGACCTCAAGTTTTAAATCTTCTGAGAAGTCTCCCCTAGATTTCCCTTCTCCATTGCCACCATGTTATTTCTGTCACTTATATCCCTTCTTGCATTCATCATTTCATGGCTACAAATTATATTTTTTCTTCATTTATTCTCTATTAAACTGTGACTTCCTTCAAGGCATTCCTGGCTTTAGTATCCTAATAAAGCACTAGATGTTTCTTTGTTGTTGCTGAATAAAAGAGACTACTCGCCCTTGAGCAGCTCATTGATAATTTGTGATACCAGATATACAAACATTTATCAATGTGGACCTATTAAAATTCTGCCTATTACCTAGGGCCCAAGATATCCTTTTCTGGTCTTTCTGGAACTTATTTTAGATTAATTTCTTTTTCCAGGCATTCCCCTGGGATGGTATTTAAACAATTATCAGAATATTTACTACCTCTGAATATCTCTCTAAATCCCCAATTCTCCAGTACAGAGCAGACTAAAAAAGAGAAGAAACAGAACAGACTATATCCCTCTACCAGAAACTTTCTCAGCCTTTCCTTAAGTTATGATCTTTTTATTACTATAAAAAAATATTGTTTTTTTAATATTATATAAAGTTTCAAAATAAAATAGCATAGCTCAGTTTCTCTGTACTAAATCCCCCTATAGATTGTCACCAGATTACTTACCACATACATTTGTGTTTCTCACCTCATAATATCCACTCATAGGATTCCTCGCTTCTCCTTGGCCATACTTCTAGTCATAAGTTTAAGTAATTCATGTGGACTCCCAAGTTCTGAGGATTCTGTGATAGCTGTTGTCGTCTTGTTTGTTTGTTTATTAAGGATATGGTTCTTCTCTGGAAACTTTGAGGTGAGTGATTTATATGTCTGAGAATATCCTAGAACTGGGCCTGGTGGTAAAATAGATGTAAACACACATCCTCTGCTGGCTGCTCTGGGTTGCAGACCTACCTCATGCCTTTCAGTCTGGATGTCCTCTGCTTCCTTGTGTGAGAGCTAAGGTCAAGATAGAGAACACAGACACTTCTTCTCATAGGAACCCAAGCTCCATGATTTTCCCCAAACGTTCCAGGAAGCCGAAACAAGACAGACCTGGACCAGCAGGGCTGGTTCAGATGGCAACCATGAGTCTATCAAGGCTTCCCTGGAGCAGGTCAGTGGGGCACGGTTGTTCTTGGCCTCTTCCATGTGCTTTACCTATGCCTGTAACGCTGGAGTTTTCTTTTTCTGGCCAGTACAGACATATTCATAGCTTGTTGTAGTGTGCTCCACTTTATTGCACTTTGTAGATATTGCATCTCTCTCTTTCTTTCTCTCTCTCTTTTTAAACAAATTTAAGGTTGGTTGCTGCTCTGTACCAAGCAAGTCTATCAGCACCAGTTTTCCAGGAGTATTTGTTCACTTTTTGTCTCTGTGTCCCATTGTGGTAATTCTCACAATATTTTAAAGCTTTGCAGCATTGTTATATTTGTTATGGTGATCTGTGATCAGCTTATGATTTGCTGAAATCTCAGATGATAACATTTTTAATAATACATTATTTTCTGATTAAGCTGTATACATTATATTTTTAGACATAAGGCTAAGCATTTTTAATAATACATTATTTTTTTATTAAGGTGTATACATTATATTTTAGACATAAGGCTATTGCATACTTAATTGAATGCAATATAGTATAAACATTTTTAGTCACTGGGAAACCAAAAAAAAACTCACTTGATTTGCTTTATTGTAATATTCACTGTATTGCGGAGACCTGGAAACGAACCTGCAGCTTCTCCAAGGTGTGCTTGTACTTGCTTGGCAAATACAGCTTAGAAGTAAGTGTTACCATCTAGGTGATTAAATCAAACTTCTAAGATCTGATCTTTGGGGAACTAAGACATTGTTTGGGATGGGTATTCTGTGACGTTTATAGGAACTTCCAGAGAAGCTCTTTGGCCTTAGGCCGGCTAAACTACAGGACCTAAATACCACCATCACAAAGTAATAGGAATGCCTTATTTGATATTTGTAGAACAAAAGCATGAATATTAAAAAAAAATAATAAACCAAACAAGCGTGAATAGGGAGTCTCACTTTAAGAAGAAGTGGCTATAGCAACAGTTTAAGATGCTAGTGGTCCAAGATTATAAAAACAGGCCACTATGTTTCAGTTAAGGGGTTATAGTTCCATTAAAGCAAGTATTTCATGGGTCAATATGTAACTTAATTATTTTAAGAAACTCTACACTTCTGAAAGTTTGAAGTTCAAGGCAGAATATGTGAGATATTAAGAAGTAAAGAAAGGTCAAGCTACAAAGCTTATGAAGCAAAGGCATATGTTAATTGGGATTTCTATACCAGTGAGGATACAGGCCTGATTAGGAAATAGGTGGAGGTCAGAATACTAGAGCAAGAGACCACTGTGTAAGCATGGCGTGATTTCTGGTTTGCCCTAGTGTGTAGGTATGTTAATAAAGATTCTTGAAAAATTTGAGGAGTTGTTCGTGCCAGGAAAAGACGACCCACAGCTATTTTTTCATTGTTTAATGTCCAATTTATTAAATTCTCATGTTCTATTGAACAAAATTTCATAAGCCAATTTTTCTTGAGCATTTAAACTTTGACTATACATTTGATTAAACTGTCTTCAAACATTTTAAACAGGAATTACAAACTGAAATATCTAATAGGATAATGAATAATAGTTTTCATGTTCTTTTAGAATTATAGTGATAGCCTTGTGGTTAAAAATAACAGACACTCAACACCCCAATATACTGAAGATAAATACTAAGAAAATAAACCCAGCAGACACATTACATCTATACTCACTAATTTTTCACACAGTTACCATTACTTTCCTAGGTTTGTGTGGTTGTTCATGGGTGCAAACATGCACACACACATGCAAAAGTAGGAGTTTAAGAAGTCCTAGAAACAGGGATTCATCTTCTTAGTGGGCGACTGACTTTATCCTCCTCCCTTCCTCCCAACCCCCAGCAGGGTATGCAAGGCTTTGCCTCTCCCTACTGGATAGAAGTAAACAAGAAAGTAGTTTCAAAGTAATCCCTGGGGTGCCTGCATAGCTCAGTCCATTAAGTGTCTGCCTTTGGCTCAGGTCATGATCCCAGGCTCCTGGGATGGAGCCCCAGGTTGGGCTCCCAGCTCAGGGAAGAGTCTGCTTCTGTCTGCCTTTCTGCCTGCTTGGGCTCTCTCTCAATCTCTCTGCCAAATAAGTAGATAAAATCTTAAAAGTAATCATCCCTGATGAGTTAGAGTACCTAGAATATGGAAGAAATAAATACTGTCTTACTTAATAGACTTTTAATGCACTTGGGCTATCCCTTGTGCCAGTTTTAGCCAGGGACTTACTGAAGTGGATAGACGTGGCAGAAGGAAGACACGGGACAACAGGGCACTGCAAATCCTTTCACTGTATGATCTAAGTCAATATTTTGAAAAGTAGCTGGCCTTGCTTCTCCTTTGGGGTACTCTAGCCAAGAAGGCTGTCTGGTATGAAATGTGAATCCAGCTACTGAAAACTATAGGGAGGAGAAAAGGAGCTGAGGGGTGATTGCAGGAGGCCATATTGGAGCAGGAATCTTTTACCAGGCAATAGTGAAGTGGGGAGGGGAGGGGAAGGTAAGAGACATAGAGCCCTGCCTGGCTTCAAGTTGCTCACACATAGATGCATAGATGCAGAAAGCTCTCTCTCCATCTCTCTCTCTCTCCATCTCTCTCTCTCTCCATCTCTCTCTCTCCCTCTCTCTCTCTCCATCTCTCTCTCTCTCTCTTTTTCCCCCTATAAGTTAAGTGGGAAAAGAAAATAACTTTAATATATGATACATATTGTGATGAAGTTGAGTATATGAGAGCTAAGTCTGTTCTTGTATGCCTATCTTTCTTGAGGTTCTAAAACCTGAGAAGTTTAAATTCTATGGTAGATTTAACTTGGAAAAAAGAAAGAAAAGACTTAACAGGGTAGATGGTTCTAGCAATTAGCTGTTGCTGTATTATAAAGTATATTGAAACCAGAGCCTTAACATTTGGATTCATTCTGATGACTATGGGAAGTCCTAAGGAGATTTAATCTGTCGAGACAGAGCCCCCAAACAATATAAGTACTATATATTCCTCCAAGTGCCATGGGAGACAGATGAGGGAAGGTTTATCCATGCTTAATTGAGTCTAATATGAGTGGTTAGGGTTTAGTATTTAAGAAGGATAGGAGGGTTCAAGATTGGGGTTGCCAGATGTTGAAGTTCTGAACAGGAAAACATTACAAAGTGAAAGAAGAAAGAAATCAAATAGGCCAACATTATCAGTAAACCAGTTGTTACTACTAAACTGCATTATTAATTCTGCATTATTTTCAGGATGATAGGGTGATGGCATATCATGACACAAAGTCAAAACACAGGAAAACTTATGCTTGCTTTTGAAAGAACTACAGCTTCGCATTTTGATACAATTTATCTTTGTGGAGTTATATAACTGTGTACTCAGAAATATCACTAAAAATATCTCTAAACTAGACACTCCTCTTTGTCTTTTAGTGATCCTAATTCAAGACTTTATCATCTGAACTATGTCAATGGTATTGTTATTGGTATCCCAGAATTTAGTTTTTTTCTACCTCCAATTTCCTGCCTTAGGTACTTCCTGAGAATCTTAAAATATTTTTCTCCTATTGACTCAAAAAGCTGGAACAGTATTCTGTTTCATAATTAACTTTAAAATCTAATACCTTCAAAATCAATTCCATGCCTATACATGTACACAAGCCAATTGAGAACAATCCTTTTGTCTTTCAAATTCATAACTAGTCATCTAAGGTTCTAACTTAATTCACAGTTTGTCACAACTTTAGAGGCTCTTAACTATTTTCAGCTTCAGTTCATGAGTTTGTTAGTAATGAACTTGGCAGCATCTCACAGCCATGAATAGGTCTATGCCACCGCACAATTCTAACTCTGAAGTTTCTTTAGGTTCATTGTTTGGTTTTGTTGCTTAGTTGATTTCATTTTTTTTCTTTCTTTCTTCTTTTTTTTTTTTAACATGAATTTATATCTGCTAGACTTACAATGGCTTGCTCTATGTCCAGAGAGTGATTTGCAGGCAGAGTAGGTGAAAACATTGGATTTGGTTCAAGTGTACATTCACTGGCATTCTTCTATAAAGTCTTTCAGGAAGTCATGCACCACAGCCCATAGTAACACTGTTTTCTTTTTAGTCAGTAGAGCTTCTGCTTCCTTAAAAAGGAGCTAGATGTTGGACCTCAAATGAAAACTCTGTCACACTAATTTTTAATAAACAAAGACATTCCCATTACCTCCCTTCCCCATTTTTCTAGAACTCAGTTCATCAGTCATCCCCATTCTTTCTTTAACCCTGGCTCTCTATTAATTTCTTGATCTACGTTTAAGAATACATTCATGTATATCCCATAATATATTTTCTCCTTTGTATCTTCTTTAGCTATTTATCTAGCTCACCAATTCCCTTCTTACCTACATTTCTCAAGTACTTTTATCTTGACTTCTTTTTACTATCTACATTTACTGTAATCCCTGTTCACTCACTTCTATATGTGTAGTCTATCAATACCACCATTAGCAGGAGTTTCTTTTGATCAACTTGTTTATACTCATATATAGTCATCTCCTTTCAATATATCCTTCTAAAATACTGGCTAAAGTCAAGTTGGCCAAAAATTCTTTCCTTCCCTCTTAAGCATCATTGAACAGTGCAATAATATTAAATAGCCTTTAATTGTTATCTTTATGAGCTAGAAATAGATATAACAATAATTCTCCCAAGAAGTATGGGAACTAAATAACTCTTATTCCTTAGAAAAAAATCATCTTGAAATTTTCCAAAGGGCTTTGAATGAGTATCCAACAAGTAATTTGGCTTGTAATCTTTGTACATATCCCCTTGAAAATATGGAATATGCCTCATATTTTTGCCCATTTGTGCTAATTATTTATGTGAGTTAGATTTGATAATTATTTGGTAAAGACTAATGCCCACTATTCAAAAATAATTAGGCTATTAAGAATAATTAAAAGACAAGTACTCTTTCCTGGGGCCTTTTACTGTTGTCATGATCAGATATTTAAACATAAATAGAGTTATTTCATTCCAAGTGAGAAAACTCTTGAAATATGAAAGTGGAAATCATCATAGGATAAAATTAGAGTAGCAATTCAATGCATTATATCATTAAAACATGATAGCTCAAAAAATTGTCACATTCTTGCATTTGATCATTCTATCTTTAAGACTGTTATGAGAAAGTATCACTTTATGCATGAACAGATTAAAGTTTAAACTAATTTTTTTTCCAAGTTTCATGATTAAAAAGTGGCCAGTCTGCATTTCCCTGATGATTAGTGTGTAAACATTTTCATGTACCTCTTGACCATTTGTATGTCGCATTTGGAGAAATGTTTATTCGTTTGTTGCCCATTTTTGATCACATTGTTTTCTTACTATCAAGTTGTAGGAGTCCTCTTATATTTTGAATAGTAATCTGTTATCAGATAAATGGTTTGGAAATATTTTCTCCAATTTTGTAAGTTATCTTTTCACTCTGTTAAATTTTTTTTTCTTTGTCTATGCAGAAGCTTTTTAGTTTGATGTAGTCTCCCTGCTGATTTTTGCTTTTGTGCTTTTGTTGCCTCTGCTGGCGGTGTCATATCTAGGAAATTATTATTTAGACTAGTATCACGAAGATGTTCCCGTTTCCTTCTATAGTTTAATAGATTCAGGTTTTACATTTAAATCTTTAATCCATTGAGTTGCTTGGTATGTGTGTGATGTAGAATATAGTCCAACTGCATTATTTTCCATGTGGCTATTAAGATTTTCTAGCATCATTTCTTGAAGAAATTATCCTTTCCCCAAGAGAGTAGAATAATGGTTGTCAGGGGTTTAGGGAAGAGGGAAATACAGAGTTGCTGTTCAATGGATATAAAGTTTCAGTTGTATGATATAAGTTCTTGATATCTGCTGTACAACATTAAAACTACCTTTGAGAGAGAC
Source organism: Nasua narica (assembly GCA_028533885.1). Lineage (NCBI taxonomy): Eukaryota > Metazoa > Chordata > Mammalia > Carnivora > Procyonidae > Nasua > Nasua narica. The sequence continues at coordinate 144,995,960 of CM052798.1, forward strand.
CTCATGTTAAGTATTCTTACTATAGTAAAATAAAAAGTGACTGAAGCAGTTTCAAAGTCACAGTCCTTGGAGTCTAAATCTAAGGCTTTTCTTAAATTGAAGGTTACAATTCAATATATAGTAGGGATAAGTATATTCTTAGCTTTTAACCTGAAGTTCTTATGGTTGATTTAGTCATACACTTCAGATCACATCATATTATCATATTGCCATTTAAAATGTTACTCATTTTTCATTTCCTTTTATCCACGTACCCCACTTTTATTCCCTACTGTTCTCTATAGACAGCCACTCAAAATTGTTTAATGTCATTTTTCTGGTTTTTTTTTTGTAAAAATATCTTCTCTGTATTTTTATTTTATATAATAATGTGTCACATACTTTAAATTTTATTTTGTTTTTTTTTCCAAAAATTCCCATGTTGTTAAGACCTATCCTATTTCTGTATGCAAATAGAGTGCATTGTTTCCAAATTGAATTGTGTACATGGTTCATACCATTTCATTCTCTCAGTTATGCATGCCCAGTTTACCTATAATTTTCAACTGCTACAAAAAAAATACTACACAGAATATCCTTGTATACATTTATTATAGACCTGTTTGAAACTTTTGGGAAATATATATTTAGGAACATAATTGGTGGCCAAAGGTCATGCAGATACTGTTGTCACAAAGAGTGGCTCGGTTAATTTACAGAAGGGGTATATTAGTCTCCATTGTCCTTAGCAGGGCAAAAATGTTTCCATAGACTCCCACCAAAATCTGGCGGTGATAGGCATTTCCTTATTCATATATATGTCTATACAAGTCTACCTTAGGTATGGTTTCCTTGTAAGGAAGCAAGAGACCATGACACTGTATATAGTTTTTAGTAAATATAAACAAATATACTTAAACCTCAAGAAAAAAATTAAATGCTAAAATTAGATTTAGTGAGTTTTTATCTCTCTGATTTCTATTGGAGAGACTAGACTCCATTACAGACAAATAAATTTGATCAAAGCTGCTTCTATATTAGTAACTGGCAGTTGGCCAATAATGCTCTCCCCTAATACCCCCCAAAATAGGGCTTCTGGAAAATGTGTTGGAAATACTTATTTTAACGTGAAAAAGATCTTCCTATTCAGCACCTCACACACTTCATGTAACACTTCACATCAACTTCACCAAGATTTTTTCTTAAAAACCTTTCCTGGGTAGGGGAATAGGCAAAATTTCTATCTTCAAAGATATATTCTGATAGGAATATATAGACAATAAAATACATATGTTGTATATATGTAAATTGATATCTACATATACATATATAGACACACATACTTCATATACATATATACTTAGACACATGTATATATGCATTTTGCGTAAGGAGATGTATGTATGAAGATATGCATATGTATCTACGTAGATATATCTATGAGAAAGAAGCCAATATATACACATATTTAGGTATATGTAAATGTACATATATAAATGTATATACATATATGTGTACATTCACATAGATATGATATATGATGTCATGCTAGGTAGTAGTAACCATTACAGTGAAAAAAATAAGGATAAAAGAATAAAAGTGGATGGAGCAAAATGGATCTGATATTAGATTGTATTGTATAGAGATGAAATTTGAGCAAAAAAAATCTCAAAGTGAAGAAGTGATTCATTCAGAATCTGGATCTAGAATGTTCCAGGAAAAGGCGACAGTAAAAACAAATCTCTTCAAGATTGAAGAGTTATCATACATGAAATGTTCTACAAATTCTGAGACCAGTACTACTAGAATACAATAAGTTTCATTTTACTTTGTGTTAAGGGAAGTCACTGAAGGACTTTGAGAAGGGAAGGGATATCATCTGATCTATATTTTATAAGAATCACTCTGTGATATAAAAGAAAAACAGACACTAGGTAAATCAAGTAGAAGCAAGGAGATCCTCAGGCAACCCCATTAATGTTTCAGGTGAATCATGATATTTGGCTTGAGCTAATGTGGTGGTGGAGATGACAAACACTGAATCTGGGGTATCCTGGGAAGGTAGCACTATTGTGATTTCCTGATAAACTGTAAATGAGGTAAAAGAGCAAAAGAGAAGTCAAAGATGAGTGCAGGCATTTGGCCTGAAAAACTTTAAGAAAGTGTCAGGTACTGAGATGAAAACGCTGGCACAGAAGACAGTTGAGGGAAGGAAATCATTTCACTTTGTTGCTTTTGAAAAGTAGGGATCCAAGTGAGACATTTCCCTATAGGCACTTGGCTACAGACTAAAGATTAGTCTGGAAATATTAATGGGAAGTCATTATCATTAGGGCATAATTTTTCAGACTGTAAAGTAAATGAGATCATGTGGAGGGTAACAGTGTAAGAGGTCCAAGGACTGAGCCTTAACACCAGAATTTTAAGAGTTGAAGAGGCTCCACCAAAAATAATAAGAAACTACAATGAAAGCGGAAGAAAAAGTGAAACAAAAGATGTTCCAAATATGCCATTGGGTTTGGCATTGAGAAGTTATTGATCACCTTGGCGGTTATGGTTTCAGGAAAGAATGAAGCACATGGTTCCAGTCACAGTGGGAGAAGCGAAGTACTGACAGGACATAGACATTTCTTTTTAGGAATTTTGCTCTATCGGGAACGTGAAAATGGAGTGGCAGTTGGGTTGGAGCCAAGGGATTTTTTTTTTCTGTGGTAAGAGAAATACTTCAGCATATTTGCTAATGGGGAGATCCAGTTGTAGAGAAAAAAGACTGATATAGAACATATGTGGAAATTACTTAAATTTCTAAGAGTTGAAGAGAAATGCAATTAAATACACGTTAGGCCCTATTTTTCAACTTTGTCCTTCACCACACGTTTTTGTGTTTTAATTCCCCCTCCTATAAAGGCTAAGAAATTTTTCCTGCCTTTTGAATTTGTGTTTGGCCATGTGATGGCTTTGATCTGTAAAATGAGGCAGAAGTGACAGAATGACTAGTAGCTCAAAAGGCCTTCTGTATTACTTACTCCTCTGAACCTCTGCCAACACCAAGAGGAGATATGCCCTTAGGGACTTGCGGCAGTCTCAGCCTGGGCCTTGGAATCAATGCAAGTGAAGCATATCTGAGGCCAAACCTCAACAAAGAACCGAGTCCCATTGGATTTACTTCAAGCCAGCTTTAGATCAGTGAAACTACAGCATATCATAGATTCCTGAGTGAAGTAATAGAACTGTTGTCTTTAGCCACTTAATTTTAGAGTGATTTATTACATGACAAGAGCTAATTGATATAGTATCTATCAAACAAGTAGAAGTAGAGAGGTTGGACTTTTGAGCATGAACAATCTGTCCATTGTAATAGAATGGAAGACAGATATTAGGAGTTTTGATTACTGAAGGTGGTTTCAGAGGTTAGTTGATAAGCATACATAAAATTTGTTTTCTGAAGTCCTCTATTTTCTTGGTCAAATAAGAAGCCAAGCATGAGGGAGAAAAGTGGCATTTGAAGAAAGAGGAGAAAAGATAAACTATTAACCTGCAATAACAGAGTAAAATTTTTAATTTTGTTTTTCTGTGGAAGTCTGTTTGACACATGTTAACATTGTGTAAATTCAAGGCGTACAACTTACTGATTTGATACACTTAGGTATTGTAATATTATCACTGTAGCAATAGTAAGATACATATCACATAATTATCATTTTTGTGGTTGAAATAATTAAGATCTAGTCTCTTAGCAAGTTTGATGTTTTAATATTATTGTTCATATTATTATACTGTGCATTAGATTTCTAGGACTTATTTATTATTTGTCGTAAGTCTTTATCCCTAAATAACATTTCTCCTATTCCCCATTTCCCAGCCCCCGATAAGCACCATTTTCTCTCTGTTTTTAGGAGTTTGGCTTTTTTAAGTGATACCATACAGAATTTGCCTTTCTCTGTGTGTGGCTTATCTCATGTCTTTAAGTTCCACCCATGTTGTTGCAAATGGCAGGATGTCCTTCTTTCTCATGGCTGAATAATATTCCATTGTATACATGCACCACACATTCTTTATCCATTCATTTACTGAGGTAGCTATAGGTTGTTTTTATATCTTGGTTATTAAGCATCATGCTGCAATAAATATAGGAGGAGTATATATATCTCTTTAATATCCTGTTTTCAGTTCCTTTGCCTATATATCCAGAAGTGGAATGGAACTGCTAGATCATATAGGGTGTTCTTGGATCCCTTGTCAAATATTAGTTAACCGTATATACAGAAATTTGTTTTGGGCTCTCTATTTTGTTCCAGTCATCTGTTTATTTTTATGTCAGTAACATACTGTTTTAAATACTATAGATTTTTAGTATAGTTTGAAGTCAGAAAGTATGATATTCACCTTTGTTCTTTATCAAAATTGCTTTGGCTATTTGAAGTCTTTTGTGGTTCCATACAAATTTTCAAACTGCTTTTTCTATTTCTTTGAAGAATATCATCACAATTTTGATAGGGCTGTATCGAATCTATAGGTGCGTTTGGGTAGTATGGACTTTAAAAAAATATTCTGATCCATGAATATGGGGTAACTTTTTATTTATGTCATCTTTGATTTCTTTCGACAAAATCATGTAGTTTTTATTCTATAGCTTTTTCACTTCTTTCATTAAATTTATTCCTGGGCATTTATTTTTCTAAGGTCAGGAAAAAGATGGATGCCTACTGTCACTACTCCTGTCCAATATAATACTAGAAGTCCTAGCTAGAGAATTAAACAACACAAAGAAATAAAAGGCATTTAAATCAGACAGGAAGAAAAAAATGGTCATTATTTATAGATAATTTTATATGGACAACCCCAAAGATTTGATTAAAAAACTATTGGAACCAATCAATTGATTCAGTAAGTTGTAGATTATAAAATCAACCTACAGAAGTCAGTTGCATTTCTATGTGCTAATAACAACTGAAAAAGAAATAAAATTATCCAATTTACAATGGCATGAAAAACCAAATATCTTGTAAGAGTAAATGGCTTAAAAATGTACTCATGTTTTTGAGAAATGCTGCGGGTACAATTAAAGTTTCTGGTCATGAATTTTAAAGTAAGTGTTGTCATATATTTTTCTTATTTTATCTCCAGTTATTCTGGTGTAGTATAGGGAAGCATCAGGTTTTCAAGATCAGTACTTTACATGGGGGAGAGAATGTGAGAGCCTGTACAAAGGGAAAATTATGATAGCCCATGGTATGTAAGCCAAGTAATCAGGGAATTAAAGATAAGAAAATGATCCTTCCTTCTTTCCTTCCTTCCTTCCTTCCTTCCTTCCTTCCCTCCCTCCCTCCCTCCCTCCCTTCCTCCTTCCCTCCCTCCTTCCTTCCTTCCTTCCCTCCCCTCCTTCCTTTCACTTAAGTGTCTAAGTATATAATTAATATATTGAAAAAACCATTGGAGTCAAATGATAGTTGACCTGAGAATACTAGACAAAAAAATGTCAAAGATAGGAAGTGCTAATCAGAATGGAGCCTTGAAAAGGAAATTTTGGAGAGCCTGCAGTTACTGCAAGTGACAAGGTGTAGAGTATGGCCAAGGGGGTTGATAGCAGAGGAGAATAGAGAACAAGATTATTAGTTGTAAAAGGGAAGCAAGAATAGATTGATCTAGAGAGAGAGAGAGAGAGAGAGAAAAGAGAAACAGAGCAGTGAATTGAATGATAAAACTCTTTAATGAAAAGGAGAAAGTTAACAGGTTTATTAGTATCTGCTAAGGAAAGGTAGCTGATCATATAAATTTAAGAGCTATCCTTCAAAGCAGCTGGGTTTTGTTTGTTTGTTTAGAGAGGGAGAGGGGGAGGGTGTAGGAGCAGAGAGAGAATCTTTTTTTTTTTTAAAGATTTATTTTATTTATTTATTAGGAAAGAGAGTGAGAAAGAGCATGAGAAGGGAGAAGGTCAGAGTGAGAAGTGGACTACCCATAGAGCTGGGAGCCTGATGTGGGACTCGATCTCGGGACTCCGGGATCATGACCTGAGCCGAAGGCAGTTGCTTAACCAACTGAGCCACCCAGGCGCCCCTGAGAGAGAATCTTAAGCACGTGCCATGCCTAGCACAGAGCCCGATGCAGGGCTGGAATTCACAATCCTGAGATCTGGACCTGAGGTGAAATCAAGAGTCAGATGCTACCAGGTGCCCCAAAGAGCAGCTGGGGTTTAGAGAAAGAAAGAATAATGGTCTGGCTGTAGACATGAGAAAACACAATCTAAACCCATTTAAAGCCCCAGGAGCATATGGGTTGTAAGAGGACAAAAACCGTTATTGTAAATGCTATAGTAGAAGCATCATCTTCATGAGATAGCTAGATTTCTTTCACATAGAACAGAACTTGAAGGAAAAATTCAGAGTTATAAACTACAGAAATTCTGCTGACAAAAAAAAACTGTAGGACAGTATAAGTTTTGGAGAATGTAGGGATCAAGGATGGGAGGGAGATTACATTAGGGAAGGGCATATTCAGAGCTGAACAGAGATAAGATTCTAAGTGACAGGGATTTGGAGATTCCTCTGGAGACTAAAAAAATATAAAGATACAGACATGATGTAATTAACCTTGGGGGTGACCTTTCATATCCTGCCCATATGGGGGAGTTGTTGCTCAGTAGACCTCAGGCTCTCACCAATATGGCAAAAACTCAATTGTCAGAGAGCAGTAACAAATGAAGGAGAGACAGAAACATTCATTCATATGAACCCCTTTTGGGAAAGGGTGAAAAAGTCCTTTCAGTTATATAATTTGATAATGAAATAAGATTTATGTTCCAGTAATAAATAGGTGAAGTTTTATTTTTTATTCTTATAAAATAAGGCAATATTCAGATATGATTCAAGATAGCAACTTTCAGAATAAGTTACCAGTTAACATTGCTAATATATGTAAATTATGAGCCTGAGTCTCTAAAAATACATTTTCAATAGATTAGGAGTTGATAAGTCATTTTTCCTTTAAAAAACCTTATATTAACCTGAATATTAAAATTAATTAAACTATATACTGTGTAACTCAATAAATAGTCATTATTTCATGTCCATTTGTAATGTACCCATTGCACAATATTTTCTTTAAAGATTTCATTTATTTATTTGACAGAGAGAGATAGATCACAAATAGGCAGAGGCGAGCAGAGAGAAAGAGGGGGGAAGCAGGCTCCCTGCTGATCAGAGACCCCCGAAGCGGGGCTTGATTCCAGGACCTTGAGATCATGACCTGAGCTGAAGGCAGAGGCTTTAACCCACTGAGGCACCCAGGCGCCCCCCCCATTGCAAACTTTAATAGAAAAAAAACAGTAATAAAAAGTCACAAGGCATCAATGAAGAAGTTATTTCCTTTTGAAGTATTTCTGTTATCAAGACAACTCAGGATATTTAATTTGCTATTTATAATACTTCGAAAATAATGCAGAAAAATAAAATTTTTTCAGAATACCAAGACTTTTAAAACTGAGAATATTCACTGTGGAAAACAATGTTGTTGATCTTCTGATATATTTAGGGTACGGTTCAGATAATGGTTTTATTATTAAGACTGTCTAAGCAACTAAAGTTCTTCAACAAAATAAATGCCTAATAAACAATATGGGCATTTTCAGTGGCAATTAGCAAAGCTTAAAATGAGATACGCAAATATGTGATCCTTCTAAAATTGGTTATTTATTTTCTCTGTTTTGAATCAAAAAGGGCAGACAAAAAATTAACTGTAAAAATAAGAAACAAAATAATCACATTTTAGAAGTATCATCCATTTTAAAAAATCACACTTTCCCTTCATTAACAGCAGAAGTTCTGAGAGTTTGCTGTGCCGTACCTAAGTTTGTTTTCACTTAACGTACTATAAACTCAGGGGCACCTGGGTGGCTCAGTGGATTAAAGCCTCTGCCTTCAGCTCAGGCCATGGTCTCAGGGTCCTGGGATAGAGCCTGGTTTCAGGCTCTCCACTCGGCGGGGAACCTGCTTCCCCTTCTCTCTCTGCCTGCCCCTCTGCCTACTTGTGATCTCTGTCTTTCTCTGTCAATAAATAAATACGATCTTTAAAAACAAACAAAAACAAAAAACAAAACATACTATAAAATCAACCAGTCAATCACATTTATAGTGTTCCAACAGCATCACAGCAAGTGTCCCCAATATTAAAGAAGTAAGTGAAATGGCAAAGTCTTGACACACACTGGAATACATTTGTATTATGTCTTATGTTGGTAGTTGATAAATATTTGCAAAATAAATTAATTGTGGGACTAAAATCTCCTTAAAATCTTAATATAATGGTTGATTTAAAAAAAAATGTTAGAATGATCAGCATTTGGGGCACCTGAGAGGCTCAGTCGAAGTGTCTACCTTAGGCTCAGGTCATGATTTCAGCGTTCTGGGATCCAGTCCTGTTGTCAGGTTCCCTTCTCAGTGGGAACCTGCTTCTTCCTCTCTCTATCTCTGTCTGTTTGTCTGTCTCTTTCAAATAAGTAAGTGGAAATCTTAAAGAAAAAAAAAAAGGAGTGATCAGCAGTTGACTGATAGCATTCAGGAAAACAATAGTTTGGCATAAGATAGACCTTGGCTTAGTTCCTGGTTATTTTACTTACCAGCATTTTGTTTTTAGGCAATTTACTTCGTTATGCGCATACTCTTCATAGAAAGGAGAGGAAACTTTTTTGTGGTATTGCAGTAAACCACAATGTATGATGTTTCTGATGTAGGTACCTTTGTGGCATTTAGAGGTCACTCAATAAATAACAAATACAGATTGGTATATTTGCTCAGGGAAATATTCATAGAACAATTTTTTTTAACAACAGGATGGATGGAATATTAGTCATAGTTTTTCAGAGAAATAGAAACAATAGGGTGTGTGTATGTGTGTGTGAAAAGAGATTTATTTTAAGAAATAGGCTCATATGAATATGGAGGCTGATAAGACCACACCCCAGTGTGGGCCAGCAGCCTAGAAGACCCAAGAGAACAAAAATGTAGAGGAAACCCAAAGGAAGTCTGCAAGAGAATTCATTTTCTTATTCGAGGAGGGCAGGTCTTTTTGTTTTACTTACATCTTCAACTGATTAGTTGAGGCCCACCCATATTATGGAGGGCAGTCTGCCTTATTCTACTGATTAGAATGTTAATCATGTCCAAAAACACCTCACAGAAACACACAGAGTGATGTTCAACCAACTATCTGGGCAACTTGTGGTCTAGTCAAGTTGACATAAAATTAACTATGAGAGTTGGTATCAACTACATTACAATATTGATAAATTGTATTCTTTCATTATAAGTAGAACTAAAGAAAGCAAGGGCTCAGGATATTAAATAAGTAAACAAATACTGTTAGGCGAGAGGGTTCAGTTTGGGTAATTGTTTAATTCTTCAAAATATAACACCAAAAAATTTATTCATGAGTTCGTCGGGAAAATATACTAGAAACATTACAACCAATGTTTAGTGAATCTCCATTGTGTGTAAAACAGTTTTAAGTATTTGGCATAGAGTATTGAGAAATCCAGAAAATGTTCCTTCTATCTCTTATTGTTGGGGATGTCAAGACATGAATATATTCCTACATGTTATAAAGGCCAATCAAAGGCCTTTATATATAGGCCAATATAAAGGCCATATAGGCCAATTACAGAAAAATTTTTAAAAAATTCTAGAAGAACAAAAAAGGCATTAAAAGCATATTATGGAGGAGCAGAATGGCAGTATCTGACGTTTTTCATGTATGGGGCAAAGGAGAAAGGAAAGTCAAACAAGGCCCAGGGTAATAAACCCAGCGATTATAAGTACAAAGTTGAAATTGATGGCTACAACTCCTGTTGACATGAGGAACATAAAGGGTGTTGTTGTTCGCTGTTACAGGATAAAACATTGTAATTTTAAGTGAAAAGGAAACCTATCTCACATGAAAAAATTAATGTAGTGCTATTTAGCTTTTGCATAAAATTAATGTAGTGCTATTTAGCTTTTGCATAGACAGATGAAGGAATACTTATTACCTATTTATAAGAATGATTTTTAATGGCTGGAACCACAATAATTTCATTATATGGTATCAAATTTACTAATAGAAAATGAAAAGCTAAAGCATTTTAAATCTTATATCTCAAAACAATTTTTGTAAAAATGCCATGTAGAAATTTCTTTAAATGTGTACTATTTCTAAAAATTTGAAACAAAAACCTATTCTTGCATAATCCTCTTATCTGCTTTAATGTTGATTTTCTTTCTTTATATGACAATTGAACATTTATATAAGTGTAAGTAGAAAAATTAATTAATCAATAGACTATTCTTTAGAACTTAAATGGCAGTAATTTCAGTGTTACTTGACCTTGGAGTGTGTTGGTTCTTTTTTTCTTTACCTATTACACAACTGCGAATCAATAACTGTCCAATCACTGGGGAAAAGTAGTCCATTTCATTCTCCAGTTTTGCTTTATTTATTACAGTTAAGTTGGCCTACGGCATTTATTCATCTGGGCATTAGCTGCTAAGAATTCTTGCCTCTAGGACATTATTTTCCCCCTAAATCATGAGAATATAAACCAAAAATAAAAGGTAAGAAGTGGAAATAAAAATTTTAAGGTAAACTATATATTTCCTTTGGTGCCAAGTTTTTGTTTATCTTTTTACTTCCTGGCTAGTGAACAAAACAATGAAGAAGCAAACAGTTTCATTTTCAATATAATGTTAATTCCTAATTGTTCTCTCAGTTTGCTTAAGTATATCTTTGGTTGAAAATAGGATATTAACGTTTCTACATGTCTTTGTTGTATTGACATTACTAATAACATTATCATTACTTTTTTAACTCTAGAAGTATGGAAAATAGAAGAGAACAAACAAAAGTTCTCTTGATATTTTATATCTTAAATCTTTTGTGTCCTAATACCGCCTTAATATATAAAGTCTTCTTACTAATTTGAAAGTATTGATGAAAACTTTGTAAGGTGGAAATATGCCTTATATAAGTAGCATAAAATATTTAAAAGTTAAACATAATTGTCATTATGTATACCACTAAAATATTTGACTTATAGCCAGTGCAATTACAACAAAACAGAGTGTTCAAGAAAGGGAGTATTAAAGCCACATGATATCATGATAAATCCAGTAATCCCTAAAGAAAAGGATCAATTTGAAATATTGACTAAATACTTATTCACTAGGAATATTTTTTTAATCTCCATGCAAAAATATTAGATAATTAAGAACAAAAATAATTGTGTGTATACACATGATTTTATTTAGGAATTATATCAAACATAGGATTCTATAAATTGAATGATTCTAGGCTTCAGTGAAAAATGTCTATTGCTATAACATTTAAAAATGAGTATGCTATATAAAATGTTAGTAATTTGATTAAGGAAAATTAGTTATAATTAAATTGACAATGTAAAATTTTTAACATTTCTGATAAACTACAGATAGGATTCAAAAATGGTAGATGATAGGTATATTTATAATTCAAGGTAGCGCATCAATAGCTATATGACTATTAATGAAGAACTTAATCTGAGTATATAATAAAACTCATAGTTTATTACAACTCAATTTAACTTTTAAAAGGCAAAAGGAAATAAATATAAATAAACACAAATGTGATAGAGGAAAAAAGAGAGGGAAGTTTCACTGGTTAGAAGAAAAATAAGACAGACTTTGGGATATAACTTTTAAAAATGTTAGTTATAGTATATTATAAATAAAGGATTAAAAAAAAGATGTGTCTAGTAAGGCACTCTGCCAAAGTAGGATTATTTAATATTTCTGAATTTCTCCTGTCCTGATTTCTCTAACAGATACTCTACCAAAAATATCAAAAAATTATGCAAAAGAGTTACTCTCTTAATGAAATGACTTCATTTTACGTTGTGTGCCCCTCAAGAAATTTGTTTCCTCTTGTCATAAATGATTTCCAAATAGTCAGGAATCAGCAAAGATCATGTCTTAGACCAAAGGCAAACCCAAATAGTAACAGTGTTTGCTTCACTGTATCATTTAAATATCTTCTTTTTAAATGACAGTTCCAAATCAGTGAAAAATGATTTCGTCAATGTTTCTAAACTATGCTTGATAATTAGAGATCAGCTAGCTGATGTTCTCCGTCATTTCCTCATCTATAAGCAGTGCTCATAATTCCTCTCTTGCCAGATTAGTGTGACGGATAGATAATGAAATACACATTGAATGACAAATATAAGCTTGGCACATAGTTGACCATCAGCATATGATAGCTTTTTCTAAAGACACATCTTTTCCCCATCCTCTTCACCACTAGAAAATAGAAAACAATCTGAGGGGGTGATGAACCATGAGAGACTGCGGACTCTGAGCAACTAACTGAGTGGTTTGGAGGGGAGGGGGATGGGGGGGTTGGGCGAGCCTGGTGGTGGGTATTGAGAAGGGCACGTATGGCATGGAGCACTGGGTGTGGTGCATGAACAATCAATCTTGTAACCCTGAAAAAATAAAATAAACATATTTGGGGGGAAAAAAAAGAAAAAAAAAGAAAATAGAAAACAATGGCTTTCATCTACTGGCTCCTAAATCATACGGACCATCTGTTTTGTTCAGGAAAATAAGTTACATTTAAGAAAATCTACACGGAATTAAAGCCCACTCATTAATTATAAATAATTGTATACAAAATATGATTGGAACATTTGACAATGTGGGCAAAGGGTTAACCCTTTCCCTCGCTGGATGAGAGAAAAATAATTTTGTTCCTGTTCCCCTGGAAACCTAATATAGGTAAAATAAAAGTAAATTGCTAGGCAACATTTCTTATGATTAAAAAATGACTCCTGGTTTATGTACTGCACCTGGCCTGGGAAAACCACAAAAATGTGATAAGTACAAACTATTTTATTCATCCCTGAATGCAATGAGTATTTAAGTCTCCATGACTCTTGCGAGGACCCCAAAAGGTATGTCCATAGATGTTACAAATTGACATATGAGCTGCCCTGTTGGTCTACTGCAAGAACTCTGGCAAAAGAAGAATGTCCAGGGGTGCCTGGGTGGCTCAGTGGGTTAAAGCCTCTGCCTTCAGCTCAGGTCATGATCTCGGGGTCCAGGGATCGAGTCCCGCATTGGGCTATCTGCTCGGCAGGAAGCCTGCTTCCCCCTCTCTCTCTGCCTGCCTCTCTGCCTGCTTGTGATCTCTCTCTGTCAAATAAATAAAATCTCAAAAAAAAAAAAAAAAAATAAGAATGTCTGTCCTGCAGGCTAGGGGTGTTCCCTGTCTTAATTCTTTCTGATTAGACTGATGTTAAATATAGTCTGCCGATTTTTTGAGTCTGAACATTTAGTACAATCTAAAAAACAAAACAAAACAAAAACCTTCATGGTAAGCTCTGTGGATTGCAATGGTAAAATATTCCCAGATATTCCCCTTAGATTTAACTTAGTTTTAGTTGTTGATTTTAAGGCATTTAGGGGTACATTTAAAAAATTATCATTTAGCTAACCTGCATTTTTTAGCTACAGATTGCGCTCCGTTCTATTCCAGAAAAGATCTCGAAACCCTTAGGTTAAAATGTGACAATCAGTCTAGCTTTGGATAGTTTCTCAAGTGCTTATCAAAAAAAAAAAAAAAAAGAAAAAAAAAGAGAGTTATCCTTCTATGTATCAGAAGTAACATTACATATCCACATATTAAATACCTAAAAAGCAAAGTAGCTTATAGATTCATCAATTTCACAGAATGATAAAATTTGTATGTTGAGTTTATTATAACTTTTATGGCATGTTCATTTTTTAACATTCTCCAAAGTCCATGAGGTCCAATATACTGTGCTAAGGACTCACAAACTTAAAAGGACAAAAAGACATCACTGTTGAGGTAGGAGAGCTGTAATTAATATATTCCAGGGCGCCTGGGTGGCTCAGTTGGTTGAGCAACTGCCTTCGGCTCAGGTCATGATCCCGGAGTCCCGGGATCGAGTCCCATATCGGACTCCCGGCTCTGCGGGAGGTCTGCTTCTCCCTCTGACTTTCTCCCCTCTCATTCTCAGTCTCTCACTCTCTAATAAATAAATAAAAAATCTTTAAAATATATAATATATATATATATCAGTATGTAAATTAAAAAACTGAAAGCTTAATACATACATAATTAGAACAAATGTAAAATTGAACTGAAGTAGATCTGAAACCTGTCTCTCAGCATCCATGCCCTTTTGTGTCCCCTTTCCACATTGACTGAGTTTGGTGGTGGTGGTGGCTTTGGCCAGTGGAACATCAGCAAAGTGCAAGCAGAGACCTCTCCAGAAGTCCTTTGGCACTGGGGCTTGCCCTGTTAGACCTCTGCTGCCACCATGTGATGAAATCTGGTCTAGCATCCTTCAGAATGGAAGAAGACACACAGAGGTCTGTGGCAAGCTGTTGTTTCTGTGCTACTTGCTGTCTCTGTGGAACTACAGCCAATCATCTGGTAGGTGGCTTCAGGTCCTCAAGAGAGCCAGCAGTCAGGACGAATTAATGCCCAGAAGCAGACAGTGATGCCAGTCTGGCCATTGCCACTTCCTCAGTGTGGAAAGATGAGAGTGTTTCTTGATTTCCACATTCTAGATCTTGTGCACATCTTCCCTCTAATGCAGAGGCATATAAGGGAAAAGATACTGAAAAATATTTTTCCATTTTAATCAAGTTATCCAGAGTGTTGTACTCCGCAGCCCACTTCCACATGGTATCTGTATATACCTCTTTTTTTTTTAAAGATTTATTTATTTATTTATTTGACAGAGGGAGAGAGATCACAAGCAGGCAGAGAGAGAGAGAGAGAGAGAGGGAAGCAGGTTCCCCGTTGAGCAGAGAGCCCGATGTGGGGCTCGATCCCAGGACCCTGAAATCACGACCTGAGCTGAAGGCAGAGGCTTTAACCCACTGAGCCACCCAGGTGCCCCTGTATATACCTCTTTTAACCAGATTTAACTTCAATGTAAAATAAAAGTATGCTTCCACCTAACATGATAGGAACTTGTACCACTGGACGCCTATTAAGCTCTGTAAACAAAGTCTAAGGTTGTCCTTAATCCATCTGAGAGTGACATATGCAGTGTTCACTGCAGTGTGTGTGTGGGGGGGGAGAGAGTAACGTAAGTACAGATATGTAAGATTAACCATAATTAGAACATCTACATAAGAGTAGGAAAATGGGGGGAAATGGGAAAAAATCAGTGTATGTTCCTATGGAAGAACTGAAAAGTTACTCATAGCTACTACAATAGTTAGGTTCAGTCAGGGGAATATGGAGTAGCAATATATCCTACAAATGATAGCTTTCACAGTTGTTGGTATAGCTGGTGACGTGTCTAGAAATAGGAATTAGAGGATCAAAAAAGCAATCTTCAAGCTCATCCTGAGAAGCCAAACTTTCCAGTTACCAAAGAAAGAACAAAGGAGTAGGGATTTACAGAGTGGTCTCTGGGAAACTGTTGTTTCTCTTCAAGTCTACAGAAAGCAAAACCTGGATGTGAAATCAAGCAAACTAAGGACAAGGTGGAACTTAGTATCTCTGCATATGTCTGAGGCTTCATTTTCAGTGGAAGTCATGAGGTGTTACTGAGATCCCCCATCAGAACATATTCCTCAAGTTGTAGGGACCACTGTTAGCTGACAGCTGTCAGCTATTAGCCTTCTCTGGAATTCTCCCTAAGCTTAAGAGAGCCACCTTGCCAAAAGTCATGCTCTGGTTCCAGAAATAATCTTCATTTAATGATCTATCTCTATTCAATATAAATGTCTGGCCTCTTCACTACAACTCAGAACAGTTCTGAAAAGACTAGCTTCTAACATCCCCAAGGGGTTTGGCTGGACATCTTGACAGTGTATCACAGCCCACTTTCTCCGTTGGCATAATCTTGCTTCATTCCCTGCATGCTAATTTCCATCCTAGAATCTGCTTCCCGAGGTCCAGATTGGTACCAGAAGTGGGATCTGGTTAATCAGTGCTAAAAGAGGTGTTGCAGTTGGAGCACCTCCCAACCTGCAGATAGAAATCCATGACTATGAGTGGTGGAGAACAGAGACCTAGCATGCTGTGCATGGAATTTGTTTGAACTTTCACACATCATGAACTGGTAATAAGGTTGAGAAGTTCTTGCACTAGCGCAGGGGTTAGACAACTATAGCTTGCCACCTGTTGTCTCGTAAAACTTTTTATTGAAACACAAGTGTTTTATCTATGACTGCTTTCATCGTACAAGAGTAGATTGCAGTAGGTGCTGCAGAAACTGTATTGCTCACAGAGCCTAAACTGTTTATTTGGTGGCCTTCTACAGAAAACTTTGCTGAACCCTGCACTATTGAATGAGATGTAGCAGGCCTTTGAAAAATATGGTGGAAATAATAATTATAAGGGTACTAAAATTGGATAGTGGTTATCAGGGTTAATTGATACTTGAGAGAGATAATGTACAGCTCTAATCAGTTAAAAGCTATGTATGAAAGCCAAGGAGACTTTTTGGCAGTATATAAAGCTACCAATCCCCTGTTAATGGAGAGCTGAGAAAGCCCAGGACCAGGACCAAACCCAATTATAAAGAGTAGCTGAGTGCCAGAGAACATTAAATTCTTACTCTAAGCAGGTCTACTATATCAAGATCAGGGCTCTGACTGGGAAACATTGGGACCATCAGAGTGTGATGCAGATGTCTGGGATAGTGTGCTTAAAAATCTTGAATTCCTATATGCCCCCACATACTCCAACCTGCACAAAGATTTACTCTTCTTCCAGAAGGACTTTAACATGATGCATTTGCCTTCATTATGCATGATGGCATACCCCCATCCTACCAAAATTTGCTTTCACTTTCTAGTTACTATGTTAATAATAGAATTAAATAATTTAGTGGAGGAAGTGCTTGGCCTATGGAAGGTAAAGGATACTCATTACCCCCAAAGAAACTGTAGGACCTAGTCAACATATACCAGAAGGAGCTAATGGATCTAGAACTGTTTTCTGAGTGTAGTAGATCAAAGAATATAAAGTTGCGTGGGGAGGAGAGTTTATGGTATGGTAGCATTCTCTCAGGATACAGGATCTAATATTCTGACAAAGGGCACATGGAAGTGCAGACACCACAAGTTGGTCTCCTAGAAACTTGAAGATAACAATATTCCATTAAATGAAATTCCAGAAAATGGGGCATGCTAGAGTCCATGTGCTATGTAGGTCCAGAAAATCACCAGATGACGATATCTATGGAAATGCTACAACATATCCTCCCTGCCACAAAGCAAACAAATACAGAAACCAAAACAAAAACTCCAAAAGCCCAAACAACAATAAAAAGAAAAGCAAAAGAAACTTGCTACTGAGAGTGGTGGCAGATCATTTAGAATCTTGGTGGGGATTTCCTTTGTTGCTCATGGCTAACAGTAAGGAGATACTTTTATGAACTGAATCATGTAGCAATAGGATAAGATGCTGATATCATAGAGACCAGGTAGTGTTCAATCAGCAGCAGCAAGGAGACACAATAATCTTATGACTGGCAAGGCTGAAGTAGCCGCTAGCCTGCAGGGAACTTTGAAGATAGCTAATAGAACATGTATCTCCAGAAGCAAGTTAGATGGGAAGCTAACATGGTTCATGCTCAGTGCATAAATCCAAAAGAAATCAAGCATTTGGGACTGCTCAATTTCTTGAACTGAATTAATTTCCTGATCTGGAACCCAATAACTGAAAGAGTGTCAAAGTTTTCAGAAGGTAGAATCTTGCAACACTATGTCAAGTATATACATTAATGATCCCCCAGTTTTTTCCCCATGGGCACCTATGGAAATTTATTTGTATAACTTTCAATAGAAAAGGGAATGTTCAAGTGTTTCTGAGGGATTCTGGATACAAGTTCCAAGCTGACTTGATACCAAAAGCCCCAGAGTTACATGATAGTCCTCCTATTAGGAGGGGAACACATGCAAGTCAGGAAATAGACAGCATCTTGTCCCAGGCCCGGCTCATTATGAGTACACTGAGTCCAAGTTTCCTTTGGGTGGTCCCTTATTGGATCCTTGAATGTATATAATTGGAATGAGTATACTTGGTAATGGGCAGATCTCCCCTTCCTCCACACCACACACACAATAAAATTCTGTGCACTATACCTACAAGTAGCTGCATTTTGGCCATTACTGTTGTCTGGGGGTGTGCATACTGGTGGTGTGTTCTGCTCTCTTGAAGATGGAACCTCAGTAGAGCCCATACCAGCTCCAAAAGGGGCAGTTTGGGAAGAAAATTCTGTATTCCCAGCTACTTAGAGGAAAGTTCTCATGAGGGAGGACCATAGTCTCTAGGTTGGTACATTCTCCTGGAAAGGCAGAGAGCAATACCACACAGGGTCCTCCAGAGCCAAGGTTGAGGCCAAGGCTCTCTTACTCTTCTTTAAGGACAGTACTGATGGAGAAGAGAAACACAAGTAGTTTTGTAGCTATGTTACTCCATGAGCTTGGGAGACCTATGTTAAAATACCTCTCACGATATGTGGCAATGGCATATTTATTTTAGCTGGATAGTATATTTCAATATATGATAGAAAATCTCCCATCCTTAGCTATTGTATTTGGAGTTGTCTGTTCTGTTCTTGAAACTTTGGCAACTGGATTTTAGGAATTATGTATCAATTTCCAACAATAAATCTTAAGAATCTGACTGGATTGGCACCTAATTTATATATTAACTCTGAAGAAATTTTTATCATTATGAGAGTAAGTCCTGTCCATGAACATAATTTGTATCTACAATTTGTTGAGCTTGCACAGAGTATAGGAGCCTTTGACTATTGTTGTGAGGATACTGTGAATTGGTACCAACATTAAGGAGAATAATTTGGTAAAATCAGTCAAGACTATTTGAAGGTGTGAAAGTGAGATCTAGAATTTTTTTTTAAAAAGATTTTATTTATTTGAGAGAGAGAAAGAGACACTCAAGCACACAAGCAGGAGGAGAGGCAGAGGGAAAGGGAGAAGCAGACTCCCTGCGGAGCTGGGAGAAGGTGATCCCGGGACCCTGGGATCATGACCTGAGCCAAAGGCAAAGACTAAACCATCTGAGCCCTCCAGGTGCCCCTAGAATTTCTAACATATATGCACAAGAGACATAGAAAAGGACATTTTATATAAGAATGAAATATTGAAAACCATCTGGTTTTATATGAATATGGGGATACATAACTGTTGTGATTCCTACACAGATGAATTTACCCATGAAAACTTAATTTAACTGTATATTAATTGTTATTAATTGACCATATTAAAGAGCTAATACTGGAGAGAATATTTGCAAATTATATAATCCAATTGAAGGATTTACATCTAGAATATATAAAGCATTCTCAGAAAATTAAGAGTAAAAAGTAAATTAGAGAATAGAAAAGGGTTACTAACACACTTTCACTAAGGAGAATATACTGTTGGTAAGCACATAAAAAGATGTCTAGTTTCATTAAAGAAATTCAAACTAAACCCACAATGAGATCTCACTGCATGCCTATCAGAATTATCAAAATTACTGACATAAACCACCACAAATGCACGGAAGGGTGTAGACAAACCAAACTCTAACACATTTATCCCAGAGGAATGCAAACTTACACATAAATACCTGTACATGAATGTTCTTAGAAGCTTTATCTAAAATGGTCCCAAAGAGAAAACAGTTCAAATGTCCTTCAGCAAGTAAATGCTGAAACAAACTACATTGTATCCATATCCTAGAACAGTACTCAGCAAGGGACACCGAATGATACATGTAACAATATAGATGAATCTCTGGAGAACCATATGCCAAACAGCAAATCCCAAAGATCATATATTATTATAGAACATTGTTGAAATGAACAATTATAGAAATGGAGAACAGATTAGAGATTGTCAGGGACATTGGGAAGGTGGCCTGGGAGGGAGGTGTGTGTGGCTATAAAAGGCAACAGGAGGAATCCTTGAGGAGATAGAATTGTTTTATATCCTGACTGTAGCAGCGTCAATATCCTGCTTGTGGTAATGTGCTATATTTTGCAAGATGCTGTCATTGAGAGAAACTAGGTAAAGAGATCTTTCTGTGTTATTTCTTTCAACTGCATGTGAATACACACCTCAAAATTAAAATTATTAAAAGCAAAATAATCTCTACATATGCAAGTCAGATTTTATATAAAATATGAATTTTTTAACTTTCATAAAACTTGAAAATCTGGAAAGACTTCACCTATAATCTTTTCTGACAAATGTGGGTAGGTTTAAATTGCAGCTGCCCTTTTATGTAAGATACGTGCTCTCCAGGTTGCTAGGGTAACAGCAATTCCCGATGTTTCTTATACTTGGAACTTTCATTTATTTACACAGTCTTTTGCCTAAAGATTAATTCTGTTCAACCTGACATGCTGGATGGGACTTTTGATATCAAAACAGAGATTTAAGTGTAAGTTTCCATGTCCCTCAGGATCAGTAATTAGGAAAGCAAGCTACATTACTACCTATCTCAGCATTCTATAGCTGTCATTTCATTTAGCTAATTCAACCTGATTACAACTTTCTAGGTTTCCTGAGATATCTGTAGCTCTAATTCTTTTCTTGTTTCCTGGAACATTAGGTAATTTTTAAGAACACAGCCAAGCAATATACTTTCTGAGCCAGTGTATATTAATAACTTTCTGTAATTTTACATGATTTAGTTACACATCTTTTGGGAGGTCGCAACCTTTTTTTTTTTTTCCCTTTTTCTTTTAAAATGAAGCCTAGGGGTGCCTGGGTGGCTCAGTTGTTGAAGCATTTGCCTTCAGCTCAGATCATGATCTCAGGGTCCTGGGATTAAGCCCAGCATCAGGCTTCCTGCTCAGTAGGGAGTCTCCTTCGCTCTCCCTCTCTCTCTCCCCCTCTGTCCCTCCCCACCACACATTCTCTCTCAAATAAATAAATGAAATCTTTAAAAAAAATAAAAGGTCTAAAAACAATGTGTCATTGTCTTTTGGTATTTAGTGTTAAGATAAAGTTTTAACTAATTATAGTTTAATCTAAATTAAAATTATAAAATTTCATTCTATTGGACTATTTGGAAACTCTTGATATAAAAAGTAATTTCACAAATCTAAGCATGAGTCTCTTCAAAAAATTCCCATGAAATATGGATAGATCTTTTGAATTTTCAGATACAGATATTTTAAATCTTGGAACATTTTCCTGTTACAACCCTGAATGTTGTTTCTAAATTCTTTCTACAGGAACTCAATTACTATTCATAGGTGGATTTCCCATTTCTGTCACACCTTTTAAAATTATTTTAATTTATTAATAGAGCTACAATGTATTGGGCATGTGCTATATGCAAGCATTTGGCTAAGTTATCTGGTCACGTAACCAAATTTACTTTCATAAAAGCCTTATGAAGCATTTTATAGAAGAGACTAGAGAGGTGAAATCATGGGAAGTTGATACAAGTATTAAGAGTAGATCTAGTCTTTGTTAAATCACCATATGATGTTAAGAATTCTACCTTCCAAGGTAAATTCTCAAATTCCATTTCTGTGATACTAATTTTGTTTGGCATAACTTCCAATGAGTATTTTAATTTTATCTTTTTATTTGCAGTCATTTTCCCCCTGTTTATGTTCTTGAATTTATTTAAATTTCTTTGTGTCCTGGTATGTTAAAATATACTTGGGATTTTTTAAAAATCAGGTATGGTAAGACATGCAGACATGACATGATAGTCATGAAGGAAGAAGTTCCTATTCACAGATCCCTAGAAACAGGAGGCATGCCATGCTGTGCAGGGCATATGGGGAAGGTCCAGGGTTGGTCAGGATGCAGAGAGGCACAAGGCAGCAGCGTGGCCTATAGCCTTTATTGGGATTTTTGTGCAAAGGAATGAGTGTAAATACACTGAGTATGTTTATGTTTCAGCAGGCTCTGGGTTATAGCAATGATCCCTAGTTATCTTCTGCCTGACCCTGGAGTGATTTAGGGCAGGGAAATAATAGCCTGGTGTGTGCAAATGGGATAAATGAGATGGTTGTGGGTGGGGGGTCTGGACCAGTTGGTTTATATATCAAAGGTGTGCTCTAAAGATAAACCTATGTTATAGTTAGGAATTAGCTAGCCCTGGAAACAGTAGTCTCTCCAGGATCATGGCCTATAACACTAAAGCATCAAGAATACAGAACTAGAGAAAATAATAGTCAATATACTCTGCCTCAATAATGTCTATTTCTAAGACCTCTTGAGAAAACAAAATAAAAATTTAGCATACATTCTTTTGATTACTGAAGTAACTACTTCCAGAAACCTTCTTTTCTATGATTCTAACAGGTTATGTTTCCCCTTGAGTGGTTTCATCATTGTCACTGAGCATTCATTCATTCATTCATTCATTTTGATTACTTGACAGATCTCCCCAAATCAAGCATTATATAACCAATCTAGGAATTAGGCTTGTCAAGAAAGCTAATATACTTTAGGGCTCTTGGGTGGCCTTATTTCCAACATAAAGCTAGAGATTGTGAATGGCTGTACTCAACTCATGTTTTCTGGTAAATTTTTATTTAAGATATTAGTAGGCGAGATTTGCATCTGCCCCCACTCTGTGGCTTTCTGCTCAGAAAGAAGGGGAAAAAAAAATGTCTGGATTCTCATAGTGCTTGTAGTAGTCTTTGTTTAAATGCTTTGTACAAAATTTTAAAGCCCTAAAGCATAACTCAAAATTTCTGTCCACAAGATTTATGTCTCCAAATAAAATCTTTTGTTATTATTCCATATATAATTTCCTCATTTCACCTCATTACCACCATGTTGTACAATGAGAGTTACTATCTTGTGTATGGATATAAAAAGATGAATGACATAATTATAGTGGGGGATATGTCAGAAAGGCCACTTTCCTGACAGTTTTAGCAGAAGATTCTTTTTACTTAAGAAAGTTGATACATAATCAGGCATTGGCATGGGCAACTGCAATTTACATGAATCCCCTTTGTTTTAAATTGCAACATATACAGTTACTATGTCAAAAATATAGCCGTTTTTGTTAAAGATTTTTTTTCTGTTTTTAAAATCTTACCTATTTATCTAGGCTTCGATGTTTTCCAGTATATTCAGTAGAGTAAATATACATTCCAGTTTGCATGAAATAGTCCCAATTTACATCTATTGCTCCAGCCCTTATGGTTGAGAATTTGTCTCTGAAATAAAGTGGCTCAATTTAGGCAATATATAGTAACCCTATCTATGATCAAAAAGCCTCTCACATAAAGTTTAAACACGATTCTTATATTGGCTAAGAATTTTCAGCCTTCTAATCTTAGGCTCTCATCTAAACTTTCAAAACTTCGGTGACTGCCTGCATAGAGGTCACTTTAGCAAGATAATTAAATATTGTATAAAAACATTTTGTACTAGGCATAGTGCCATGCAAATTTAAGATGGTATATGAACTTATATGAAACTAATATTCTAGAATTTTAATTTCTGAGGCTCTAAAGGTTAATGTCAATCATTTTTGCATTGCCTTAAATTGATAGTAAAAGCAAGTTACACATTTAAGCCTAAATAATAAATTCCAGAATCAAAGAAGTCCTAGCCAAAAAAGTACTACTCTGTAAGCACTTGCAGAATGCAGCAATGGCTTCTTGGAGAATATACTTTTAAAATTACTCATATTAAAAAAATTACTCATATTAAAAAGTTTTTTTTTTTTTAAATCTAGAATCTTCTGGTACATGCTAAGTGAAGACTTTAACCCTTTGTTGAGTGCAAAAGACAATGAAAGTCCCAAACTGTGTAAAACAGTATAAGGAGAAGCCCACCAACAGCATCTCACATGCCCGGGTCTTACTCTTTTTCCCTGATGGCATACTAGTTAGTTTCTAACCTTAGATACCCATCCATCTTCACCTAACCTAGTGAAGATTTTCCAGGCTTTTATATATAGTCCCCTCTTACATTATGCAAATTATTCCCTTTTTCTGCAGTAGCACAAACAAGACATTTAAAAACACATGTTGATCAATTATTAATATGAGTAATTCAACTTGTAGATGTGTAACAAATTTTTTTTGCTTTCTATATAGTTATTGTTCCTCATGCAGCATAACCTTTGTGTTTAAAGATGGTATTGGGTTCACATTAAAAATTGGTATTTTAAATATGAAATAGTTCACATACAAATAAACTAATTCTTGGTTCTAAGAACTTCCTGCCATGTTTTTTTATTTTCTAAGTGTAGTTTTACTTTTTATATTTAAATCTTTGATCCATTTAATTTTTTTGTATAAAACATGAACTTCATTAAATTTTTTGTCTATCATTATCTACTTTCCATCTCCATTGTTTAAAAGGCCATAATTTCTTAACTGAATTGCATTCGTGGCTTTGTGAAAAATCATCTGGAGATACTTGTGTGAGTCTATATCTGTGTTCTCTATTCTGTTCCACTGATCTATGTGACTCTTCTACCAGACTTCACTGCCTTGATTACCATAGCTCTATACTTGGTCTTACTATTGGCTACATTCTCATTTTTCAAAGGGATTTTTTTTCATATTCTAGGGCCTGTATATTTTTGGGGGGAGGTCTGTACATTTTCATATAATTTTAAATATTTTTTTAAAGATTTTACTTATTTATTTGACACAGAGAGAGAGATAACAAGCAGGCAGAGAGAGAGAGAGGGAAGCAGGCTCCCCGCCGAGCAGAGAGCCCGATGTGAGGCTCGATCCCAGGACCCTGGGATCATGACCCGAGCCGAAGGCAGAGGCTTTAACCCACTGAGCCACCCAGGTGTCCCATTTTCATATAATTTTAGAATAATACTGTCTACTTCTACAAAATCTCTCTGGGATTTTGATAGCAACTCTATGAAGCTTATAATTCAATTTGGGGAAATTGACATCTTTACCATGTTGAATCTTCAAATTTACACACACGATATGTCGTTTTATTTAGGTCTTCTTTGATTTCTTTCATTAGCATTTTCTAATATTCAGCACACATATCCTGTACATTTTTTGTTAGGCTTATATTTAAGTATTTACTCTGAAGCAATTGTGAACAGTATTTTTAAATGACAGTTTCTACATTTTCTTTGCTAACTTGGCAGTTTTTTCTTTTCTTTTCTTTCTTTCTTCCTTTCTTTCTTTCTTTCTTTCTTTCTTTCTTTCTTTCTTTCTTTCTTTCTTTCTTTCTTTCTTTCTTTCTTTTTCTTCCTTCCTTTCCTTTTCCTTCCTTCCTTCTTTCCTTCTTTCCTTCCTTCCTTCCTTCCTTCCTTCCTTCCTTCCTTCCTTCCTTCCTTCCTAACATGCAGTTATTTCTAAACAAAGTTTTGGTCAACAAAATGCAACTGCATGCCAGATTTCTTTCGAGACCTGCAAGTTTTCAAACTTAGCTCTAGGTGGTGGAATTGGCACAAAGTCGATGGTGAAAGATTATGCTATTTAGTGTAGATAGATAGCCCTTAAGGATAGTAAATGGACTTAGCTAGGCATTTCCTCAAAATGGGTTTAGCTAGGCTTTTCCTCAATATGTACCAAAGTCAGAAGACTGGGTTAATGGTAAAATTTTTATCCCAACAAAGAACTGTTAAGCTAAGTACAACTAGAACTAAGATAGAAACTGTGGAATATAGGTACTCAAAGCAATGTATAGTGAAATCACATATGTCCCTATGGCAGAAATAATACTCAGCACTCACGTACAAGTTGGTTTGAGGCTATTAATATTCTTTTGTGTTGATTGGAATTGACTCAAAGTTTTAGTGAATAAGTCTCTGTAT
The DNA here is from genome assembly GCA_028533885.1 of Nasua narica. NCBI lineage: Eukaryota > Metazoa > Chordata > Mammalia > Carnivora > Procyonidae > Nasua > Nasua narica. Next base: position 145,021,733 of record CM052798.1, read on the forward strand.
ATTAAAGGAATCTTAATACAGTGATATGTGAGTGGGAAAGAAAGGCTGGTCCACTGCTTATACTCCAAGATAAACAAATAAACAAAAAAACAATTATATTGGTTTTCCAAGTCTCCTTTCCTACAAGTGACAAACTCTCATGACTCAGATGCTTGCTTATAGAAAAACAGGAAAAATTTCCTTCTTTCTCATGACTGAATAACATTTCGGTGTGTGTGTGTGTACACACACACTGCATCTTTATTCATTCATCCATTGATGGACACTTAGGTTGTTTCCATATCTTGCCTATTGTGAATAATGCTGGAACAAACATGGAAGGGCAGATATCTCTTCAAGATCCTGTTTTAATTTCCTTTGGACATATACCTGGAATAAGTCTAGGGAATGTACAGCATGATGTACATCTAATGTACAGCATGATGCTTATAGTTAATAATACTTGAAAGCTGCTGTGAGAGTAGATCTTAAACGTTATCCACAGCCTCCCCCCAACCCCGCAAAAGGCATGTGACATGATGGTATGATGGAGGTGTTAGCTAAAGTTATCATGTTATTAGTTATTTTGTACTATTGAGTATATCAAATCAACAAGTTGTACATCTTAAATATGCTACATGTCAGTTACACATTATGCAGGCACATGTCTGTACACCTTAAAATGCTACATGTCAGTTTTACCTCAGTAAAGCTGGGAAGCCTTAAAAGAAAGAAGATAGCAGTTAATGTAGGCATGATGTGTGTGGAAAGATAGATCGAAAATATGGCCACAGTATTTCAGGGGGAAATCTAGATGCAGATAAAGTCCGTTTCTCTACACCTTCAACTTGTGCCGGCCTTGTGACCTGTGTTGACCAACAGAATGTTGAGTAAGAAATTTTTTGAACTTTCTGGAGCATGCGTCCTGAGAGAACTTAAAGCTACTGCTCTTTCTCCTTCAGAATTCTACCCTGAGGCTGTCATGTAAAGAAACTTGGTCCAATCTATTGGAATTCTGCCATATAGAGCAAAACCAAAGAGTCCCTCCTGGGTTCACATTAATTGCTGGACACGTGAGTAAGATTTTTGAATCTTCCTGACCAGATGACCCTTAAAACTGAATGCACCCTAATGAATGAACCTGGGTAAAACCACTAGAGGTGCCACCCAACTGATCCATGGAATCGTGATTAATATTAAATCATTGTTTTAAACCAGAAAGTTTTGGGATGATTTGTTATGCAGCAACTAACATCTGATACATTATATTTCCTATTAGTTGAGAAATTCAGAGAGAAGATTCAAATATACTTGAAAACTTGGATGAGTCAGATTCGAGGGTAGAAGCTAGAAATAACATTTAAACTTTTCAGCTATATGACTTTTAAACTTGGTAATACTTTTTTTTTTAACTGAAGTATAAGTGACTTAAAATAGCTGTTAGTTACAGGTATACATCATTGTGATTTGATATGTTTATACATTATAAAATGATTTCCATGATAAGCCTAGTCACCGTCTGTCACCATGTGAATTTGTTCAAATGTTACTGTCTATATTCCCTATGCTGGAAATTATTTTCCCATGATTAATTATTTTACGGCTTAAAGTTGGTACTTCTTAGAGTCCTCACTTTCACAACCCCTCCGTGCTCTGGTAACCAGCATTTCCTTTCTGTATCTAGAAGTCTATATCTGTTTTTTGTTTTGTTTTGTTTTAGATTCCACATATAAGTGAAATCATTTGGTATCTTTCTCTGGGTGGCTTATTTCACTTAGCATAAAATCTATGTCTATCCATGTTGTCATAGGTGGCAAGATTTCACTTCTTTTTTATGACTGAGAAATAGTCCATTGTGCATGTGTATGTTTATGTGTGTGTTTGTATGTGTGTGTGTGTATATATTTATCATCTTTATTAATTTATCAACTGATGGATGCTTACATTGCTTCCATATCTTGGTGTTGTAAATAATGTTGAAATTAACATAGGAATATATATATCTCTTCGAATTGATGTTTTCATTTTCTTCAGATAAATACCCAGAAGGCCAGAAGTGGAATAACTGGATCATATGGTAGTTCTATTTTTTTAAATTTTTTTGTGGAAATTCCATACTGTTTTCTTAGTAAAACACATTTTACATTCCCACCAGTAGTGTACAAGGATTCCCTTCTTTCCACATCCTTATCAGCATTTATTTTTTGTCTTTTTGATAATAGCCAATATGTCAGGTCTGAGGTGATCTCTCATTTTGGCTTTAATTTGCATGTCTCTGATTATTAGTGATGTTGAGCATTTTTTCATGTCTCTGCTGCTCACATGGATGTTTTTGGAATCTGTATGTTTCTTTGTATGTTTCTTGGAAAAGTGTCTATTCAAGTTCTCTGCCCATTTTTTAATCAGATGGTTTTTCTGATAAGTTGTTTACGTTCTTTATATATTTTGAATATTAACCCTTTATTGGATATATGATTTGAAAATATCTTCTCCCATTGTGTAGGTTGCTTTTTTGTAGGTTGTTTGTTTCCTTCACTGTGCAGAAACATTTTAGTTTGGTATAATCCCATTTGTTTAGTTTAGCTTCTCTTACCTTTGCCTGATCAGAGTGGTCCAAAAAAATATTGCCAAGACTGATGTCAAAGAGCTTACTGCCTGTTTCCTTCTAGGAGCTTTATGGTTTCAGGTCTTACATTCAAGTTTTTAATCCATTTTTAATTTTTTTTTTGTATATAGTGTAACATAGGGGTCCAGTTTCTTTCTTTTGCATGTGGTTGTTCAGTTTTCCAGCCTCATTTATTGAAGAAACTATTTTATCCACTGTATATTCTTGCTTCCTTTGTCATAAATTAATTGACCATGCATGCATGGGTTTATTTCTGGCCTCTTTATTCTGTTCCAGTGATCTGTTTTCATGTCAGTACCATACTGTTTTGATTACTATAGCTTTATAATATAGTTTGAAATCAGAGAGTGTGCTACCCTCAGCTTTGTTGTTCTTTCTCAAGGTTGCTTTGGCTGTGCAGGGTTTTTGTAATTCTATTCAAATTTTAAGATTCTTTGTTCTAGTCATGTAAAAACTGCCATTGGTATTTTGATGTGGATTACACTGAATCTGTAGATTGGTTTGGGTAGTATGGTCCTTGAGATCTTGAATTTTGACCTATTATATGATGTCAAAAAGCAGGCCAGAGGACTTTGAACAACTGAAATAAAATTATTTCACTTACTGTATTAATATTAATTTGCAGTATAAAAATGTTAGCACTTAAATGGTATGGATTTCAAAGTATTTTAAACAAAGAAACATCCCATATTGATATCTCTTGGCTGTTACACACTTAGCAGTTTTGTGTGCTTTTTTTTTTTTTTTTTTAACAAATTGTGAGACCCTTAAAATTAGCTTAAAAGAGAGAAATAAAAGTCACCATTTTGTTTTGTTTTTGTTTTACTGTGAATATAGATGCAGACACATGTAGAGTCAAATTTGTATTTATTAAATTAATTGAGATTTTTAAAATCAAGGGTAATACAGGTTTATTATAAATTTCACTAGTGTGTGGTTTGGGGGGAAAAAAGGAAGGTCTGATTATCTTAGGAAAAAAAAATCAGGGGCGCCTGGGTGGCTCAATGGGTTAAGCTTCTGCCTTTGGCTCAGGTCATGAATCCTGGGTCCCTCAGGTCAGGGTCCTGGGATCGAGCCCCACATTGGGCTCTCTGCTCAGTGGGAAGCTTGCTTCCCCCCTCTCTCTGACTGCCTCTCTGCCTACTTGTGATCTCTGTCAAATAAATAAATAAAATCTTTAAAAAAAAAAAAATCAGTGATTTAGGCCAAAAAGGCAAATGTAATATAGTACTCAGGTACTCCTTTTTCTTTAGTTTTTTACCTAGTGAATACAGAAATTACTCTTCTCTTTTCATTCAGTTAAATTCTAAAGCAAGGTCAAGTTCCTTTCAGACTTCTTAAACTCATCATACTGTCATTCTTGTGCCTTAAGTTTTGAGTCAGAAAGAAAAAGAAGGCTTATTGCTGAGTTTGGAATATAACACTGCTATTTTTACTTTCATCTCAGGACTCTCGACTCATGATAGGTTCTGAGAGGAACTGAAATTGAACAGGAGAAAATAATGTAATCCTAAAAATTACGCTATAGAAATGCAGAGCATTGGACTAGCTTTTGAGAGTATTTGGGCATCATATGTATCCTGGCTTGTCTTTTCAGCTTGTTACTTCCATTATGGATAGAAAGAGAAACCCTGCAAGCTCTACTTGAATTCACACATTTGTTCATGAAAGCCAAAAAAAAAAAAAAAAGTGAGTTAAGCCATCTCAAAGCAGACTATTCTATTATTTTAAGAAGCTAAAAGCAAAATGAGCTACTTCAAAGCCTCTGTTACAGAAAATTTTGCCTGCAGGTGACCAAAAATAATCAGGCTGACAAATGTAGCAAATGGACAGTTGAAGTTTATGTTGCAAAACCAATAACTCTCTTTAGACAGGAAGAAACGATAAATTCAGATTTATTACTCATTTCCATGCTTGGTAATAATAATGCTTTACACTCAAAATTCTATCAAAAGAGTCCATTGGACTTCAAAATGCAGTCCTTATAATAAAAATACCTAGAGGTAATAAGGGTAAATATTCAAAAATCATATCCTGAAGACACTTTAATATTCTATTGCAAAATACTTCCACCCCACCCCAAAATGATGGTTGTATGTTATAATCTGAAATTGATAAAATGGCATTATTTTCAGAGGTTACTTTAATGGTCAAGGGTCACAAACAAAATACTGTGAGGACTGATGGAGAAAATACAACCTAGAATAGGAAATGAAAGGTAAATACTGCATTTATCTTTTATCATTATGCTAAATCATAATGTTTCTGAATGAAAGCCTTGCATTATCAGCATCCTTCATGTCTCTCCTTTTGATCATATCATGATTTACTTTCCACCTGTGCCCTAGAGAGTTGTAATAATGTAGAGAATGTTAGAGTGGCTCTTCTAGCAGAGATATTAATATCTTTTTCTGAAAAAGATACTTGGGGATTATGTGTAGCATAGATGAGAACAAAATTTAGAAAGTACTTATATTGCCTTTAGACTTTTTAAAATAATCCCCAAACACAAAAAGAATGAAGTCTATTCATGATTAGCAGTTTAAAATATAAACATATCCTGTATTTCTAGAAAATTATCTTCAAGCTTATAATAAAACATGACAATGTGCATTCTTCTGTGTATATGTTAAGATATATTTTAGGTATGTGCTTAAACTTTGCTGTATTAATACGCTTCATCATTTCTTATCACCTAGTGATAAAGTATTATTATTACTGCATGGTGATCAAGTAATATTCCCTTTTGAAATAAAAAAATATAGAGTGAAAGTATAATATGAGTAAAATAACAGTAGCCTTACAGACGTGTGGAATTTTATACAAGATACAAATGCTGTGAATAAATGGCACAAATAATACAGGATATCCAGTGTTTACTAGATAGCTTCTTTATATATACATAGTTGTTAAATAAGTACAACAGTAAGACAGTTATTATCTTTATTTTTTCAGCTGAAAAAATTGAAATTCAGAAGAACTAAGCAATTTATTTAGTTTTACCTAGTACATTTTGAATTTAAGATTTAAATCCAAGCCTGTTTGATCTCAAACCATGTGTTCGTTCTACTGTACCCCTCTGCAGAAAACCATTCTTCATCTATACCTGTGTAAAAGCCGTGTGGCATTACCTGGGGATTCTCCATGCCCTAATATACTGATGAACATGTACCATCAGGTGTATAACTACTTAAAATTAGATAAATATTCTCTGTAAAAAGCTAAGAAATCCTGTAATCCTTAACAAGCTTGCACTAGGCACAATGGGTGATTTTCTGGTTCATTCAATGAAAGAAATATTCTAGAGACCTTTGAAGTTGGAAGACAACTTTCATAAATGGTCCATAAATCCAACCAATTTCCTCTAAATAAGGAGATTACTATATCGTCAGGAGACATTCAGAACTGTGCCAGCTAGTTAGCTTCCCTAGATGTGACTGTACCTAAGTATAGTATATAAAGAATAGTATACCTTAGTTATAGACTTGGAATGAGAGCAGATGAAGAAATATGCAACAGATACATGTGTAGGATCATATTTGAAGAAATATGGCTCGGTATTTTTGTGGCTTTTAAAGACCTCATGTTTTTCATATAAGCAGATGGAACAGATGGAATTGTAACAAAAGCGATGTTGCTTTGAGGACACCAGAAATGCATTTGTTACTTTCCTGATCTAAACAAGCTGCATTGTCTTTTCTCCCTGACTCTGAAGAGTTGGCCTAAATGGTGAAATCGATAATGATAAAAAGGGGAGTTATAAAGACATTTGAGTAATCAAGAAAAGAAAGACATTTTTAGAACTTTCGACATTGGCAAACCTATCAAACATTGGCAAAACCAAACATTGGCAAAATCCTACCTAATTGGAAGAAACCAAGCCCAACGCACCAAATTTTGGCAAGATGTGTTGTTATCACCCATGGAGAGCTTCTACATTCCAGTTATAATATTAGAACCTGGTAGTTTACTATAGAATGCTTATCATCTCTCTTGTTTCCTTCCAACAAAGGAAAATAAATTCCAGTTGGTATACTCGGGTTTCTTTCCTTGCTGGGAAGGTAGAATTGATACATTTGGGAAGCGTGTCCGGCAGGCACACTCAACTCAGCTCTTCCCTACATTTTTTCTCTTGCAAGCAAGCTGCTTGCAAACAGCATGTGTTCTTCTTTTCCTTCCAAGCTCTTGCCTATAGCACTTGCCTTGCCTTGGTCCCATGTTGTTGATGCTGATGGTTGAGCCTGACTCATTCTGGGCATCAAGTGAATGACCCAATTGATTCATACTAAGCTACCTTCCAACTTTGCTTCATGAGTAGTATAGGTGGTATTTCATTCCCTGTGCTTTTTGTTTGTTTCATTTCACAATGTTTTCAGAATTCAGTTGAGAAATTGGTGCAATGATATTATTAAAGACTCTCAGTGGGACAAATGGTATATTTATTTCAAGCACAGGAATACAGAGTCATGTGGTGATCTGATGGATACAAACAGAGGCCTCTCCTAATGAGCCCCCAAAGCACAGTATATCCTATACCAGGCATAATTTTGTTATTGGAGTCCTTATAATCAGGAAACTACTTTTTGTAATATCACCACAAATTGCACACGAGTTAAGGCACTGTTCAAGTAATATTTAAAACTGGATCCTCTGGCTGTGGGTTTAAATGTCCACCCATTTTGAATCTGGCTGTTGGCACGCATCTCTCAAGAGGAAATGTGTTGCAGGTCAAGTGTCTATTTTGTAGTTCTCATTTGCCTCTGTGAGTACGGCATTAACTGTCAAAAACTGGATTTTGACATCCATATTTTGAAGCCATAATTTTATACTGACATTGTAAAAATCCTAGGACGATGTCACCACAATACCAAAGACGTGTTGTTTAGAATATCATAGTAGCCGGAGTGTTGCTCTCATACTTAGGTAGGAGCTGTCCAGGGACTCTGTGCAGAAATATCGTCTCCTCCACAATTCTTAAGGGAATATATGTGGAAATGGAAATGGGAAATATGAGTAAGTAGAGACACCAAAGGGGCTTGGAAAGAATTGGCAATTTCTATTTGTGCCTGCATGATAGATAAAAGTTGAATTTATTGTTGTTCCTTAAGTTACTTATTAAAGTAAAATGCACAGGCATTAAACGTACAAGTCATTGAATTCTGACAAATGTCTAGCAGTATAATCAACATAACAATCAAGATATGAGGTATTTCCCCTACCCCAGATAGTTTACTCATGTCTCATTTGTCAATCCCTATCCCTTCTCAGAAACTACTGTTTGCTATAACTCTAAATTTTCCTTGTCTATTCTTCAATTTTATTTGGAATTTGCTTTTTCGTAACTGGCTTTTTTTTCCTCAATATATACGTTTTTAAGATTCATTTGTATTGTTACATGCACAGGCAGTTTGATCTTTCTCTATTTTAAATGAGCTTCCCTGAGGTAAATTTATATATAGCAAAATTTACTAAATTTAAGTGTACTATTAGATGAAATTACATATGGGAATTTCCCATATTACATATGGGAAAATATGTAAGGTTGTGTTACCACCACATACACAAGATAACTTTTTTTTGCCAAAGTCAGTGAAATAAATCTTAGTCCAAGATGATTTTAAAACAATCCACAGAAACCGATACAGTATGGCGATTTTGTAAACTAAACAAAGAATTAGTATTTTTCCTATAACTGATTGAATACCAACTACAGATTTTCCTCAATTTATTATGGGATTACCTATCAATAAACCCATCATAAATTGAAAATATCAAAAGTCAAAAATATATTTAATGCACCTAAGCTATTGACATCATAGCTTAGCTTAGCCTACCTCAGATGTGCTCAAAATATCTATATTAGCCTATAGAAGGGCAAAATCCTCTAACACAAAGCCTATTTGATAATAAAGTGTTGAATAGCTCATGTAACTGATTGAATACTGTACTAAAAGTGGAAAACACAATGGTCGTATGGGTACAGAATGGTTTGAGTGTATCTGCTATTTCCCTCTGCGATTGTATGGGAGACTGGGAGCTTGGGCTCACTGCCCAGCATCCTGAGAGAAGATTGTACCACATGTTGCTAGCCTAGGAAAAATAAATCCAAATTCAAAATTCAAATTAAATTTCTATTGAATGTGTATCTCTTTGGCACCATTATACGTTGAAAAAAAATCTAAATTGAACCATTGTAAGTTAGGGACCATCAGTAAAAATTTGACAAAATCTGAATTTTATTTTAACACCATTAATACCTATTTTGATAGCAACCATGATGCACAGTTACTGTTTACATCTTGGTAGAAGAAAAAAAGATTTGAAGGCTGCCTGGATGAATAGAAACATAAGGGCTGCTTTGCTGAAAGATATGGGAATAGATCATTGTATTATAATGATTGTGGTTTTATAAGACGGTATCAGAGTTTTATAAATAGTCCTAAGTTTTTAAAGATATTTTTGAAACATGGATGGGAATTATAAACTCATGTATCAGCAGATACTGAAGACAGAAATAATGAGGAAGAAATGCTAAAAGCCCATACAGCTGAGTTTCTGTGAGGTAGGTTTTTATCAGAATTGTCTAAGTAAGGGTTCTCTGCCTTGATTGAAATCAGTTTAGTAATTCTTTGTTTCTTGCCAAAGGAGATAGTCTCAAGAAATCTGTCCAGATGTTAAATTGGCACATGCTTCAAGTTAATAAACCTTTAACTTAAGATTGACCTTTTAGGGGCGCCTGGGTGGCTCGGTGGGTTAAGCCTCTGCCTTCGGCTCAGGTCATGATCTCAGGGTCCCAGGATCCAGCCCTGCATTGGGTCTCTGCTCAGGAGGTAGCCTGCTTCCCCCTCTTCCTCTGCCTGCCCTTCTGCCTACTTGTGATCTCTCTCTGTCAAAAAAAAAAAAAAAAAAGTGGCCTTTTAATAAACACAAAGACACATAAAGGAAGGGGGAAGAAAGGAGAGAGGGAACAGAGAGAGAGGAGGAGGATGGTGGAAACAAGAGGGAAAGAAAACCTCTTAAGGTATTTTGCCTAAAGGCTTTGACATCAGCAGAGCTCCACTTTCTGTTTCCAAACCCAGTTGCACTATTTTTATAGCTTTATTTCCGGACTTATTCAGCAGAAAAGCAGAGATGGCAGGGGATTCAGTTAAGAAAGTTACTCTCCAGGGCAGATCTGCCAGTATTTTCTTGTCTCAATACATCTTATTTAGCCTATAGCAGCAGTAAGAATTGAAGCCCTATTCAGCAAAATGGAGAGTCCTTCAGTACATTTCTTGGCCGCAGGATTCACTGCAACACCTGAATATAATAACCGGGACCTAGGTTACTATGTAGCGGTAATGTGAGGAGCCTAACTTCTTTCTTCCTGGCTTTCCGGTAAAAGGAATGAAAGCACAGGTGAAACTAGACCTCAGATATCTTTAATAACATTAATTCTGGCTTCCCCAAACCTTGCTATAGTCAGAGATCAATAAAGAGGAAAGAGTATGGGGAAGAAAATGTATATATAGTATTTCCTAACAAAGAAGACTGATAAAACATGGGTTGAATATACACATGAACTATTGGTTACACATAGTTCATCAGATCCACCTGGTCATTGTAGTGACCATGTATGTAGTTAGTGGCTTAATCCAGAGGAAAACAAAACAAAACAAAAATCATCTCAGGACAGGAGGTAGTTTCGTAACTTAGAGTAAGTTGGACTCCTACCCTCCATAGAAACTGAAAGATGCTGACATTTTAGAGCTGTCTCACCCATCCTGGAGAAAGACTTCTCCAGGTCTTAAAGCAGACAAAAACCCACGTAGTTTTCAAAGGGATATATATATATATATTTTTTTTTTTCCCTGAAAGGCGAATGTACTTACAATTATACATTTTCTAAAATGTTCTTATAAAAAGGAGAGAGAAGCCTTTTATTTTTGATTAGGAAGGAGAATTAAGTCTATTTTTAAATTTTTATTTCCCCTTACACCTTTCAGTTATTTATTAATTCATAATGTATTTGGCAAATGTGCCCTGTTATATTATTGCTTAAAACTACCAACTCATCGATTTCACTATTGCAACTTATTTAAGAAATATCACAAAAAATATTAAAAAAAATAAAACACCATAGCAGAGTAGAGGATAGATATCTCAGGCCAAAGTTATCTGAAGTAATTAAGTGAAATTAAGCATAAAGTTATTTTTCACAGCTACAGCTCATAAGTGGTTCAAAATTTCAGGTAAAACAAAATTTTAGTTTCACATCAAGTCAAGTATTTCATAAGGATAGAAGAAAACCCCAGAAGCAAATATATTTATCGGCTCTTAAAGATATTAGACTATATGGCACTATGACTAATCAAATATAAATATAAACCATATTCATTTTAACTAACCAACAGAAGTCATCGATAATTCTATCAGAATAGAAGCCAAGAAAATACTAAAAGTGTTTTCTAAATCATAATATAAAACAAGCATTATAGTTCTAGACTTTTTTGAATCTATATGTAAATTTGTATAAACTAAAATCTTAAATAATGAAAAATTAATTTTTATAAAAAGCATAAGACTTTCTGTGTAACAATGGTTCTTTTTTTAATACTTTTTAAAGATTTTTATTTATTTGACAGAGAGGGAGAGAGAGAGAGAGAAAAATATCACAAGTAGGCAGACAGGGGGAAGCAGGCTCCCCACTGAGCACAGAGCCCGACACGGGGCTCGATTCCAGGACCCTGAGATCACGACCTGAGTGGAAGGCAGAGGCTTTAACCCACTGAGCCACCCACGCCCCAACAATGGTTCTTCACCAGAGATAATTCCCCACTCCCCGGGAGGTATTTGGCCATGCCTGGAGCATTTTGGCTGTCGCCACTGAAGGGGGTGCTATCAGCATCAAAGTGGGTAGAGGCCAAAGATGCTGCTAAATATCTTGAATGCCAAATGCACAAGACAGCCTCCGCAGTAAAGACTTATCCAGTTCAAATGCCAGTAGTGCCTGGATTAAGAAACTTGCTGTGTTCTAGTTAATTTTGTGACAGTAATCGGTACAATTCAACGTCTCTTCCACACTGAGATGTCTATTAGGGTACTGACCTATAGGTCCTAGGTTGAAACTAAGGTTGATATGGTTTTGCAATGAAACATAGAAATTATAAAGTATGAATAGATCATTATTCTAACCTGTGAGAAACTTAACAATTTTCTTTCATTATTGAATAACCTGACATAAAATACCTGAAGCTGACAAGATGATAAAGCAACATCTGTAGTACAGAGGCAAAAGCTATCCCTAAAGTCTTCTGTCTTGACAGTTTATTGTGAAATGATTTAGTATCACAAAAAGAAAAACATATCAACAAAGTATAGGGCTTATCCTCAGTTTAGCAGGCTAAATCTGACAAGGACAATGTTTCATTTTTCTAACCAAACAATATGCACAAATTAAATCACAATAACATCTCCTCTGGTAGTTGGAAATAATAGAAAATGGCAAATCTTTGGCAACAGAAAGTTAAATACTTTAATGACCTAAAACGTAAAACACATAATGTTTTAAAAAATTTAACATGAATTCTTCCTTAAAGCATTTTCTGGGAGAAGAAGGTTAAGCTTTATTTTATACAATAAATATTTATGTTATATGAGAACAGATATTTCTTACCAATACATATATTTACCAAAATGTGTTCCTTGGAGAGACAAACTGATTTTAAAAGTCATTTAGATATTAGTTTCATTTTCCCAAATTTATATACAAAATACAAAATTCATCACCATAAACAAAATGGGATCATATAGAGATGATCCCTGAATTATAGTGTTTTGACTTAAGATTTTTTGGTTTCACAATGGTGTGAAAGAGATACCCATTCAGTAGCAATGCACCTTGAATTTTGATCTTTTCCTCGGGCTTGTCCTATGGGGCACAACCGTCTCTCATGATGCTGGGCCTTGGCAGTGAGAGGCAGCTCCTAGTCAGCCACACCATCCTGAGGGTGAACAACCTTTACACTGACAACCATTTTCTACTCATCTAACCATCCTGTTTTTCACTTTCAGTATAGTATTCAATGAATTACATGAGATATTCAACACTCTAATATAAAATAGTCTTTGTATTAGTTGATTTTGCCCAATTGTAGGCTAATGTACATGTTAGTGCATTTAAGTTAGGCATGGCTAAGCTAGGATATTTGGTAGGTTAGATATATATATTAAATGCATTTTTAAAATGCATTTTTGATTTAACAGTATTTTCAACTTAAAACAGGTATGTCAGGATACAACTCCATCATAAGTCAAGGAAGACCTGTTGTTATTTCACAATTAAAAAGCTGTATGTCCATGGTTTGAGTGGTAAAGATATGGATTTCAGATCATACTAACTACTTTATAGTCATCTACAGAGGATACTTAAAATTCTCAAGTACTTATATAACATTCTTCACTTTTGTTTAAAACTTATAATTTTATCAAAGTAGGTAGGGCTATTCATAAAATTACTTTATGCAAGTACTTGAAATTCCCTCTGCTGTGATTACATTGTTTCATAATCCATTACTTCTCCAACACCATCTCTGAACAATTTTCCTATGATTGTATTGTATCAAAAGCTCTATCTCTCATTCACCAAATAATGGACTTTTTTTTTTTTTTTACTATCTTGGCACCAGACAAAAGAAGCATCTTCACTTTGATTATACTTGAACAAAGTCTAAATAGTCTACTTTCCTTTCAAATTTTTCTTTGTATTTGCCATTTCTAGGATTCACTGCTATTTGCAAACCACTTAAAGTCCAATTCTGAATAAATAAATAGAAATTCTCATTATAAGGGAGACTTCCAATTCATAATAGATGAAACAAAAAAATCCTTTGATATATAGTTCAAGTTTTTATGCCTACTATATTCAGAATAAAAAAAAATCTGAAACCGAAAAAGGGAATGTTGATTTTAAAAAAGAACAAAAGGAAGATGTCTAAGGGCTTCCCCAGCAATAACTTAGGGAAAAATATTTTTTTGGTATCTCCAATCTAAAAAACACATTAAAGGAAATTTAAGCTAACTCTCCCATGTGTTTCTCTAAAACATAAGTCCAAAAGCAAAATTTAAAGACTTGTAATTTTGTCAAAATAAGCACAAACTTTGAATTAGAGTAAGGCATTTTGGAAATAATTTTAATTATCATTAAAATTAATACATATGGATGTATCCTTTCTTTCCTTTTTTTCTGCTTCCATTTCCTTCCTTATTTCTTTCACCAAGTGAAAGGACTTATAAATATTTTTGCGTAATGATATTAATAATATGTATCTCTATTAGTGTTCTATTACCGGATAGCAAATTACCACAATAATAGTGGCTTGCAACAACACATTTATTATCTCAAGATTTCTAGGGGTAAGTACTCTGGCTGTGACTTAACTGGGTTCTCTGCTCAAGATGTCTCACAAAGATCTTAGCTAGAGCTGTGTCACCTGAAGACTCAACTGCGGGGGGGGGGATCTGATTTAAGCTCACTCACGGTGATTACACATACTCCTTTTTTTGTGGGTTGATGTTCCAAGGGCCTGTTCCTTATTAGCTTTTGTTTAAGGCCACTCTCAGTCCCTTGCTTCCCAATGACCAGTTCACAGTATAATTGTTTCATCAAAATCAGCAAGGAAGAGACTCTGCCAGAAAAGACAAGTTAGGATTTTCTGTAATGAAATCATGGGAGTGACATTCCATTCTTGCTGTATTCTGTTGGTTAGAAACAAGTCCCATGTTCTGGCCATATGCAAGAAGAGGGGATTACAGAAGGGCATGAATAGCAGGAGAAGGTAAGATAGTAATAATAACTTAGAGTCTGTTCTACACAATAGCTAAAATATGTTAAAAAACCCAAGATTCCAAAAATTTCTAGTTTTCCTCAATTATTCTTTTTCATGATGCTAATAGAACTAGTGAATCTTGTCTGGGGTTATAACTCTCAGGAATAAATGCTACTGATTTTCGCCTCCTCTATAGCTAATCAGTTAGATGGCCAATGGAATAAGAGCAAATTACATGTACTTCTTTCTTCCCACGTTCTGGAACTTGAATGTGTTAGTAAATTATCTCATGGGGAGGTTTCAGAATATCCATTTGATTTCATCAGTGGTGATAACTACTTTGGTATCACGGGAAAAAAATGAACTCAGAGAGATATGTTAGGAATGTTTTATGTATTAATAACTTTAATTCGTCCTTTATATATGATGGAGTTTTCTGAACAGTTCTCTATAAGAAAAACAATCTCCATATAAGAAAGAACTATCAAAAAGAAAGAGAGAAAGATAGAAAGACCCTATCAGTATAAGGCGTATATAAAATAAGGAAAAAACCCAGAGGCTTGTCCTGAATGTTCATAGATTTTGATATTATTAATGAAAATAGATTAGTTTTAATAAATGTAATGAATTTAATTGCCTAAAATAAAATAAATTAAACTTAAGTACATCTTTTTAAAGAGTTCTCTAGCATATTAAGTAGTAGTTTACCTTTGAGCACCAAAATAAATTTTCTTGCTCTCTGAATTAATCTCTATTGTTTGCAAAAAGGAGCATAAACACATACACACACATACGCACACTCATGCACATACACAAACATACTAAGAACAAATTAAATGGTAAAAAAGCCATCAAGAATTACTTAGCTCTCTCCTTTTCTCCACCACTGTGGTGTATGGGGTTGGCTGTTCCTCACCATGTCTTTTCACAAGACTTTCAAGATCAAGTAATTCCTAGCCAAGAAACAAAAGCAGAATCATCCCTTTCCCCACTGGATTCAGATGAAAACTGGTAATAAAACGGGATTCAGGCACTGGGTATTATATGCAACTGATGAGTTATTGAAGACTATATCTGAAACTAATGATGTACTATGTGTTGGCTAATTGAATTTAAATTTAAAAAAAAAAAATCAGGTACTACTCTAAGAGGAGACATTGGAGAAGAACCAGACTGGCTCTACAAGGGATCACACAGGAGGTGGCACACATTTATGCTATGTGAGGGTCACGTGCTTGTATCCTGTCACTCTGTGAACTTCACTACTACCCGAACAATAGACATTTTTATCGGGGAAATGATTTTTCTGTTACTGCTTCTGCACCGGTAGGTTGATTCAGCAATAAGTATGTGAGACCTTTTGTTTGAAAGAAAAATAATTACTTAGTGTAGCATTATAATGAGCATAATATCCCAGAGTAGAGATTCACACTCTGACCAATGAGCCTAGCTGGAACTTCTTACAGTACACTGCACTGCCCCTACCATCTGCTGGTTACCTTTCATGAGAAATGAGACAAGCAATCAGAGCTTTCCTTGGACCTCAGCTGTGAACATGCATGTCTGGTGACTCAAATTCTTTGCCACTCTGGCATATCCAGGATGACCCCAAAAGCTTTGGAAGTATTGGTTTTGGAGTTACAAATAAATGTTAGTAGTAGGCAAATTAGCGAATATAGATAGGCAAATTAGCAAATACAGAATCTTCGAATAATGAAGAAAGATGTCTGTCATTAAGTGTAATACTTGTAAAATTCTCCCACACTAATACATGCAAAAGTGACACTAATTATTCATCTCTACCAGTGACTGTCTGTGGTAATGACTTCTAGGACTCCCTAGAAATTTTGATTTCTTTGGATGAGGATAGGAAGTAAAGATTCATTTAATTTTTTTTTAAAAAAATCACATTTAAATTAGCCATAAAATAAAATTGTGAAGAGGAATAATTTGAGTGTGTTCTCAAAACAGTAAACAAACAAAAAACAATTATACACATAGTTTTCTAATTATTAGAAAGATAAGAGACAAAACCAAGTTTTTTTCTTTTTATTATGGCATAGGCTTTTTGATATATTTAAAATTAATCAAACTGCCAGCATTATTCAAAATGACTTCTATTTTCAGGCTTATTACAATTTTTAATTTATATTTCTCCCCATCATCATGCTTCATGGTTCCTTAATTAAATTGTTTTGTGTATCCATCTAAATGATGTTCTTTGCCTCACTATTTCATGCCCTATGTGTACCAATTTGATAATGAAGTAAAACAATCCAGGACTTTATTGGTTTTTTTTAAAAAATTTAACTCACTAGGTCTGAATTTAAATATTCAAGTGTGAAACTATTTCATTTTTATCAGCATTTCTCTCAAATCTAAGAGTAATATATTCTGCCCTTCATTATATAGATACCAGTTTTTCATTAGAATATAATTATTATTAAATGAATATTAGAATGCTACTCTGAATTCCATGTAATATATAAAAAAGGACTCCATCCCCTGCCATCATCCTCTCCCCCCTCCCCAAAATAATCATAACAACAAGAATAATAAGTCCTAGAGTTTATCTGGAAGCTGTAGAAACCTAACATATTATTTATATCCATACTTTTGTATGGAAAGAATAGCAGACTAAGATTTTTACTTTGTTCTCCTACCAACTTTTAGCAAAACACCACTTTCTCTAACCCTGATTTATTTAATCTTCACAATTAAAGGAATGATAACTATAGTAGATATATTACATGGCTATGGGGAGGATTAGATAAAATAGTTTAAAGCTATTTTAAATTGCAAGACAAATATAAAAATTAATGTTTCACTTGATATATATTTTTTAATTTTCATATAGTTGACACACAATGTTAAATTTGTCTCAGGTTTACAATTTAGTGTTTTTTTTCTCCCCAAATATGTTTATTTCAATTTTTCAGTGTTACAAGATTGATTGTTCATGCACCACACCCAGTGCTCCATGCAATACGTGCCCTTCTCGATAACAACTTAGTGTTTTGACAAGTTTGTATATTATGCTATGTTCGTCACAAGTATACCTACCATCCATCCTATTGTATTGCTAGTACAGTATCTTTGACTGTAATTCTCATGCTGTATCTTTTCTTCCCGTGACTTAATCATTCCATAACTGAAAGCCTGTGTATCCCTCTTTCCTTCACCTATTTTGCCTAATCCCCAGTCTCCTCCCTTCTGGAAACCATCAGTTCTCTAAATGTATAGGTGTGATTCTGTTTTTGTTTATTTATTCATTTTTTTTATTCCACTTTTGAATGGAATAATATAGTATTTGTCTTTCTCAGTCTCACTTATTTCTTTATACCCTCTAGGTCCATCCATGTTTTTGCAAAAGGCATGAGCTGATCATTTTTATGGCTGCATAATATTCCATTTTGTGTGTCTCTGTGTGTGTACACACACACATCTTCATCTATCAATGGACACTTAAGTTGCTTCCGTATCTTGACTATTGTAAATAATATAATATAGGGTGTATATATCTTTTTGAATTAGTCTTTATATATTCTTTGGGTAAATATCCAGTAGAATTATCAGATCCAATGGTATTTTTATTTTTGATTTTTTTGAGGAAGCTTCCTAATGTTTTCCACTGTGGTTGCACCAATTTACATTCTCACCAACAGTGCGCAAGGGTTGCTTTTCCTGTAATACTTCATCAACACTTATTTCTTGTCATTTTGATGTTAGCCATTCTAACAGGTATGAGGTGATATCTCATTGTGGTTTTGATTTGGATTTCCCTGATAATTAGTGATGTCGAGCATCTTTTTATGTGTCTGTTGTCCACCTACATGTCTTCTTTGGAAAAATGTCTATTCAGGTCCTCTGCCTATTTTTTAATCATATTGGTGTGTTTTAGTGTTGAGTTGTATAAATTTTCCAATATATTTTGATTAACTCCTTATCAAATATATTACTTGCAAATATATTCTCCCATTAAGTAAGTTGTGTTTTGATTTTGTTGATGGTTTCCATTGCTGTGCAAACACTTTTTATTTTGATGTAGTCTCAAGTTTATTTTTGCTTTTGTTTCCCTTGTCATAGAACACATATCTAGAAAAACATCTTTACAGCCAATGTCAGAGAAATTACTGTCTGTGTTCTCTTCTCAGAATTTTATGATTTCAGGTCTCACATTTAGGTCTCTAATGAATTTTGAGAGTTTTTTGTGTGTGTGCTGTAAAAGTGGTTCAGTTTCATTCTTTTACATGTAACTGTCCAGTTTTTTAGCACCATTTATTGAAAAGACTGTTTTTTCCCTGTTGCATACACTTGCCTCCTTTGTCATAGATTAATTGTAGGTAGATTTCTGGGGTCTCTATTCTGTTCCACTGAAGTGTCTTTCTTTGTGCCAGTTATATACTGTTTTGACTATTACAGCTTTGTCTATATCTGGGGTTGTGATACTTCCAGCTTTGTTCTTTCTCGGGATTGCTTTGGCTATTCAAGGTCTTCTGTAGTTCCATACAAACTTTAGGATTATTATTCTAGTTTGTAAAAAATGCTCATGGTATCTTGATAGAGATTGCACTGAATCTGTCTTGAGCATTGAATTGCTTTTGGGTAATATGGACATTTTGCCAAAATTAAGTCTTGAATCCATGAGTATGGAATATCTTACCATTTGTATCATCTTTAATTTCTTTCATCAGTATTTCATAGTTTTCAGTGATGTTTTTATGAAGAGATATTTACTTAATAAGTGAACAAAAACACAGTATATAGTCAATAACCTGATTGCATTTTAAATTTGTGTTTAAGTGTCTGCTCTTCCATTACAAATTAATTTTGTTAGATTATTGTTGTTCTTAATGATGTTTCCTTCTTCCATACCCATCATAGTGCATGGACCAGAGCAATTTCTCAAAATATATTCATTATGTAAATGAGAATAAAATTGTCTTCCCAACCAAATTATTAGAGCAAAAATAAATTCCATATATACATATATATGTAAACATTTTATAGTTTATAAAACTTTCTCATATTTTTTAGTTATAGTTTCTTAAATTTAATATTTGTCCTCCTTTATGTATGAGCAATAATCCTATTCACACAGAGTTGTCATTACTCTCCAGTTAGTTGAATCTTTGGATTTTTCCACATATGACTGTATTTTGGCAACATATATTGATAAGGATCTTTGAAGCAGCTGTCCTTCAGTATAGTTTTGATCCTTACGTAAAAAGCTATGAAGCTAACAGTCATGCAAAAACATGATGCAGAGACTGGTACTTAAACGTTGGGGAAAATGGAAGATAAGGACAGTAAACCAAACTTTAATAACAACTCTTAATATTCTAAGTAAAAGATTTTTGTTTTCCAGTTATAGTCACATGAAAAGGGGGACAATTTATACTGAAAAGCTAGCCATTCAAACACTTCTGTTATATAATATGTTGGATTTAATCACATTAAACACTAAATTGTACCTTATTTGTTTCTTTTACATGTAACATAGGGAAAGAGTTAGTTTTGCTTAAATAGTGATTCATATATCGCTTAGAATGTTCTAATTTGGTGACTAACAGATTACCTCACAAGTTATAGATTTCAGATGTGGAATTTGCAAATAGAAGATAATTCACCTGAGCTCTCTTCCTTTTTTCTACACCAGCAGGCTTTGGGAGGCTCTCTGGCTACTATGTCTCACTATGTCTAGCTGTCCTTGTATCCCCAGAGGATCACCTTCTTTAAATGAAGTCAAACAGTTAAAAAGCAACCAAAATTCAAAATCTTATAAATTACATGAAGCATAGTTATCTGTGTTTGCTGTTGTCCGGTAAAGGATCCTGTTGTGTCCAAGGTTTTGTTTGGCCTCATGCAATTGAATATCAACAAACTTATCCATGATATAAATTGAGGAAAAAATCTGAGTATTTAGTTTTATCTTTCCTACTTGTAAAGAAGAGTGTTGAGTTTTCCATATATTTTTATTGTTTAATACCCTTCTGCTCTTCCCTTCCATCCTTCAAACAAAATGAGTAGAATCTCTCATTTACATACATTCTTTCACTGATTATTTACATATATTATCATTCAAATTTATCAAGATCACACAAAGAAGCTCTATTTCAATAACAAAATGATTTAAAATTAAATTTCAAATATTAATAAGTGAGCAAAAAGTGACTTGGTGGAAATAAAGAAGTATGCAAAAATTTAAGAGCTATGCATAACCTACTATTTAATAACATTGTCTTAATAAGAATAATAAGTTTAAGGAACTGGATAATATACCTCAGGGTCTTTTTTCTTTGGAGTTGCTATTAATCTCATGGAATTGACTCAGTGACTGGTAGCATATCTCATTGAGACACCATGGGTTATGTATATTGGGATAATAAAAATACTAGTTTTTGAAATAGTGTATGGTAGACTGATTAATGGATGTTCAAATATGTCCATGTCCTAACTTCTGATATTTGTGAAAGTACTACCTTACATGATAAAATGGACTCTTTAATGGGATCAAGTATTTTCTTGTGTCCCTGATTAAGCATTTTTATTCTTAAAGATTTTGTTCTGCTACCGCAGCATTTCCAGGAGTTTTTTTTTTTTAATTTAATTAATTAACATATAGTGTATTATTAGTTTCAGAGGTAGAGTTCAGTAATTCATCAGTCTTATATGATACCCAGTGCTCATTACATCACGTGCCTTTGTTTCCCTTAACTTTGGAGACAAGAAGTGCAGTAAGAAGTTGCTGTGACCAAGGTCACAGAGGTTGCCCCCTGTGTTCTCCTCTAGGAGTCTGATGGATTCCTGGACTGAGAAAACTATAGAATATTCATGAAAGAAATTGAGGAAGACACAAGGAAATGGAAGAACGTTCCTTGTTTATAGATTGGAAGAACAAATATTGTTAAAATGTCTATGCTACCTAGAAGAATTTACACATTCAATGCAATCCATATCAAAATACCATCAACTTTTTTCACAGAGCTGGAACAAATAATCTTAAAATTTGTGGGGAACCAGAAAAGGCCCCAAATAGCCAAAGGAATGTGAAAAAGAAAATCAGAGTTGGTGGCATCACGATTCTGGCCATCAAGCTCTATTACAAAGCTGTAATCATCAATATGGTACTAGCACAAACACAGACACATAGATCAGTGGAACAGAATAGAGAACTCAGATATGGACCCACAAATGCACGGTCAACTAATATTTGACAAAACAGGAAAGAATATCTGGTGGAAAAAAGACAGTCTCTTTAACAAATGGTGTTGGGAAAATAGGACAGCCACATGCCGAAGAATGAAACTGGACCATTTTCTTACACCATACACAAAAATAGACTCAAAATGTATGAAAGATCAAGTATTCTTAAATTGGAGAAATTACACTATATGATCTGTGTGGACTTGATGTAATCACAAGGATCCTTAATAAGAGAAAGGTCAGAGTGAGGACAACATAACATGATGATGGAAGAAGGTTTTGGAGGAGTATGGTCACAAAGCCAAGGAAGGTCTGCAGCCTTCTTGAGTCTGGAGCCACCAGGTAATAGTTTCTTTCCTGGGACCCTCATAAATAACTAGCCCTTCCAACACCTTAATCTTAACCCTGTAATGCTAATTTCAGACTTCTGACATCCAGAACTATCAGAGAAGAAATATGTGTTATTTCACTAAGTATGTGATAATTTGTGATAGCACCAACAGGAAAAAGTGATTTGATTTGTGGCTGATGAGGATGAGAATGAAAGGGCTGTAATGTCTGTTCTTTACTAGATTGTCACAGGAGTCTGAAAAGACAAGTAAATATAATAAATCCAGTGTATCTAGTCAGAAAGCAAGTGATTCTATGACAATCTAGATATTGCTTTCTAAGACCTAGTTATCATACAGTACAGGGACATATGTGAAAATCAGTTAAATTGGTAATAACCATATTCTAAAAATTGAACTTCTGTGACAAGCCAACAAGGAAGCATCAAGGTCTACAGTAAAGCAAGGAAATACTCAGGAAATTATCCTAGATTCAATAAGCAATATGCCTGTTAAGAATACATAATACATTTTCAAGTCAAACTGAGTCAAGTACTCTGGTTATTTTGCCATTAATACCTCCTGTGCCCTTTAGTGAACTCTGTTATCTTCAAACATCAGTGGCTGCTTATGTATTGATGTAAAATGCAGTGACCTAATAAGTAAATTATTACTTAGCAGTGTTCTCAACTTTGATTTTTTTTTTTCTTTTAGACTAGGTAGAGCAGCACAGTATGGTGCTTAGTTTCCAAAGGCTATTAAAGATCCTAGATACAAACAATGGAAGCAGCCCTGAAAAGACGGAGAATAGATACACAGAATCAATATCGATACTTTTGAAAAGGTCCAAGGGATTGGTAGGACCCAAACTAAGAGTGTAATATGTAATAAAGGGATGAGAAGGATTGAATGCTATATAGAAGTTAGAAAGTATAGGATGAGTCATGTATCTGTATTTGCACATTGGTATCTCTATTTTGTTTCAAAAGTGTTTTATACAAGCTATATATATTGCTTTCATTAAGTCATTATCATTGCTCTACAATATGGTACTTTAAAAAAATTTCTTATTTGGAGACAATTAAAATAGGTAAAAATAAAAATCACTCAGAATATAGTAATATTGCTGAGACTATGCAGCTGTGACACACTGGTATGGCTGAAATATTCTAAAATCAAATCACTTAGTTCTGCTTATTTGTATATATGTGTGTATGTGGTGTGTGTGTGTATATGTATATGTAGTATATGTATGCATACTTGTTCTTTGTGTCTCTAAACTAGCTTTACAACTTTTCATATTTTTTTCTTCTTAATCAGTTTTAATGTGAAGTAGAGGCGACCTGATTTTACTTTCTTAATTATATAATTCATATTTGAGCATAGTATTGAAGTAGACAAACTATTCATTCTCACATGCCACCATTATAAATATTACTGCATTTATAAAATGATTACTTTGCCCAAGTTCCCCTTAGAATTTTATAATCTTTACAATTTGTAGTAAAGAAGGAAGTTGACTTAGACCTCATTCCTTGTATCTTTGAAGAGTCATAATTACCCTAATTATCTGCTCCAGTGCGATGTTAAAATGCTTTAACATTCCACTTTACCTCCAGAGGAATGTACTTAGTTTCTAAGAAGTTGCCATCTGTTTTTTATTTGAATACTCACTGTAGGTTAAAAATCCACTTGTGTGTTTAGTGCTATCAACATCATCCATCATGGATTTCCTATTTCAGGGGCAGATAATCTGCAAATGACAGTAGGAGGTATAAAAGCAAGAGTCAACAGTGCAGAGAAAGACCCAGATTTGTACCATCTCCTCTCTTCTCTGAGAACATACAGACTATATTCATTCTGCAACTCTTCTTTTTCTTCTTTAAATGAACTTTTAATAATCTTTATCAATCCCAGAATGGACTTTGCAAACTTCCTTAATTCCCTCCAGTTCTCTGTTAATGTACGTATTTTTACAAAGGATTGTAAATATTTGCAGCTGCAAATACTGCATTTTGAAAAAAGCAAAGTATGAAAATTAGTGGAATAAAGTGACAATGTCACAGTAGCATCATATTTTGATTAATTTGAACAATTTAAAGGACATGTACATTTGACTTAAAAAATTACATAGTGTCAACCAGAAGTATCAGCTTGTGTTATTTATAGTACTATAAACTTACAAACCTGATTACAATTGATTGTCTATCAGTTGGATAGTTTAGATAAAGGGAAATTACTGGTTTTGAAAAAAAAAAAACTTTAAGTTTGTGGTTGTGAGAATGTTTTTCCCTTCATCACCAGTCTGTTTGAGACTCTCATGAAGGTTATATATTCTCTCCCCAAAGGGAACAATTATATTCACTCAATATTTTATATTGAGTTTAGAAAGTTAATGAGCTCTGTGAAATATAGTGGTATCTTGTTCTGCCATTCAAAACTGCATCTTAATAGAATGCAAAATTTAGAGTAGGCGTATAAAGTTTAACTTTCAAGTAAATATATAAAACACAATGGTGTCTTTAAGTGGTAATTTTAAGTAAAATAAATGTATTCCTTCTTACCAAAGGAAAACAAGTGTTACTATATGTGTATGCAATCAAGAGTGGTGCCTATACAGAATGTATTTTTTGGACTGTATTTCCAGAGTATCTAAAATAGCAAGTTTTGATTTGGGTCTCAGGAGGCTATAATTACTAGATGAAGCAGAAACTAAAAATAGGCAGATCTTCTAAATATGATACTAAAAGTTTTAGAATATAAGTGGAATCGAAGAGTATTTTTCCTTTTGTGACTGGCATATTTCATTTAGAATAACGTCCTCCTGGTTCATCCATGTTGTAACCTGCGATAGAATTTCCTCCTTTTTAAAGGCAGTATAATTTTCTCTTATGTACATATATCCCATTTTCTTTATCCATTAATTTGTTGATGGATATTTGAGTTGCTTCTATCCCTCAGATATTATGAATAATGCTGTAATAAGCATAGGTGTGCAAATATCTTTTCAAGATTCTGCTTTGAGTACTTTGAGATGTATACCCAAAAATGAGATTGCTGGATCATATGGAAAATCTATTTTTAATTTTCTGAGGATTTTTCATACTATTTCCCAGGCCGGCTACACCTCTTTACATTCCCACCTGGAGGGCACAGGGGTTTCAACTTCCTGAATCCTCATCAACTTAAAGTTTTCTGTTTTTTGGATAGCAGTCACCCTTGTGGGTGTGAGATGGCATTTACTGTGGTTTTGATTTGCATTTCCCCAATGATGAGGGAAGTTGGACATCTTTACATATGATTAGTATACATTTTTATACCTTCTTTGGAGAAACCTCTATTCAAGTCCTTTACTTTTATTATTTGTTTGTTTATATTATTACGTTTTTTGTTTCAAGTTTTTACTTAAATTCTAGTTAACCTAAAGTGTAATATTGGTTTCAGCAGTGGAATTTAGTGATTCATCACTACATATAATGCCCAGAGCTCATCACAATAAGCACCCTCCTTAATATACCCATCACTCATTTAGTCCATCCCTAGCTCACCTCCCTCTAGCAACTCTCAATTTGTCCTCTAAAGTTAAAAGTCTCTTATGGTTTGCCTCCCTCTTCTTTTTTACCCCCTTCCCCTATGTTCATCTGTTTTGTTTCTTAAATTCCACTTAAGAGTGATCATATATTTTTTTTCCTTCTCTGACTTTTACTTAGTGTAGTACACTCTAACTCGATCCCTGTCATTGTAAATGGCAAGTTTTCATTCTTTTAGATGGCTGGGTAATATTCTATTACATATCTATTTACCTACCTACCTACCTACCTATGTCTCACATCTTTTTTTTTATTTTTCCGAAATATGTTTATTTTTTCAGTGTTACAAGATTAATTGTTCATGCCCCACACCCAGTGCTCCATGCAATACATGCCTTCCTCAATACCCACGACAAGGCTCGCCCATTCTCCCACCCCCTCCCCTCCAAAACCCTCAGTTTGTTGCTCAGAGTCCACAGTCTCTCATGGTTCATCACTCCCTCTGATTTCTCCCCATTCACCCTTCTCTTCCTTCTCACAATGCCCTCGATGTTTTTCCTTATGCTCCACACATGAGACCATAAGGTAATTGACTCTCTCTGCTTGCCTTATTTCACTCCGCATAATCTCTTCTAGTCCCGTCCATGTTGATAAAAAGTTGAATATTCATCCTTCTGATGGAGGCATAATATTCCATTGTATATATGTACCATATCTTCTTTATCCATTCATCTGTTGAAGGGCATTTTGGTTTTTTCCACAGTTTGGCAATTGTGGCCATTGCTGCTATGAACATTGGGGTATATGTGGCCCTTCTTTTACTGCATCTGCTTCTTTGGGGTAAATACCCAGTAATGCATTTGCAGGGTCACAGGGTAGCTCTATTTTTAATTATTTGAGGAATCTTCACACAGTTTTCCAAAGTGGCTGCACCAACTTGCATTGCCGTCAATAGTGTAAGAGTGTTCCCCTTTCTCCACATCCTCTCCAACATTTGTTGTTTATTGTCTTGTTGATTTTGGCCATTCTAACTGGTGTAAGGTAGTATCTCAGTGTATGTTTTTTTTTTAAGATTTTATTTATTTATTTGACAGAAAGAGATCACAAGTAGGCAGAGAGGCAGGCAGAGGGAGAGGGGGAAGCAGGCTCCCTGCTGAGCAGAGAGCCCAAAGTAGGACTTGATCCCAGGATCCTGAGATCATGACCTGAGCCGAAGGCAGAGGCTTAACCCACTGAGCCACCCAGGCGCCCCTCCGTGTGGTTTTGATTTGAATCTCCCTGGTGGCTAAAGATGATGAACATTTTTTCATATGTCTGTTAGCCATCCGTATGTCTTCTTTGGAGAAGTGTCTGTTCATGTCTTCTGCCCATTTTTTTGATGTGATTATCTATTTTGTGAGTGTTGAGTTTGAGGAGTTCTTTATAGATCTTAGATATCAGACCTTTGTCTGTAGTGTCATTTGCGAATATCTTCTCCCATTCTGTGGGTTGCCTGTTTCCTTTGCTGTGCAGAATCTTTTTGTCTTGATGAAGTCTCAAAAGTTCATTTTCGCTTTGGTTTCCTTTGCATTTGGAGACATGTCCTCAAAGAAGTTCCTGTGGCTGATGTCATGGAGGTTACTGCCTATGTTCTTCTCTAGGGTTTTGATAGACTCCTGCCTCATGTTGAGGTCTTTTATCCATTTTGAGTTTATCTTTGTGTATGGTGTAAGAGGATGGTCAAGTTTCATTCTTCTACATATAGCTGTCTAATTTTCCCAGCACCATTTATTGAAGAGACTATCTTTTTTTCACTGGATATTTTTTCCTCTTTTATCAAAGATTATTTGACCATAGAGTTGCGGGTCCATATCTGGACTCTCTACTCTGTTCCACTGGTCCATGTGTCTGTTTCTGTGCCAG
>CM052798.1:145049211-145059521 GCA_028533885.1 Nasua narica
ATATTATTTAGAATTTGATTCCTTCTTGCCAGCCTTATTGCAACATCCTCATCAAGATGTGTGTGTCTCTCAGATTATTACGGTAGCTCTTAACTAGCCCATTTCTTTCTCATGGCTCCCAGATCATTTACCCCTATCCTTTCATAAAAGTGCATCCAGTGTTCCTGTTAAAATAAAGTGAGATCATATCACTATTCTAATGAACAGCGTTCATTGGTTTCCCAGTACACTCAAAAGTAAAGGCCAAAGTCCGTAGTATGGTTTATAGGGCTATATGGGAATCTGTCTCCTCTTTACCTTATGGCTTTACTCTTTTTCTTCTCAGCTCTAATGTTAATGGCCCCCTTGTGGTATGTGGAACTTCGTCAGTCATCCTCCTGATTTAAATGTTCAGAGTTGCACTTCTCTTGCTTCTAATCTACATCCACTAACTCTTTCATTTCCTTTAGGTATTTATTTTTTTAAAAATTAACATTCTTAGTGAGTTTTTTTCCTTGCTACTCTATCCAAAACTCCAACCATTCAGCATTTCCTAAGCCCTTCCTCACTTGTTTTTTCCTCTTCGTTACTTGACCCTATGCAATATATTTTAATTATTTATTATATTTGCATATATATCCCATTGGAAAATAAACTGCATTAGAACAAGTTTCTCTGTTTTTCTTTGTTCTCCACTGTATCCCCAGCCATTAAAAGTTCTTGGCCCCTAGTAGGAGCTCCATAAATAATTATTCAGTGATTTCAAACTATAAGATCTATTATTTTAAGGAGCTAAGAGAATTGTTTTCTGTAATGCTTCAAACTGCAAGAATTTTGTTGCCAGTACATGCCTTAAATGGAAAACAAAATTGTATACTTCCCATAGAAGTGGAAGCATATAGTAATTCTAGAGTTGCTTTATTCTAAGACTTAACAATAATCTCAGGAACCCAAACTATTTCCATTTCTCCATGTTGCCATAATTTTTTTTAAAGATTTTATTTTTTCATTTGAGAGAGAGATAGAAAGGACAGGTAGGCAGAGCGGCAAGCAGAGGGAGAGGAAGAAGCAGGCTCTCTGCTGAGCAGGGAGCCCGATGCAGAACTCAATCCCAGGACCCTGGGATCATGACCTGAACTGAAGGCAGCACTTATCCAACTGAGCCAGCCAGGCGCCCCACCATAATTGGTTTTTTGATGGCTTCTGTTATATTCACTTCTTGATCAAAACATTGCAGTGCTGGGGCACCTGGGTGGCCCAGTCAGTTAAGTATCTGCCTTTGGCTCAGGTCAGGATCCCAGGGTGCTGGGTGCATAGGGCTCCCTGCTCAGTGGGGAGCCTGCTTCTCCCTCTCCCTCTGCCTGCTGCTCCCCCTGTGCTTGAACTCTGCCTGTCAAATAAACACATAAAATTCTCTAAAATAGACGAACAAAAAAATAAATGAATAAAATTTAAAACAAAAAAACAAAAATTATGATGTCGACAATGGTGCCTAGGGACCCCAAATGAACTCTTCATTCCTGTACAGATCATGTTATCTTTTTTTAAAAAAAAAGATTTTATTTATTTGAGAGAGAGAACATGAGCAGGGAGAAGGGGCAAAGGGAGAAGCAGACTCCTTGCTGAGCAGGGAGCCTGATGTGGGACTTAATCCTCGGACCCCAGGATCATGACTGAGCTGAAGGCAGATGCTTAAATGACTGAGCCAACCAGGCACCCCATGTTATATTCTGTGTAGAGAAAATGTGTAAGTAGGAAGTCTAGTATGTCTAATATTACATATTTAGAGCAGAGAAGCAATGGAGCCAGCTTGGACTGGTAGGTTTACAGTTGAGCGAGAGAAAAGTGAGAGGATTTGCAACTTTGTGGGTAGAAATCATAGGGCAGACTAATGGAATCAACTGTGGAAGAGGAGAGAATTTGAGGATTTAAGATGTCTACTTTCTTGTTTATATTCATGTCTTCAAGGAATTAGACAGAGATGCAAATTGGATAGAAATACCATTTATGGAAGAAGGCTTACCGTTTACATAAAGAAGGTTTGAAAAGAATAACTCTTAAGTTTTATGTGTATGTGTGCATATATGCAAAATATGATAACCCAGTTATTTTAATCATTGTTCAATAGGATAAAATCTGTCAACTATATAAAACAATCTTAAAAATTTGTAAAATCCTATTTGTCAATTATATGCAGACAGTAATTCAAGTTATTTTGTTCAAATATTAATACCAGCCATTTTGTTTTTTAAGTACCTGGATGATTATTGACTTGCTTTCTGTGTGTGTCCGTGTGTGTGTGCACGTGTATGTGTGAGAAAAGCAGCATTTTATTTTATTTATTTTTCATTTCAAGTTTTATTTAAATTCCAGTTAACGTGCAGTGTAATATTAGTTTCGGGGGTAGAATTTAGTGACTCATCTCTTACATATAACACTCAGTGCTCATCACAAGTGCCCTCCTTAATACCCATCACCCATTTAATCCATCCTCCAGCCCACCTCTCCTCCAGCAACTCTCAGTTTGTTCTCTATAGTTAAGGGTCTGTTTTATAGTTTGCGTCGCTTTCCCCCCCCCATATCCGTCTGTTTTGTTTCTTAAAGTCTGCATATGAGTGAGATCATAAGATATTTGTCTTTCTCTAATGGACTTATTTCAATTAGCATAATATGCTCTAGCTCCATCCAATTTATTGCAGATAGCAAGATTTCATTCTTTTTATGGGTAGTATTCCAGTGTGTGTGTGTGTGTGTGTGTGTGTGTGTCTGTATGTGAATGTGTACCACTTCTTTATCCATTCATCAGTTGATGGACATTTGTACTCTTCCCATAATTTGGCTATTGTTGATAATGCTGCTGTAAACATGAGGATGCATATATTTCTTCAAATCAATATTTTTGTACCTTTTTGGTAAATACCTAGTAGTATAATTGATAGATAATAGGTTATTTCTATTTTTTTAAGATTTTGTTTGTTTATTTATTTATTTGAGAGGGAGAGAATGTATGGAGGGAGAGTGAAAGGGAGAAGCAGACTCCCTGTTGACCAGAGAGCCTGATGTGGGGCTCAATCCTAGGACCCTAAGATCATGATCTAAGCCAAAGGCAGACACTTAACCAACTGAGCCACCCAGGTGCCACAGGTTAGTTCTATTTTTAACTTTTTGAATAACCTCCATACTGTTTTCCAGAGTGGCTACACCAAAGTTTGCATCCCCACCAGCATTGTAAGAGGGTTACCCTATCTCTACATCCTTGGCAACATCTGTTGTTTCAGAATTTTAGCCATTCTGACATGTGAGGGGATATCTCATTGTAGTTTTGATTTGTACTTCCCTAATGATGATTAATATTGAACATCTTTTTCATGTGTCTGGTGGCCGTCTCTATGTCTTCTGTGGAAAAATGTCTATTCATGTCTTTTGTCCATTTCTCAACTGGATTATTTCTTTTTTGGATGTTGAGTTTGATAAGTTCTTTATAAATTTTATATACAAACCCTTTATCAACTATGTCATCTATAGATGTCTTCTTCCATTCCAGATACTTTTAGTTTTGTTGATTGTTTTCTTCACTGTGCAGAAACTTTTTTATCTAATGAAGTCCCAATAATTCAATTTTGCTTTTGTTTCCTTTGTTTCCAGCAATTGTCTAGTAAGAAGTTGCTATAGCCGATGTCAAAAAGGTTGCTGCCTGTGTTCTCCTCTAGAATTATGATGGTTTCCTGTCTCACATTTAGGTCTCTCATCCATTTTGAGTTTATTTTTGTGTATGGTATAAGATAGTAATCTGGTTTCATTCTTCTGCCTGTTGCTGTCACTCTTACCAACATCATTTGTTGAAGAGACTGCCTTTTTTCCATTAGATATTTTTTCCTGCTTTGTCAAAGATTAGTTGCCTATGTAGTTGTGGGTCCATTTCTGGGTTTTCTATTCTGGTCCATTGATCTATGTCTATGTTTTTGTGCTGGTACCATACTGTCTTGATAACTACAGTTTTGTAATAGAGCTTGAAGTCTGGAATTTGCTGCCTCCCTCTTTGCTTTTCTTTTTCTAGATTGCTTTGGTTATTTGGGAGTCTTTCATGGTTCCATACAAATTTTAGGAATGTTTGTTCTAGCTCTGTGAAAAATGCTGGTGGTATTTTGAGAGGGATTGTAGATCTGTAGATTTCTTTGGGAAGAATAGACATTTTAACAATATTTGTTTTTCCAATCCATGAGTATGGAATGTTTTTCCCTTTCTTTGTGTAATCTTCATTCTCTTTTCATGAGTGTTCTTTAGTTTTCAGGGTAGAGCTCTTTTACCTCTTTTACCTCTTAGGTTTATTCCTAGGTATATTATGGTTTTTGGTGCAGTTGTCAATGGGATTGGTTCCTTGACTTCTCTTTTTGCTGCTTTATTATTGCTGTATAGAAATGCAACAAGTTTCTGTATACTGTCCTGCAACTTTACTGAATTTGTCTATCAGCTCTAGCAATTTCTTGGTGGAGTCTTTTGGGTTTTCTATGTAGAGTATCCTGTTGACTTGCTTTTATAAATTAGAGTGAGACAAAGTAGAAAGGAAATTTAAATTAAAGCTTAGAATTATCTTAGGAGATTCTCTCACCTCTGGTTTCCAGGGAGGGAATGAAATTAGAAGCCTGGATTGCAGAGTGTGTCACATCCAGTGTCCATTAGCTCTCACTTCACAAAAAGTAGTAAAACCAGGAAATCTCATTCTATAAAATCTGGATGCAGTTCTCTGAAATCCATTATATATGTTCAAATAAATTTTTCAAAAATTAAAACTACTAATTTCATATAACTGAGAATTAAAATATTCCATTAAATTTCCTTATTGGTAGAACTATAAATTAAAAAAAATAAGATTATACATTTTTCTTTCTATATGTGGAGTGGGAGGGGCATTAACCTAAAGCAGGTCAGCATCATAGGCTTTCAACACATTACATGGCATACTTTCAGATGTGTGTGTTAGAAGAGTTAATATTTTTACATAAACATCCTGATATAGCTTTCCCTGGTATGAACATTTATTTTTCTCTTTTATTTCACACCTGGAAAACTAGAGTTCCTTTACATCAAATGCTATTCAGTAGTTTTTCAATATTATTGTGTATGTGCGAAATGCTCATCAGGGACTAGTTTTACTAAAGATAACTACCCTGTATGCCTGTATCTACACTGAAGGGAAAGAACTATGGTCATACAGTGAAAACACTTAATTCTAAATTATGTTTAATGGATTATTATAATAGCAAGTAACCAATAAAAATTTGCCTCAATATATCTTATTCCTTCATTTTTTTTTAAAATCTGAAAGTCCATGCAATTTTAAATGGCCCAAATGATCAATCACATTTTTTTAAGGGCCCTGACATTTATGATACAAAGGAAAATCAAACATCTTCTTTAGTCATTAACTCCCTTCACTTCTGAAATTGTTACAGTACCTACAGACACATTTGCTCTCTTCATAGCTGTAAGCACATTTTAGTACAGCATGAGTAATTTTGTTTCATATAAGTCATATGTCAGAGGATTATTACACAAAAAACAAAGGCATGCATATGACTCAATTATGTTTAAGTCTTCCTCCTCCAGCCTCTCCTACTTTGGAAAAAAAAATACCATTTTAAACTCCCTCTTGCTTGTTCACTGTATTCTCTTATTAAGAAGATGATAAGAAAAACACAAAGGAACCCAGTGGTGGTACTGGTGGGTGGAGTTGTGGCAATCACTTTTATAAAATGTATCAAGCCAGAAAATGTAACTAATTGCATGATACATGCTGTGTATGTTGCTAGATTGTGTGTAGATTATAAAAAGAAAAAAGATGTCACAGTGAGTTTCAGTGAATATATCTGAAATGATGGCACTTCTTTCCCAAACATTAACTAAGATCCTACTATGTGTTTAGATACAAAATAAGGATAAGAAACAGGCAGTATCCATGGATTACGTGGCTTTTAATCTTATTTAATCCTATTTCATCTTCACTGCCACCCTCTAGATCCTTACATTTTGTCTATTTTACTGTCAAAAATCATGATGGCTCAGCTGATATCTGGCATATTATTGGAGAAAGAAAACATGGTGCCAATAACTCAGCCTCTGCCTTGTTCTAAGGCCATAGTTATTGTTCTACAATTTTATAGTGTCTGTTGTTCAGTGGTTTTAACAGCTTGCCTTCTTATTTACTCCTTCTGAATCTTTTTCCGTAGGAAATGGTCTAAAATCATAGTCCCTTACCCCCCTGTGGGAGGATGTCCTCTTTAATTACAGCCCTGGAGCTTGCTGTCCAAGGGCTTTCTCTCCATGTTATCTACTCTACTGTGTTGTGGACTGCTTACCCAATTATTTTCCAATTATTATCATATAGCAAATGAACATTATTAAACAATTTGAATTTTATTCTTTGCCCTTTAGACCTATGGTATTAATATATAAGATAAACGTGAGATTTAGGAGAAACAGTGCCTGAAATATATTAGTAAAAGCAAGCAACAGGAAACATGAAAGGAGAAAAAGGGAGGTGTCTGTCTCCAGTTTCATGTAGGACTCCAGTATTGAGTGGGAAGGGATTTTTTACTCCCGGCCCTGGTTATAAGGCATCCTCCATTTCTTTTTTTACTGAGGGAGCAAAGTGGTAGGCCAGAGTCCAGCCAATAAGCCTAGAAAAGAGGGGGAAAGAGTGGTGTCTCTTCTCTCATTACATTGCTCAAATACTAGCCTATTAAATCAACCACTCCGCTCTAATTCCTCTTCAATGACAAATTCAGTCCTCTGATTTTTTAATTTTTATGAAGTAAACTAAAAGAGTAAAAATATCATGTGAATTAAACCTAACAATATATTTGCATCCATATTTCAAAAGAAATCACTAATAATAATATTACTCAATTAAAAACTGGAGAATTTCCTTTAATCTGTGATTTTTTTGTGTGACTATCATAAACTCAAATGTTCCCATCAATTAATTGTACATACTTAAAATGGACCAAAGTTACACCAAAAAGGTCCCAAATTAATTGATTTAACACACATGTAATTCTCTTTTGGATATCTTTTAGATTCATAAAAACTTTCTTGACATTGGGGATAGAGCAGGGAATCACACCCAATCCCTTTTCTCATTGGAGCACAGAAGAGACATACACGTCAGGTGAAAAGCATTATGGGGAAAAATAAGGCAGGATAAGAAAAATAGTATGTGGCAAGAGTGCAGTAATATGGGAGTAGAGGCTGCTAATTCATCCAGGCAACTCAAGGGGGCTTCTGTGAGCAGATGTCATTGAAAAGTAAACATGGAGGTTGAGAGGATGAGCCATGTAGAAATGTGGGGCAAAAACTGAGTACATGGAGGTCACAGGGTGAAAGACTTGAGGTGGGAGCACAGCAAGAGTCCAGATACTACCAGGAGATCAGCCTACGCAGAGCACAGTGAGCAGGAATCAGTAGAAAAGATATGAAAGCGGGAGTGAGAGATCCTGAGGGGCACTGCACTTCTTGTAAGGACTTTGAGAAACCTTCCCAGTGAGTGAAGATGTGTCAGCCAGAGGGCCAGTCTGGCTGCTGGAAGCAAAATAGTTGTTATTACTACAAATTCTGCAACATAAGTTTGTTCACAGATTTATTATGTATTTTACCACTTTGTATTTTAACTAAAAAACTTTCAATTATTATCAGGACCCATAAAGTGAAAAACATCTACATTCTACTGAAAAAAGAAGCAGGAATTATTTCTCAACAAGATCACTATTAAAAATATTTTAATGATTTAATAAACCATATTGCAGGCAGGATAACATATGCAAACAGCATAAGAATGACATATGTTATTGAGTGAACTCTCAGCATTTCTAAGTATTATTTCCCTCTCCACAAGAATGTCCTTGTGTTTGAAGTCATTATCAAAGCCTGACTTCATTTTTGGGGATGTGAAAAGAAAGCAAACTCTTCCATGAGATACACAATGCTTGTATAGAGCATTTCTACATTTGAAACAATACCCTATCAATGCAATGGTAAGTAGTTAAATGATATTCATGGGAAGAGGGCTTTACTTGGCCATAACTTGAAAATATAATCTTTGAATCCATGAATAACTGTCTTGACATTTCCCCTAATCTGGGTTGCAGTGGATCATTGCCTCATATTGCTCTTAAATCAATTGCACGAAACAGTTAGGTGAGTCAATATCCGTTTCACAGAATACTTTCCACATGATATACATAATAATGCTGAAGTATCGAGCTTTACTCTTTTTAGAATAAATAATCTAATACTGTTCCTTGTTCAGATTTTTTGAACACATAATTTATTTCCCCAAACCAAGGCCTTTTCAAGTGCTATTTCTTTACTCTAGTAAGAGTCTCTTTCCTCTAGTTTTATTGCCTCATTTTTGTGGCTCACCAAGCCTCAGTAGAGAAGAGATAGTGCCTTACAGAAGTCCTAGCTGAAGAGGTCATCTAAAGTAGGTCTCCCCTCTTTGTTCATGCAGTTCTTTCTTTGGGAGAATGTAATTGCATTTGTATTCATTTGTTAAGACTTTTTTGTGGTACCTTAAAACAGCTTTCCCATTATGTTCTAAGCTCTATCCGTGTGCACTTTGTTCAGCATTAACACAGTTCCTAGCATTTAGTGGATACGCAATATGTGAACAAAAGAATTGATATTATCCGAGTCCCTGTTTGTGCCCACACATATGCATAAATCCAAACTGAAGAACAATAATTGGAATATACATGCCTGTATCAATTTATGTTTCTTCTACAAGAAGAAAAACAACAAAAAGAAATTTGTCTCCTCAAAGAGCAATATATAGAAATATTTTCTAAATTGTAAAGGGTGCCTAAAATAACCAATAGAAACTGGAGAGTAAGCATTTAATATTTTAATGGTACTTTGTGACAACCGGGCCCTCTATACCTTTTAGTGTTGTGAGTATTAGCGTGCTCTATAATAGCAAAACCCTGGCTAAAGAAACCAGATGGAAGCATGATACCTTCATAACTAAAGCCATTTTCAAAGCAGTGCAAATTACTTCTTCACTTAATCATGTTATGACAAAATCCATTATAATGATGGATAGACCCAAGGACATTGTTAATACCGAGACAAAATTTAAAGAAACTACTTTTTTCAAGTTTTTCTCATAGATTTTCCTTAGTATAATTGTGGGTAATAAGATAAGAAAGGTAGATTTTATATGAAGATAGATAAATATTTTAAGAAAATTATAGATTATAGTTATGATTAATGAGCATGGCTTTTTAATGAAAAAAACAAATTACTGGGAAAAATGATTAATAGTAAAGTATTTATGTTAATTAAAATACAGCCCTGACATTGATAGACTATATATATGAGCTTCCTTGCATAAGTAACTGAGGAACCATTTGTGTGTAGCAGAAGATGAGGGTGACGGTCTTGTAGGGTATGTGTTCACTTGGGTCTACAATTGATTTGGTTGATTTGTAATTTTCCTTAGTCTATTTGTAAGTGATCATGTAAAGGGGAATTATATAAAATATTATACTTTAATACATTAGTGTATTCAAGGAGCTTTGGTGCTTTCAGTTAAAAACATGCATGAGAAATTACATTGTAAATTATAAGATACTCTGATTTATTTCTGATTTTTTTTTAAACAGGGAACATCAATTATCTGTAAAACGGTGAGGAAAATAAAAAGTTGAAATAGTATTTTTTTCCCAAATATGTTTATTTTATTTTTTCAGTGTTACAAGTTTGATTGTTCATGCACCACACCCAGTGATCCATGCAATACATGCCCTCCTCAATACCCACCACCAGGCTTGCCCAACCCCCCACCTCCTCCCCTCCAAAACCCTCAGTTTGTTGCTCAGAGTCCACAGTCTCTCATGGTTCATCGCCCCCTCCGATTTCCCCTCATTCACCCTTCCCTTCCTTCTCAAAATGCCCTCCATGATTTTCCTTATGCTCCAAACGTAAGTGAGACCATAAGATAATTGACTCTCTCCGCTTGACTTATTTCACTCCACATAATCTCTTCTAGTCCCATCTATGTTGATATAAAAGTTGGATATTCATCTTTTCTGATGGAGGCATAATATTCCATTGTATAGATGTACTACATCTTCCTTATCCATGCATCTTTTGAAGGGCATTTTGGTTCTTTCCACAGTACCCCAATTGGCAATTGTGGCCATTATGGCTATGAACATTGGGGTACATGTGGCCCTTCTTTGTACTGCATCTGCTTCTTTGGGGTAAATACCCAGTAGTGCAATTGCAGGGTCATAGGGTAGCTCTATTTTTAATTTCTTGAGGAATCTTCACAC
>CM052798.1:145060021-145128380 GCA_028533885.1 Nasua narica
GCTGGCTTCATAGAAAGAGTCTGGAAGTTTTCCTTCTGTTTCTATTTTTTGAACAGTTTCAGGAGAATAGGTATTATTTCTTCCTTGAATGTTTGGTAGAATTCCCCAGGGAATCCATCAGGCCCTGGACTCTTGTTTTTTGGGAGGTTTTTGATCACTGCTTCAATCTCATTACTAGATATTGGTCTATTCAGGTTGTTAATTTCTTCCTGTTTCAGTCTTGGAAGATTATCATTTCCAGGAATGAAAGGGGAGAGATCATGACTAATCCAAAGGAAATAGAAACAATCATCAAAAATTATTATCAACAGCTATATGCCAATAATTTAAACGACCTAGAAGAAATGGATGCATTCCTGAAATAGTATTTCTTATTGGAAACTAAATGTTCCTTCCTATTTCCATAACCCTCTGTAAGTTATTCTATTATAGCAATTACCACATTCTGTTGAAAATATTTAATTATATAAATGGTTTTCCTAATAAAACTATAGTGCCTAAGGGAAGAATGCTATAATTTTTATTGTAGCACAATGCCTAGAACTTAACTGTGAGATGAATAAATGAAAACCAGTTAGAAAAGGAAGTAGTGAATCCCAAATACCCTACTACAAGGCAGTGATTATATGAAAATGCAGTCCATTCCTCTACATTGTCGTTAGACTATTTTGTGGTTGTTTCACCTACCCCCCCATCTCTTTTTTTTTTCCCACTTTCTTCCCTGTCTTTAGCTAAACAATGGTGGTAGTAGCAAATAAGGTGTTCAAATATAAATCTAAAAAATGAAATATTTAAATAAATGGCTTTTGAGCTATACCTTTAAAAATAAAGAGTTTTCAGGGCAGCTGTGTTGCTCAATCCCTTGAGCATCGGACTCTTGATTTTGGCTCAGGTCATGATCTTAGGTTCCTGAGATAGAGCCGGGCCTGCCTGGGCTCCATGCTCAGCAGGGAATCTGCTTGAGATTCTTTCCCACTCCCCTGCCCCATCCACACGCCTGCTCTCTCTCTCTCTCCTCAAATAAATAAATCTTAAAAAAAAAAAAAAAAAAGAAAAGAAAGAAAGAATGAAGAGTTCCCTCAGGATGGAAAGGGTGAGTGAAGAAGTTCAAGTGGCATGAAGGAAAGAATACTATCTGTGGTACTATATGAAACAGGGAGAGTGTGAGCATAACTGGAAAGTTGAGTTAATAAAATGGAAGGAAGTGAGTTTGGTAACATAAACTGTTTAGGTTGTCAGGATATTGGAATATACTGTTAAAGAAATCAGGCTTTATTAAATTGTGTAAGTGTATGGAATAAAAAAAAAGGTTCTCAATTAGAGAAGTAGAAAATCCCATTTCTTTTAATTGTTGGGTCTTTTTTACTAGTGATTAATCAAATGAATTCAAACCTCTGCTCTGTATTACTACCTGCCTATACTTAATATTTATTCAGAGTCAAAAAAATATGCCATAAGAATATTACCTTTTTTTTCCTCATTTTGCCCCTATCTTTCATCAGATTGGAGAAAATCAGCAATTACCAGTGCCAGTATGTAGTTAGTGAAATTATACTACTAAATCTTAACTCAGAGAAAAAAATAATTAGAATATCTATATAGAAAATACAGACTAAAAGAGGTTATGGACTTGAGACTCAATTAACCAAAATAGAATTCTAAATACCAGTTACAAAGAATATTTATTTCCTGTATATGAGCCTACATTTTACTAGAAGGGGTACTACCCATTCATAACAACTACAGTGTACCTTCCCCCCGAACTCAAAATATATCTTAAAATAAGTGAAATATGTAAAATAATACCTAACATTACACTGTACACTTAAGTTACCTAAAATGTCATGGTCCAAGTTTTAGATTAGTGTTGACTGTGTTCTTTCCATTCCTTTGTAATATGGATCCTTTCAAAAAATACCTCAATTCTTCCAGGACTATTATGTTTTCTTCTGACTCTGAACTTTGAATATCAAATTCCCTCAGCCTGAAAAGCTCCCTCCCTAACCCACATTTTCATGACTACCCTAAGATGCAGTGCATAAATCTCATTGTCTAGTGGAAAATTTGATATTTCTAGCACAACTCAGTTATATTGCATCCCTTCGTATTGGAGTGTATTTGTTATGTCTATCTCAACCATTTCTTTGAATAAAGTCGGATCTTACACATTTTTGTATCCTTGGTAGTATTATGCCTGAGAAAGATATTTTTCTTTGTTATATATATTTGAGGCTATTTCAATCTAAAAAGTAAATGAGGAATAAAAGATAAACAAGAGAGCCATTTTGTAGCAATTAGGACCAAATAGAAGAGATAAAAAGGCCACCTGAATTAGTTCATGGGAAAAAATGTAAAAAAACGTTCTTTTTTTCTCATGACTGAAAAATTCATGATATATCCACATGATGAGAGACACACCTGTCAGTCACACCCCTGCCAAGGAGATCCAGGTTTACAGGTAGTTAAAATTTGTGAGAGAGACACTCTGCTGTATATATAATGATCTCAGAAAAAAAAGACTGGTCCTACTTATATAACTCACCCTGGACCAATCATTTTCCACAAGGCAGAATAATAAGGCATAATTATTTTTAATGACTACTCTAGGTAAATGCTTGTTTTTTGGTGGAGTAGTGGATCTTCACTTTCATCCCCATTAGAATCACATAGTGTTAGGTGGGAAAGGTATATAGTTTAGACATGATAAAATTGAGGTCAGACAGAAAATACTGTATGTCCATTCTATAAGTAGTTTTTTGAGTAAGACCACCTCAATCTAAAATTAGGTCTATAACCATTATATATGGGAAACTTTGCTTAGTCCCATCATGCCTCAGTTTTCTTTTCATAAAATGGATTAAGAATGGTACTCAGAAATAATACTTCCTGGGGCACCTGGGTGGTTCAGTGGGTTAAAGCCTCTGTCTTTGGCTCAGGTCATGATCTCAGGGTCCTGGCATCCAGCCCAGCATCAGGCTCTCTGCTCGGTAGGGAGCCTGCTTCCCTCTTTCTCTCTGCCTGCCTCTCTCCCTACTTGTGATCTCTCTCTCTATCAAATAAATAAATAAAATCTTAAAAAAAAAAAGAAATAATAATTCCCTTCAAATGATGAGAATAAAGAATGTTTAGGATAATGCAGCTAAAATGCTCAGCATAATAACTCACAAATAATCATCACCCAAAATACTGGCTATGACAGTAATGCAATTCTTAATCTTCAGTGTATCAGCCTGGTCCTTTGATGCTTGATTTTTTTTTTTTTAATGAGGCATTAGCTTATAGGGGGTTTTAAATAGTGATTCATAGGGTTTGGGATGAATGTTCTCTGGGAAAACCTAGGAAGGGGCAGAAGGGAGAGAGAATCCTTTCTCATCTGTAACTCTAACTCAGCTTTTATGAGCTTTGCATGGTGTGCCTTAAAGAAAGATTTTATTTGGAAACAGAATGCCATACTAATTTTATAACCTAATGCTGCTTCAAGATCTAAGATATTATCTTTAGAGGTGTAAGTAAATCACAAATGGTACACCTAAAGTAAAACAAAAAATATATAGCTGGTGTACCAAGCTTGTTACGAGAGGGCTGACCAAAGAGCGTAGGTGAGTAATGTTGTGCATCTTACTGCTATTGCGGGAAAGCAATTTATCGTCTCCACTCTACCGAGCGTATTTCAGCAGTGCCAATGTTACAGAGAAGACAACACTGTTATATTATAATGCTATTAACCATATCAAATATCATATGTGTAAAGGACCAAGGATGCATAGCTTCTTTTTTCACTCCAAAAACATCTTATTATTTCTTTCACAAGTGTAATCAGAACATTGACAGATAATAGAGCTGTTTATGAACTGTGGACAAAAATGAAAGCATAAAGCACAATCATATTAGGATTCCAGCTATGCTTATCTCATTATCTCAGCCAGAGCTGAAGAGATTTTAAGATGTTTATGTACAGAGAATGTTAACTGTTTTCAAAAGATTATTTTTAAATATTTCAAAATGGGGACTTAATAGTGTGTGTGTGTAGAATACAGGTACAGTTCTGGCAGAAGCCTAAGTACTCTCCCAAACATTTTCATAAATATCTCTAATGATTCTTTTTTTTTTATGTTTCTCAATTGCTGTTTTATTTTTAAAATCTGCCTTTTCTGATTATCTTCTAGAAAGTAATGGGTAAAATTTGCCAGGAAAAAAAATGTGGCTTTTGAATGTGCCAAATACTAAAAAGAATAATGTTGGAAATAGAAAATATTTATTTGGTTTTTTGATTACAGATATCTAAATAGATTTATTTCCACTGAGTTTATTTTCTACTTTTGGATTTGGGGTTTGCTTGTTTTGTTTTTATCAAGGCTAGTTCTCAATCAAGGCCACCTTTCTTATAATTTTAGTTTATCATCTTTAAAAACCACAGAAAACAAAATAAGACCCTTTTGAAAGAGCTTATTTAGTTAAAGGAGAGGGTGAGATCAAACACAGAAATAGCAAAATTCGTATTTCCTCCCTGCCCTCACAGGAGAGGGCAGAATTTATTTTTTTTAATTGAGGAAGTATGGTAGATCTGCTAAAAGAACATGAAAATAGCTAAGTAAATTATGAAATATAAGATCCAAATGATCTCATGCTAATATTATAAATCATGAGTCTTATGAAATTTCTATTACCGTGAGTGGGTGCTTTGACTGTCCATACCATTATTAGTTATGGTACACCTCTGTACATTTAGTATGCAAAAAAAAAAAGTTATGCAAAGGAAAAACAGTAATTATAATTAATTGTAATTAATTACAATTACAGTCCAAATTTTTTAAATATGTTAAAATATCCATATTTTAAAAGTATCCTTAAAAAAGCCCAGTGGTAATCTGAGGGAGGCATGAGAGACATTAAAGTACTCCAAAGGTGGTCTTGGTACAGTCTTAAAGTCCTGGTATCTCAGCAAATAGAACAGAAGGAATATAGTCCTACATCCTGTGTTATACTTGGTATTATCAATGGAAGCGATGTGATTCCTACCTTGAGATAACCACATGTTAGAATTAGCAGGTAAAGATTTTAAAGGAACTATTGTAATTAAGCTGAAGAATGTAAAGAAAGATTCAGATAGTAGTTTAGTTACAGTAAAGGAATAGCAGGAAAATGGAGAATCTAAAGAGGGGGATTTTGGGTCATAGTAACATCCTGCAAGATGTGGATTGATTGGCAACTCTTGTTGCACTAACATGGAGTGATAACTTATTGTGCTAATTAGTGAAGCAAAAATGATCTAATATGCACTTAAATTGGCATTTATTTTTTACCCTGTAAACCCATGCATCACCTATTCCACTCCCTGAAAGTTCTGTGAACACATTTTTCCTTAACTAGATGGTACTTCCATGATGCGAAAACTGATGTGGTATGTATTAGGAATCATAATCTGAAACATGATGTCAGTAGTGTTTTCTTGACCATAGTCCTCCCTTCCTGAGTCTTCACCAGCAGAATGGTTAACATTCTTATTTCTACTCATCTGTTCAAGGCTGTCTAAGCCTTCTTCTTTAATATTCATAGCCTTTGCTCACCTCCCAACTTCAAAGCCACCTCCACATTTTCAGGTATTTGGTATAGCAGCATTCTACTTTGAGGTTTGGAAATCTGCAGTGGTTTTCTATGGCTGTGTAATAAGTTCCAAAAATTTAAATGGCTTGAAAGAACACTAATTATTTTACAGATTTTAGGTCATAAGTCCGAAATAGGTCTCACTGAGCTAAAATCGAGAGCTGCATCCTCTATAGGAAGTTCTATAGGAAATTCCATTTTCTTCTCTTTTTCAGCTTCTAGTAGTTACACTCATTCCCAGCTCATGGACCCTTCCCATTTTCAAAGCCAGTACCACATGGTTGAGTCCCTCTTATATACATCATGCTGGGTCTTCTGCCTCCCTTTTCCACATCTAAGGACTATTGTGGTTACACTGGGTCCACCCGGATAATCCAGTATAATCTCCCTGATTTAACATCAGCTGCTTAGCAACCTTAATCGTATCTTCTACCTTAATTCTCTTTTTAACAGAACATATTAACAGGCTCCAGGTATTAGGATATGGGCATTTTGGAGTGGCCACTATTTTGTCTACCATTCTGGCCAATATTGTGGACAAAATAATGTAAAAAAATCTGAAATACACAAATTTATAAATATGTTATCACCCTTATCAACTTTCTAGAAAATACTCTGAATAGTTAGCATATACTAAATCTTGCTCTAAAAATTATCAGTCTATAAATTACATGTCATAAGTGGTAGATCTTAGATGCAAACCAGGCAATTAGGTTCTTTGTTCTCAATTACAATGTTATACTGTCTTATACCCTATATTCACACACACACACACACACACACACACACATATATACATATACACATTTTATGAACTGTGTGATATAAATGTTCATATAAATATGACTTATTTTCATTTACTCCAAAACATATGGAAAGTGTTATAGGTTGAATTGTACCCCTTCAAAATTCATATGTTGTAGTCCTAACTGGTGTGTTCTGATTCAATCAATTAAAGCCCATAATACTCTTTCAAGGAAGAGGGAGTTTGGCTAGCAGACTGCCTTTGGTTTGGAGCTACAACATCAGCTTTTCACGGGGTCTCCAGCTCGCCAGTCTTCACAGTCAGATAAGCTAACTCCTTAAAAAGCTCTCCAGACAGATAGATGTTATATATGTAAATATTTACCTCTCTCTTTCTCCTTCTGCTTCTCAGGGGAACCCTAAAACAGAAAATATAATAGATTAAAGGGAAAAATATGTAAAACACCTCAATAAGAATAAATACGTGATAAAAATCAGCATCTACTCATTATAAAATGCCTTTGTATATTAGGAATGGAAGTTAACTTGTATTCCTCAAATGATACAATTAAAAGCATAAGGAGGGAAATTTATAAAGTAGGACAAAGAAATTATAACACTTCTAATTGACAAAGGAATAATATCCAAGATATATAACTTCTGTGTACAAAAAAAATTTAAAGTTCAAA
The DNA here is from genome assembly GCA_028533885.1 of Nasua narica. Classification (NCBI taxonomy): domain Eukaryota; kingdom Metazoa; phylum Chordata; class Mammalia; order Carnivora; family Procyonidae; genus Nasua; species Nasua narica. The sequence goes on from CM052798.1 coordinate 145,067,059, forward strand.
CTCATATAAAGTGGTCAAGAGATATGAAGATTTATTTAATAGAAAAAATAAATATAGCCCCTAAACATTAGAAAGGATGTCCTATCTCATAATAATCAGGGGAGCAGGAAACCACAGTGAGATATTATTTTATAATCTACCAGATGGATAAAAATAAAGGCATCAGACAATATAGATAGATTTGAAGAATGTAGTACTTAAGAAACCTTTGGGCACTGCTGGTGTTAATTGAAATTGATACAAGAACTTTGGAAGACAATTTACCTTTTTTGTTTGAGATTTGTCTATCCTCTGAGCCATCAATTTCATTTTGAGGTATATAACCAGCAAAATTTTGCACATGCATGCCTGCAAACATGTATAAATATATAGAGATGAGCATTTAACATTTTACTATTTTTTTATGGTAAAACACTGAATAGAATCCCAGTATACACTGACAGAAGAATGTACGAATACATTGTGGAATAAGGGAATCCTACAATTGCCTTTATGAGCGTGGATGAATACTAGAATAACTGTTGAACATAAATTATGAGGCACAGAAAATTACAAGTAGCAAAATGTAAGAATATAAAGAAAATAAGAAAAACCCAATATATTACCTAAGGATATTACATATTTAATGAAAGCAATAAATGCAAAATCAGAATTTTGTATAACTTTTTCTAGCAAAAATATCTAAGCATAGGGCGCCTGGGTGGCTCAGTAGGTTAAAGCCTCTGCCTTCGGCCCAGGTCGTGATCTCAGGGTCCTGGATCAAGGCCCGCATCAGGCTCTCTGCTCACCAGGGAGCCTGCTTCCTCCTCTCTGCCTGCCTCTGCCTACTTGTGATCTCTGTCAAATAAAAAAATAAAATCTTTAAAAAAAAATGTCTAAGCATAGATTCTCTGTCATACAATAAAAATTCTTCATTGGTCCACCTAAAGATTTTAATAACAAGTTTTAATTAATATTTCATATAGTATTAGAATAACCTATAGTTGATTTAAAGTTTTTATAATGTTCTTAGTATATTATTAAAAGCCAAATTAATATTGTATAATACTGACTCAGTTAAAACTGAAGTTGGTTAATAACAATTCGAAGTATTTAGATTCTGCGGATTTAATGTAAATTGTTCTAATAATATATTTGGACAAAAACAATCTAAATCATGTGTGTGAATACAGTATTTAGAATTAGAACTATAAAAAGCTTATAAGGAAAAATTTACTCTTTTAAAAATAAACAATAATTAAAATATAGTAAGCCACTGCAGGTAGAAAGATTAAAATGGCTGTGTGGGTGAAAATCATGAATAGCTATTAGATATTTTTGAGAGTTGGGGCGCCTGGGTGGCTCAGTTGGTTAAGCCTCTGTCTTTGGCTCAGTCATGATTTCAGGGTCCTGGGATCGAGCATCAGGCTCTCTGCTCAGTGGGGAACCTGCTTCCCTTTCTCTCTCTGCCTGCCTTTCTGCCTACTTGTGATCTCTCTCTGTGTCAAATAAATTAATAAAATCTTTAAAAAAAAAGATATTTTTGAGAGCCTGATGTGAGGCTCAGGTGCCCCAAGAGGTTTTCTTTTTAAGAGAAAAAAAATGTCTATATTATTATGAGGAAAAAAAAGGTATATATTTTTTGGAGTTTACAAAACCTTGTACTGAACTTAACACATTTTAAACAATATTGAAGAGAATAGGTTCTTACGAACTATCTTATACAAAAAACATGGTTACAAAACTGATAACATAGACTGATTTCAACAGTTTTGTTGAAACCTGCATTTTATACAATAGAGTATATTACAGAGTATAGAAAAGTATTAAGGTTTTTTGCTTACCTGTAAAGTAAAGGGTTTATACAAATCAATGAACTTCAAGTGATTTTTAGCCATGGGTTTCATTCTTAAAGTGAAATCTAATGTAAGAATGAAATGCATGTATTATATAAAATTGGAGAGTAACTGAATGATTTGTGGATGGAGATGAGAGAGCCATTCCAGACCCACTATCCACCTTCCAATCCCACTGCATCATCAAATCACCTTGGAGGAAAAACTTCAACATCACTAGACCATAAGGATTGCCTTGTTTTCTCCAAATCTAGAAAGCTGTGACTTAAGTAAAAAAAACAAGCCCTTTAAATTCTGAAACTTAAGTTATTCATTGTATCCCTAATCTCCCCATTCCAATGAATGACATGATTATAAAATATAATTTAATAATTCTATACATCAGGTATATTATTATGTTCAAATTTTTTCCAAAGAAAATTGAGGTTCAAAAATATAAAGTACGCTTCCTCAAATCCTCCATCTGATGAGTTTGAAGTCAGAGTTAGAAATAAACTATATTTCTAAAACTTGGTCTCTTTTCATCATACTTCATAAGAGGCAATAAATCAAGGACACAACAAAGGTTCTCTTGACCCTGAGTCTTTTTTCTTTTTTTTTAATAACCAGTCACTGAAGGGTGAATTTCTAACACTAAAATTTAAAATTTTTGGCTTATAGCATTGTCCCTTTGATAAAAATCAAATATTCCCAGAAAGACAATACATTGTTACCATCATTCATCATTCCTTAGGGTGAATTAGTTAATAAGAATATTTTTAAAAGTTAGTTTTGGGTGAACCTTACAGGAAAGTAAAATATCTGGATCCAGGAGATAAAGAAATGTAAGCACACAGAATATTGTGTGGAGTAATTTCCAGTTGTGCTTAAAAGCTTTGGCCTTGAATCATACAGATATGTGTTTATTTTCTTGATAACACCACTTACTGCACTACTTTAGGAAAGTCACTTAAACTTTCCAGACTGTATTATCTATAAAAAGGGGTAAATAATTGTACCTATTCCACTGGCTGTTTTAAGGATTAAAAATAGAAAAGGCGCTAAGCACAATTCATATAGCATAAATTCATAGATTAAATATTTAAGTCTAGTAACAATTAATACTATGGGATCATAGTGCAAAGAAGTAAAGAATAGAAGTTAGAAAAGGAAACAAACCTAATTAACTCCAAGTCAGGAGCCATGATAGGTAGCTCCATCAGCAGCTCTTTGAACCATTGGGTAGATAATTTTAAAGTTTTTATGTCTTATTTGTAGAATGAAGGAGAAATATAGTGAGTGGATAATAATTTCTAAATGTCCTTTCATTTAAATGTTCAGTGATTTTCATAATTGTGCCCTGTACTAACCTTAACTAAAACAACCCGGAAACAACTTTCCTACTTGAATTTCAATACCTAAGAAGTAGCTTTCTCTGGAAGAAATTTTAATTTTAAAAGGATTGAAAAAAAAATCTTAAAAGGGTTGACAGGCTAAGTGACAAGATATAGAACAAGAAGGTCTTAGAGAGTATAGATTATGAAATATCACACAAGTACAGTGAAGAAAATCAAGATTGCTATGGCTACATTTACTTTTTAATTCTTATGTTAGCAAACTTCAAAACACACTCATAAGGAGAAAAACTTATTTTAAAAACATTTTGTAGTCCTGGAATCAGATAAGGCAATTTCTCACTCAGTCTAACTGGAGGAAGTAGTTGCAATAAAGCAAAAAGAAATGAAGAAGAAGAAAAAAACACCCTTCCTGGAGGTTTCCACTGCCTTAAAATTACAGCACAATCTCATTAAGCAGTAATAGAAATGGAAATTAGTTGCTCTTGTAGTTCTGATTGTATTCCTGTTAGGTCATTTGCATACTGTTCAGTGATTGGATTACTGGTGAGGCTGAGAGGTCTCAGAATGGGGTTCCTATGCATTTCATCTAATTGTGCTGCTGTGACTATGAGGAGAAATCATTTCCTGAACATAATAATATGATCCTCATGGAAGCATCCAAGAGTTCTTTAGATTTTAGATGAGTATGAGAAGTGTAAACTTTTCTGATGTTGGCCCAAAGCTGCAAATTTTAAAAAGCTTCAAATATACTTCCCCATGTTATGTCTTGGAATGTTAATAACTTTCTTTACAGTTCCAAATGTAATGAACCAATACTTACAATGGTGGCTGGCATGGAATGAATTAAATGAAAATCAGAAATAGCAAAACAATTTCTGGTTAACATATACCACTTTTTTATTCTCTGCTTTCTCCTGTATGATTTGAGGATACATAATTCTCTCCCAGTCCAAGTCCCTATGAAAGAGAAAAGAGTGTTTTATTTATTTCTCACCTACAAGAATTAACTTCTCATAAGGCACTTTTTACATATCAAGCACTAAACAAATTAATGTATATTTCTAAGAATCAATTTCTATCCTATTTCTTTATATACACCCACAAAGGTGTAAAGTTTAAAAAAATAAAAATACATAGAAATTAATTTTTACAAAGAGTACTCCTGCCTGAGTCTTCTCAGCAGTTTTAAAGAATTATCTATGCTATTTACTTTATTGGGCATATATCCTTTTATCCCTACTAAGGAAATATGCATGATAGCCACACAAAAATATCAGGCATAAACTGAATACTTAAAAAATAAGATCAGATATTGTTGTTACTAGGTGTTGATAGCTCAGTTCAGTCTGTCAACACTATCTTCAGGAGCGCATCTGAGGAATTAGCTTTTCGAGAGACCCATACCTAAAAACCATTGAAATTTATAAAATGAACATGGATATTGATTTTTAAATGAAGCACTAATGTCATTTGTTGGTTCTCTGGAAATGTCCAGCGTTAGCAGAATGCTCCAATGGAAGGGGAAAAGAAATGTGTGTTTTCAAAATGTTCTAAGCAATTTTCCTTAGTTTAGGCTTATTGATACCATTTCCTCCTTTTACCAATTCGGTCTTACTTTTTTTTTTTTTTAAGGAATTTTAAAACTTGAATCGTTTGGAATCATAATAATGCTAGTAGAGACATATGTAACACTGTATCTATCAATTTAGGACTGTTGGAGGCACAGCCTCTTGAGAAGTAGCACTGTACTAAGGTCTGAATTCTTAGGATGTAGGACAGTGCCAAGTATGAAATGAAAATTGAACAAAGATGTCCTAATAAATTTATTAGATAATGAAAATGAAGGCATTATCACAAAATGAAACTAAAGATCTTCATAAAAGACATTTAACAGTAAGTTAAGAACACAGAGTTAATTTAAAGGAGACTTAAATTTAGTGCATAGTAAAAGAAGATGAGGCCTACTCACTGACCCAGGTTTATGTCTCAGTTTAAATATATATTCTCAGAATAACTTTAAATAGTTTAATCTCTGATTCTCCACATCGTCATTAGGTAAAAAATTGCCGGTAACTTACATGGGCCATATAAAAATTAGATATGTTCTATAAAATTATGGATAATTGGGTAATTATGTTATTCCATATTCTTCTTTCCATTGTTTTTATATTATTCAAAAAGGTCTTTATTAGAAAAAAATTAAAATCTTAAAACGCAGAGTTAAAAATTCAAGTTCACTTTTATCCGTAGCACTGTTTTCCTGCTGAGAAGAAACTATAATTTAACAGTTTGATTTTTAAAATTTTAGGGGTGCCTGGGTGGCTCAGTGGGTTAAAGCCTCTCCTTCAGCTCAGGTCATGATCTCAGGGTCCTGGGATGGAGCCCTGCATCAGACTCTCTGCTCAGCAGGGAGCCTGCTTCTTCCTCTCTCTCTCTGCCTGCCTCTCTGCCTGCTTGTGATCTCTCTCTGTCAAATAAATATAATCTTTAGAAAAAACTTATCCACTGACAAAACATACATATACAAACAAACATGAAAATGGAATACTAATTTTACTAAAGGAAAAAGCTATACTGCTGTAATGAGAAGATCCCAAAATATACTGTGGGCCAAGGCAAATGGCCACCTCTGGTACATTAGCTCTTTCGTGACCGGTTTCCCTCCATCATGTTGCTCTATCATTCCCTCCATGTTGTCCATATGTTTATGTGTAAAGCTGGCTTAGCACTACATAGTATTTGCAAAATACTAATAAGTATAAAATATTTTACATATATTGACTCATTTAATATTAGTATCAACATATGAGAGCTTCCTCTCATTAATATTTATATTAACTCATCTTTCAGAAAAGAAAACTGGGATATAAAGTTTAAGTGCTTGCTCAGTTTACATAGCTAGTAATTGGCAGAAATTAGTATATATTAAATCATTCTTCCTGAGAGTACACTTATACTAGGTATATTTTTTTCTGTTAGTATGAGCAACAATTTTTTTTTTTAGCAACAATTTCTTTTTTCTTTTTTTTTTTTTAAGATCTTATTTATTTGACAGAGGAAGAGAGGCCACAAGCAGGAGGGGAGCAGCACAGGGAGAGGGAGAAGCAGGCTCTCCGCTTAGCAGGGAGCCCAATGCAGGGCTGGATCCCAGCACACTGGGATCAGGACCTGAGCTGTAGGCAGATGCTTACCTGACTGAGTGACCCAGGCATCTGGAACAACTATTTCTATTGGACACATTTCTTTCTTTCTTTTAAATATTTTATTTATTTATTTGACAGAGAGAGAGAGCGATCACAAGTAGGAAGAGCGGCAGGCAGAGAGAGAGGGGGAAGCAGGCCCTCCGCTGAGCAGAGAGTGCAATATGGGGCTCCATCCCAGGACCCTGAGATCATGACCTGAGCTGAAGGCAGAGGCTTTAATGCACTGGGCCACCCAGGCACTCCCTATTGGAAACATTTCTAAAAGTAGAAGAGTTGGAAGAAAATAAGTACAACTTTTAATTCTGACAGAATCTGACATTACTTTCCAAATAGCATCCTCCAAATTATAATCTAATGGAGTATGAAAATAGAAGTCTCCTGAGTTCTTCACTCTCACTGGGTATTATACATCTTAAAACATAAAATAATAAACAACATTATAGCCAGTTGTCCTGTATTGAACTATCCTATTTACTTCTGCAGATCAAATTTTATATATATACAGTTGTGTATTTTTACTTTTTGGCCTATGACCCCTCCAACCTCAATTATCTGTCAAATTACTTTTCTTAAGAAAACAAGGATTAAAAATTTTACGTACAGTCCCTGTCTGCCTCAGAGCTAACTTTGTACATAGCAAATATTAAAAAAATAAACTCAGGATGCCTGGGTGGCTCAGTCGGTTAATAACACATCTTCCTTCGGCTCAGGTCATGATCCCAAAGTCCTGGGATCCAGTCCCGCTTGGAGCTCCTTGCTCAGCAGGGAGGCTGCTTCTCCCTCTGCCTGCCTCTCCTGCTTATGCTCTCTCTCTCTTTGACACACACACACATACACACACACAAATAAAATCTTTAAAAAAATGAACTCAAAACTATACATTTCTAAGAGTCTATATACACAGGAAGTAAAAGATAATGAGCATACCTTTTAAAGAAATGAAAATACTTAGTGAATTTATGCAGCTATCCCTCCTTTAACCCCTGATTTTTGTAATATATTGGTAATATTTTTTCCAAGTTACCTGTTTTTTCAAATTTCTCTATGTCATCATATAGAAATACGCATTTTTTTAATAAATTGAAGGTTGAGCCTTTTCTGTTCATTGACTTAAGAACTTTGATCTTAGGTAAACTTTTCCATTTCATACATTTTATACCTTTCATAATTATTTAATATTTTGTCTTGTTCTTTATCTGAGTTTATATAGTCTTATGTACTCCTTATAATTAAACCCTTTAATCAATATATAACAGGATTTCTTTCTCTTTTACTCTGTACTTTCTGGACTCTTTTTTTTCCTTGTTTCATTACCAGGCATTTTTTAAATTAAATTAATTTTAGACATGATTTTTTTATTTTCTAAGTTTGAATACAGTCGACACACAATGTTATATTAGTTTCACATGTACAACTCAGTGATTCGACAAGTTTTTTAATGCTATGTTCACAAGTGTAGCTACCATTTTTATCCCATTACATTGTTAATACAATATCACTGACTGTATTCCTTATATTCTGCTTTGTATTTCCATGACTTATGCATGGGAATAAAGTGGAGGTCTGTATTTCCCTCTCTCCTTTATGCATCTTATCCAAACCTCTGCCCCTTCCCTTCTGGCAAACATCAGTTCTCTGTTTTATAGTTCTGATTCTGCTTGCTTGCTTGCTTGCTCTTTTTCTTTCTTACTTGATTCCATTTATGAGTGAGATCATAAGACATTTATCTTTCTCTGTATGACTTATTTTACTTAATACTGTCTAGGTCCATCCATGTTGTCTCAGATGGCACAAGCTCATCCTTTTATATGGCTGCATAATATTTCTGTGTGTGTCTGTGTCTACATTTTCTTTATCCATTCACCTCTCACTGGACACTTGGGTTGCTTCCATAGCTTGGCCTGTAAATAATGTTACAATGAATATAGGGGTGCATATATCTTCTTAAGTTAGTGTTTTCATTTTTGTTTTCCTTTAGTAAATACTCAATAGTGGGAATATTGGAACATATATTTTTAGTTTTAGTTTTTTGAGGAACCTCCAAACTTTTTCCTACAGTGGCTGTATCTCTTTATATTCTTGTCAGCAGTGCATGAAGTTTTTTTTCTCTACAAGATATTCACCAATACTTGTTTCTTGTGTTTTTGATTTTAGTCATTCTAACAGGTGTGAGGTGATATCCATGGTAGTTTTGATTTCAATTTCCTTGATGCTTAGTGATGTTGATTGAGCATCTTTTCATGTGTCTGCCATCTGTGTCTTGGAAAAAGGTCTATTCAGGGTCCTCTGCCCATTTTTTAAATAGATTGTTTGGGTTTTTTTGGTGCTGAGTTGTGTAAGTTCTTTATATATTTTGGATATTAACCTTTTATTGGAGATATCATTTGTAAATATCTTTTCCCATTCAGTAGGTTGTCTTTTTGTTTTGTTGTTTATTTTGTTATGCAAAAATGTTTTATTTTGATGCAGTCAGAATAAGTTGGTTTTTTTTTTTAAATTTTATTTCCCTTGCCTTAGGAGACATATCTAGAAAAATTTTGCTATGGCCAGAGTCAGGGAAATTGCCTCTGCTCTCTTCTAGGATTTTTATGGTTTCAGGTCTCACATTTAGGTCTTTAATCCATTTTGAGTTTATTCTTGTGTATGGTGTTAGAAAGTATTCCAGTTTAATTCTTTTACATGTTGCTCTCCTATTCTCCCAATACCATTTATTGAAAAGATATTCTTGTCTCCTTTACAAAGATTGACCATATGCCAGACTCTTTTACTAAATTACAGGTTTTTTATATCCATATATCAAATAGTCTTTTTTTCCCCCCAAAATATCTTTTGTACATGATAACTTTTAGGCTTATTTTGTGTATCTTATAACAAAATAAAAAACTTTCCCTTTTTTACATGAAAACTAAACATGTCACAGGTTTCACATTGATATACTTAAAATGATTATTATATAAACTTAGAATTTAAGTACATATAATTTCATTGTAAAAGGTTAATAGGAAAATATGAAGATTTTGTTTGCAGTATCTTTTTGTGTATCTCCACTATACGAATGATCACCTTTTTGAGTTAAAACATTGAGTTAAAACATTTATTTGTTTTAAAGCTGCAAAAATTCAAAATTATAAAAACTTTTCTGCTATTGAGTCCTTAGAGGTCAAGGTTAGAGGCCTACAGGATGGAGAGGAAGCAGAGTGAGACCAGGCCATTTGACCACAAGGTTAGAGGCCTACATGATTGAGAAGAAACAGAGTGAGACCAGGCCATTCCTGTCCCCTCTGTCTGATGATGGAACCACCATGAGGTCTCCCAGAGGGGATTAATGAACAAAAGCCAGGATAGGGCAGGAACTGGAGGAAAAGGAACCTTGGAGGTGTTAGGTCCTCCTGGCTTTCATTCCAGGGCATGGTGGTCAACCAGGATGTTATCCCTGGGTCTGAGGGAGGGAATCCAAGGAGACTCAGCTCCCATTAAGGACTGTTGCTCCTGAGCTGCACACCATTTGAGCTGGGGGTTCTGAAACCTGCTCACAAAGCTGTGAAAGCAAACTTCCCAGAGTCCAGTGGCTGTGAAAATAAGCACTGGTCCATGTTCTCGAAAGGTTACCAGTTCTCTTCAGTAGAAGGTATGGATATTCATGGTCTGTTCTGGAATCTTTTTTATGAAACTAAATTCACATATTTTATAGAAATAGTCCGGAAGGCAAAAAGGATCCCCACTAAGCAGCAGTGACAGAAAGGACATTCCAGCTGTACCGAACCTGGGCCATGGCCCCATCACCCCGCTGGATGCTAACGTTCAGCATTTAATCAATTCTCCTTATATACTTTTTAAAACTTTATCGAGATATAATTCATACAACATAAATTTCACCCATTTAAAGTATAAGTTCAGTGTTTTTTTGTATATTCATGATTATGACCACAATTTTAGGACATTTTTACCACAAAAAGAAACCCATAAGCATTCATTCTTTCCCCATCCTTTGCCCATCCAGCTCCCAGCCCCAGACAAAACTGATCTATTTTTTGTTGCTGTAGACTTGCCTATTCTGGAATCTCATATCCTTTTTAAGTACTTTTATTTTTTAGTTATATTAATATATGTATGGTGACCAGTGGCTATAAGTACAAAGATTCTATAAACTTAAATGGTGGGGTTTAAACATATATTTGAGCCTTTATAAAATATTTAAATTTTTTGTTTACAAAAAAGATTTTGTGACCTGTTGTTAAGTATAGTAAAAGACTAAATGCTAAATAAGATTATATATAAAATATCAGGTATTTATGGATTTCCCAGCGCTTTATTCATGGAGAATGTGTAATACTGTACTCATTTTCATCAACTCCTAGGTATTCCTGGAGTACGCCTTTTTATTAGTCTGTGTGTGCTAGTATATGCAAAATAGTTTTAAGGTTAGGCAAAGGAAAATATAATTAAAAATATGAATCTTCCTCCAAAGCACTCAACATACCCTACACACACATGCTTTGATTTTTCTAAAAGTCATGGCATCAATTAAAACTGTTACTCTTAAGCATATTCACTGTTATTCCAGCTATGAAGGCAGAGCCTATTTACTTTACAATGTGAAATGAGTTTTCCTTCTGAAGCAGTCAGGAGAGACATTTCAAACGAGGAAAATATAAATTGTGCTCTAAGTTGTGATTTGTAGATCTGGAGCCAAGTTCCCTTCTCCAAAGGAACTTGGCTCCCTTCTTCCCCAGTGTCCCTTCTAAGGGTTCCTTAGGTGGTTCTTAAGATGATATACAAGGTATTTATTCCTTCAGTATTTATCAAAAGGTCAACATTGGCATGTTCACTAATTTTTTATTGTGTAACTTTGTCCTGTGCACTGCTAAACATTCAGCATCACTGACTTCAAGTCAGTAAATGCCATTTAATCTTTTTCCCTCATGGTAATAGCCAAAAACATGGTTTAGTCATTTTAAAATTTTTCATTACACTTGTCCCTGCCACCTTAGTTGGGAAGCTAGAGTGAAAATTCAGTAACATTCTTACTAATTACTGTTTCAGTTCAAATTCCCTTATCACATGCGCTAAACAGATAATTAGTAGGGCTGGCCCTCTTTTTTTTTTTTTTTTTTAACTGAAGTACAGGTGACATGCAATGTTATATTAGTTTCAGGTAGAGGACATAGTGACTTGACAAGTCCACGCATTATGCCATGTGTGCTCACCACAAGTGCAGCTACTGTCTGTCATCGTACAACATTATTAAAATACTGTTGACTATATTCCCTTTGCTGAACATTTTATCCCATGACTTATTTATTCCATAACCAAAAGCCTGTATCTCCCACTCCCCCTTACCCAATTTGTCCATCACCCCAACCCGGTCCCCTCTGGCAACCATTAGTTTGTTCTCTGAATTAATGGCTCCGTTTCTGCTTTTTGTTTGTTTATACATTTGTTTTCTAGATTCTACATATAAATGAAATAATACGGTATTTGTCTTTGTCTGACTTATTTTATTTAGCATAATACCTTCTAGGTCTATCCATGTTGTTGCAAATAGCAAGATACCATCCATTTTATGACTAATATTCCATTGTATTTATATACCATATCTTCTTTATCCATTCATCTATCAATGAATGCTTGGTTTGCTTGCATATCTTGGCAATTTTGAATAATGCTGCAATAACATAAGAGTGTATATATCTTTTTGAATTAGTGTTTTTGTTTTCTTTAGGTAAATACCCAGTAGTGGAGTAGTGGAGTGAATTAAATGATATTTCTATTTTTAAATCTTTATGAAACTCCATTCTGTTTTCCACCGTGGCTGCACCACTTTACACTCCCAATAGTGCATGTGAGTTCCTTTTTCTCTACATCTTTGTCAACATTTGTTATTTCTTGTCTTTCTCATTTTAGTCATTCTGACAGTGGTAAGGTAATATCTCATTATGGTTTTGATTTGCATTTTCCTGATGATTAGTGATGTTAAACATGCTTCACGTGTCTGCTTGCTATCTGTATATCTTTGGAAAATTGTCTATTTGTGTCCTCTGCCCATTTTTTAATTGTTTTTGGGTTTTTTTTGGTTTGAGTTGTATAAGTTCTTTATATATTTTGGAAATGAACCCCTTATCAGATATATCATATGGGAATATCTTCTCCCATTCAGTAAGTTGCCTCTTTATTTTATTGATGATTTCCTTCACTGTGCAAAAGTTTGGACTTTTATTCTTAACACTCAAGTTTTATTTCTCATTGTGTGCCTTTGGCTTATCACTAAAATTTGTTGAGAATTTTTCTAGCACATGTACTGCCTGCCTACCTCATAACACCTGTTGAAGTGTAACACTAGCAATACCCAATAATCAATGTCTCAGTGTCCATCCATTTGCAGTTTTTATACAATTGCTTCCTTCTATTGTTTGTTGATATCTTCTTACTATCCCCACCCTCCCCCTTCCCGCCCCCTGGGGCTAGAAGTTATTTCTGTCAAAAGGCAGCTGTTTTCATTGTAGCTAAAAACAAACCCTGTACCCATTAAATGTAAAAGTGATTAATGGAAAGTTCTATCTATCTCCTAGAAGCTTCTGTGTTCTTATCATTCTAGTTCTCAGATAAATTGAATTAATGAATGGCATATTAATACTGAAATTTGTACAAACTAAGGAATGTCAATTGCCATTGTCAGAAGCTTTGTCAGTAATTCTTATAGTCATTGGGTGAACTCCAAAAGGAATTTATAGCTTATTTCCATATGAGCTGGTCAACAGATGACCTGTGTGTCTGTCTTTACTCTGTTCTTTTACAGATTGATGTGACTAATTACTATAAAGGTTTAATGTAGCATATCCAAGTTGGTATATACCAAATATACCCAATAGGTACAAGTGACTTTTCCCATTAAAAAACCACAGAAATCTCTGCATGAGCTTCAGTTAAGAGACCCACTTTACAGGAAACAGTACCAACTGGTTTGAACCTTGGTGGAAAGGAGCATATTAAATACTATTAAATACTGACAAAGCAGCTAAGTAGCAAGGCATAGATCCCTGGATCCATATTTCCACAGTCGGGTAAATACATCATGTTTCCACAACCTGAATAATTTACTCTTTGGGGATCTAAAACTGAAGTTTTCTCAGGATTCTTAGAAGCAGACATTATCATAAAGGAAAGAAAATCAGATCAAGCTGTAAGCTTTCTGAACTGGATAGCACCCACTCAGAATTCCTAGACAAAGACCCACAAATGCTATGAACCACTGAAGGTCCCATGATTTTCTGTCTTTGAAGTCCTATTTACTGAGGCATAATTTATACACAATAAAATTCACTGTTCTAATATGTAGTTCTAAGCATTTTGACAAATACAGTTTTGTAACTGCTGCTGTAGTCAAAATATAAAAGATTCCCATTACCCCTCCAAATTATCTCATACCCCTTTGTAGTCAAACCCGCTCCTCATATATGACCCCTGGCAAATCTGTTCTCTGTTCTTATAAATTTTCCTTTTACAGAATGTCACATAAATAGAACCATGCAGTATCTAATCTTTTGAGTCTGACTTCTTTAACTTTGTATAATAGACGTGAGAATTATCAGCATCTTCTCTTTAATTGCTGAACAGTATTTTGTAGTATGATTTTAACATCATTTACTCATTTTCTTCACCAGTTGAAGGATATTTTGTTTCCAGGTAGGCACAACTGTGAATAATGCTGCTATGAATATTTGCCTACATGTTTTTAGAAACAGAAGTTTAAAAAAATTCCCTTGGGCAAACTCTTAAGAGTGAGATTAATATACTATATGGTAAGTGTAGGCTTAACATTGTAACACACTGTCAACACAATTTTCTGAAGTTGTTGCTAATGTTATTTCCCATTCTCACTTCAGTGTGTGAGGGGATAGGCATTGCTGTGTATACCTCCTAACACTTGACACAGCCAGGTTTGTCGTGTCTGCTTTTCTAATAGGTGTGTGTAGTACAATCATGCTATGGTTTTAATTTTTTTTCTTCATTGAACTTTATGGACCAGAATATGTAGTTTGATATCTTTCATAAATTTTGGAATATTCTTGGCTATTATCTCCTCAGATAATTTTTCTGCATAGTTTTCTATTTCTTCTGTTTCCGAACTTCTAATTTTCATATTTCATAGTGGTTAATATTGTGTACAACTCCTGGACACTCCACTTTTCTCTTTATGTTTTTCAGACATAAAACATGTCTATGTTTTATCTATCAATTCCAAGTTCACCAGTTCTTTTCTTGGCTCTGTCAAGTCTACTGTTGAACTTGTAAAAGAAATTCATTTCAGGTGCAGTGCTTAATTTTTTCATTTCTATTTGATTCTTCTTGTAATCTTCATCTTTCTGCTGGTTATACATGCTGTCCACTTGTTCTATTAAACCCTTTAACATAGAAAGCAGAGTCATTTAAAGCTTTTTGCCTGGAAAAATAAATAAATAAAAATAAATAAAATTATCTGCCTGAGAGTTCCAACACCTGAGTCCTCTGAATCTGGTTCCATTAATTATATTTATTTGGAAAGCCATTGAGGGATGCCTGGGTGGTGCAGTTGGTTACGCACCAACTCTTGATTTCAGCTCAGGTCATGATCTCAGGGTCATGGGATCAAACCCCACCTTGGGCTCTCTGCTCAGGAGGAGTCTGCTAGAGATTGTCTCTCTCTCTTTGCCCCTTCCCCTCTCCTCCATCTTAAATAAATAAATAAATAAATAAATAAATAAATCTTTTTAAAAAGAGAAAAGAAAAGCAGTTGATTTTTTGATGCCTCTTAATTTTTCACTGAATGCTGGATGACAGGTTTAGGATGGTAGTGACTAAGGTAAACAGTGTGTAAAGAGGCATGCCTCTTACTCTACGTCATTAATGTATTGGGGGTAGTTGAGCTGTTTGGGTAGTTATCACCATGATTACCTTCTTCACACCATCAGCTTTAAATTCCTCTAGACTTACCTTTCCTTCATATGGAGTGAGTTTCCTGAAGGATTTTTCTCAGTGTTTGTGCTCCTTCTTCACCTTTAAGCCTCTCTCAGAGAGACAGAGAGTCTCTCTTCATAATTTTGTCCCTTCTTCAGTTGGAAACAGTTTTCTTCCATGTTACTCAGTTCCTACTAGCCTATTCCTATGGGGAAGTGGGGAGGAGTTCCCTTTTGTTCTTTTTCTTATGGACTCTGCCCCACCGTGTCTCAGGAATTGTGTTTTCTCAGTGGTACTTCCTCTTGTCCATTGCTAAGAGACCTCTAATAATACTGCAACAGGATCTAAACCCAGGACCATTTTTTAAAAATTCCTTCTCTGAGGTTGAAGGCTTTTCTTTTGTCCTTCTTTTAGCTTCATTTGGTCTTCACATGTGTCCTGGGGGGTGCTAGGGGTTGTTACCATTCCCCCTGTGGTTGAATGCTTTCATTCCTTAGAGAAGTATCTGAGTGAGAATTTGCTCCTATTCTCTATTGGCAGCTGCTTTTCTCCTCCAAGACAGCCTCACTTACAGAGGCTTTTTCTCATCTGTTCTGTCCCAAACCTTCTTGGGAGTCTTGTTGGAGGTATGTTTGTACTTCCCTTGTTTCAGCGTTCTCAGGATTTTATATTTCCACTCAGCCTTTAGTAATTCATTAAATAGTTTATCTAAATTTCTCTTAATGTCTTGTGTTTCTTCCCCCTATGCTCTTTCTCTTGGTGAGCCAATACTTGTATCCTGTGTCTCTTTGGAGGCTCATATCTCTCCTTCCATAGCAGTCTAGTTGTTTGCCCTGTGATTTCAACTCTTTGATGGGTTCAATAAAATGCATACTCTTTGTAAATTATCCATCTTGTTATTAAAGTGAGTTTGGCACTCCTTCCAGCTTTCTACATCCTAAGTGGGAGCCAGATATATATATTTTTTTCCTTTTAGGTGTCAAATTCTAGATTCTTAATTATCAGGGATTAAATCTGCAGGGTTTTTCTCTTTAACTCTTTATCTTTGGTTTCCAAGGGCTAATCCTTAGTACTTTGACAGTTCTTCAAAGAAAAGATAAAGAGAAGGACAGAAAAGATGAGAAACTTGGAGACGTGACTCTTGTCTCACTTTCCAGGCTATTCTAGAGCGGTTCTCTATTCTCATATTGAAATGTGAGAATACATTTTTGAACTAACGTAACAGTTTTTGTTGTTTTTTTCTTTTTTTCCTTAAGTTTGAGGTCCATATTTTCCATGTTAATTTTCAAACTACTTGATATGTAAATTATTTTATTTAAGTTTAAAAGTCTTTACTGACCACTTACATTTTGGGTTAATAAAAATAAAGAATATGCTAGATGATGTGCCATATGTTGGGATTTTAAAGACAATATTTAAGAGCTTTCCAAGAGTTTATAATCTGATATATCCTGGGTTTTTTTCTGATCTCATATCATACTTAGCTTGGAGGCATGTAGGCATAGTAAACTTTCAAACCTCTAAGCTCAGGGTATACATTTCAAAAACCAGTTTTACAAACCAATACCCTGGACAAATTACATTTCTAAAAACACAATTCTCAGTACAAATTCTGGATAACTGTTATACTTGGTTTATAAGACTGTTAGTAGTATTAAATGAGATATTGCAAATTAAATTCTTTGCCAATAATGGAAACACAGAAGTGCTAAATAAACATTTCCTAAAATTCCATAAGAATTGAGCTCTAGCACTTTTATGCACTCATGGTATTTTCATCTTGGAGATGCAATGTAACATAATTAGCATAATAGGAAGCATCCAGTAGGTTCATATTAATTTTTCTTAACTGCAGCGAATAGAGATTTTAAGGATATAGCTCCTTAGGCTGTGTTACCAAGACAGCATTAATTAATAAGAGAGAAGATGTAGAAAAATATTGTGGTAAAAAAAAAATATTGTGGTAAAGTTCTTGAGAAATTGTGATGAGGTTGGTTTAAATAACTCTAAAGAAATGGGGGATAGAGGGTATAGCAAAAGGAAAGATTTCTATTTAATATAACAAGTTTTGGGGCACCTGGGTGACTCAGTCAGTTAAATGTCTGCCTTCTGCTCAGGTCATGATCCCAGAGTCCCAGGATCGAGCCCCAGTTTGGCTCCTTGCTCAGTGGAGGGTCTGCTTACCTCTCTGCTCCTTACCTGCACTCTCATGCTCTCCCTCTCCCTCTATCTCTCTCTCTCTCTCAAATAAAATCTTTAAAAAAAAAAAATAGGGGCGCCTGGGTGGCTCAGTGGGTTAAGGCCTCTGCCTTCGGCTCAGGTCATGATCTCAGGGTACTGGGATCGAGCCCCACATCGTCTCTCTGCTCAGCAGGGAGCCTGTTTCTCCCTCTCTGCCTACCTCTCTACCTACTTATGATCTCTGTCAAATAAATAAAATCTTTAAAAAATAAAAAAATAATATGACAAGTTTGCCTAGAGCTCATTCTAGAAGCAAAGGCAACCACCAAAATATATTTTGTTTTAATTAAAATTTAGCACACAGTTTAGCCTATGTAATATATTTGAATTTTTATGTATGGGCATTATTGTTTATAATGTTTTTATCTTCCAAATCTCTTTCAAGCTGTTTTTGATATTTAGTAAAGTTTTTAGTCTAATGGTTATATATATGTTTTGTACATATTGTTCAACCATAAACTCCTTTTAGAACGTAATATGTATTTATAAATTTAAGAAATTTGTTTAAGTAAACTATTTCATGTTATTTTCAAATGCAAAATATAATTATATTCTAGATTTAACTCAATAATTGTATAGCAATCTTTTTTTTTTTGTATAGAAATCTTCTATGCATCCTATGATTCCCCCTACTCCAAAATAATTATCTTGTACTTTCTAGTCTTATACATCTTTGTATAATTTGGGTTCAATCAACCTTCTTATATATTCTTTGTGAATTTATTTTGTTTATATCAAAATTGTTCATATCAAATTGTTCATATCAAAATATGAAATCATATTGATTTCATATTTCACTAAGATCACTTTGGTTTGCAACTGCTATATTAATATACAACTTTTTCACTGTCATTTGTAAAATGTTAATTTGGCACTCTATTATCATACATTTATAGTGCTCTGTTATCTTTATGCTTGGCTTGTTGGTTCCCTTATATTCTTAGCAAATATTGTTTACTAGTTAAGAAATCATTTTATTTGTAATATCAAAAATTTTTAAAGGTGAATTTCATAGGGTATCTTCTTCAGGAAGACACATTGAGTATCTCTGGGTCCTCATTACCAACAATAATTATGTTCCTTTTTGTATAATGGCTTTCCTTTACTTTGGTATACAAATTTCTGTATGTGAGACCATGTTTGTTTTTATGGTGTCTAGGAAGGGCATTTTAGGGCAAGATTTTCGACTTACCTGGTTAATATAGTTAACTTTTAAAACTGTTTATATGTGATATTCTTATGAAAATTTGACAATAATTGAGACATGATCCCATATTTCTGTTTATCAACTTTTTACATAAAATCTCAAATTAGTGACTAGAGGAAGCTATATTTTTTCTTTTGATTAATTTTATTAAGAAATTGATGAGTTTAAAAAAAGAAATTGATGAGCTTTTTAATATTTGCTTAGTACTTAACACAACAATCAAAAGCAGTTTTATTTCATACTTATATTTTGTATGATTTATTGTTTTATTTCATACTTATAGCATCAGAATATTTAAAAATCTATTGTTTTTAATTAAAAAATGGTTATAAATCTTAAACATTTAGAGTGGGATAAATTCCAGAAAGAATAAATTTCATTTCTTCATAAACAAGGCACAGTTTAGGACATTATAGATATATTATTCATGTTTAATAAAACAATACCTGGGATGTCTAGTTGTCAAATATAAATGAATAGCCTTCATTCATCCTAATGTATAAAATTAACTTTTTTATGTAGCAAAAAATAAGTTTATTTTGCTATTCCTATGTAGACACTAGATTTTTCCTCAATTTCACTTTAGTATATATAAATTTATTTTTAAAAAATAATTTATTTTTTGTAACTTACCTTTAATCACCCAGGGTTAAACTCAGAGGAAATTTATTTTTGCATAATTAATGAAGCTTTTCCATTTTGTCATTTATTACATATGCATTTTGACTTTGAAATTATCTTATGTCCTAAAACTGTTGTGTTTATATCATCTCCTCAGTGCCTAGCATAATGTGGCCATGGCACTTATTCAATCAATATTTAATTAATGAACACATGTTAACACACACTTCCTAGAGAGAAAACATTTCAAAATTGGTTTAGATTGATATTCTATCAGATGCTGATTTTTGTCTGGTTATTATCATTATCTGACCTCTTATTTCCAGTCTCAATTCTGCCTTACGCTTGTTCTACCGATTTGCCCGTGGAGATCCGGAACCATCTGAGAATCTCTAAGTTAATACTATGGGAATTCATGATCCCAATCTGACGTTGTGCTTTCTACTAATATTAACATATAACCTGCTTAGTCCCATAAAATTTCTTTAGTTTGAATAATTAAATTTTGGTAACCAATTTTTTTTTTATTTTAGACTTTCTCAAAAGCAATTTGTACTTTGTTGTTCTAAAAACACTTAACATACTACAACCCTAAAAAAAAAAAAAGGGACTCATTTCAATGTTGTTTTAGATATAATAAATTCTGGAAAATCAGTTGTTATGTCTTCCAATGTCCTTATGTGACCTTTTTTTTTTTTTTTTGCAGGGTGAATTTACCTTTCGATTAATAACAAATGTGTTTCTAACCCTAAGATCTTCAGCCTAGATATTTTTGTGGCTATATTAACTATTAGGTAATGTCCCATATTGGAAGACCTATTCAGTGACACCCCTGAAAACTGAATTTCTAGGCTGTAAATATCTAAAGCTTATTTCTTTTATTGATTGAATTGTTATAATCAAACAATTTCCTGAGGATTACATAAATCCCTTTCACCTTGCTAATTTTATCTGGGAGTTCAAGAGACATGCTCAAGCGGTAAGGGAAAACAACACGTTATATTAAAAGGGCATGAGGATTGATTATATGATTCTATGATTTTTCCTCTCTAAAATAACTAACTATCCTGTTTCTCCACATAATTTTTATCGTACATAATCATAGTTACATAATTTTTTATGGCTTTTTGCTATTGTTTTACGGCAACTTTGGTAAGTGTAGGGAAAAAAATAGCTTTGAAAAGAGTTTTATGGATAACTCATTTATACTTTTAGTTCTTTGATGTTAATGTGAGATAAATTGTTCTTCCTAAAAGCTTGATGAAATTTGTAGATAAAAATACTTTTTAGGAGAAAAAAAAAATCACTCCTAAAACTGAATTCTATGATCCTGTGATTTCAAACCCTTAAATGTAAGATCTAAAAATTTCTCTGAACTAATTTTATCGACAGACCAATTTTGTTTGGTACTACACAATGATTTCTCTCACACACGTGGAATTTTAAGCCTTAATGACATTCGCCTGTTCTCCATCATTGCCTATTATCATTTGCCTCCTTTCTTTCTCCATTTATGTTAATGGTTCTGCTCTTGTCCATTTAAATGTAAATCTCTGTTCTAAGTTGAAACATATATTAGGGCGTATATGAGCCAGAATACTTCTAATGAATACTTAAGTGAATTTTAATGCGGATATAGCCAAATGATTCTATGAGTTATCTTTTTTAAGTTTATCATTAGGAATATAGAAGAATATGGTACACATATTTTCAAAATCCACATCCCTGTGGAAAAAAATCAGTACGCTATTAAAATCCGGGGTCCCAATTTTTTGTTATTTTTATTTATCATATTTTCATTCATTATCTTTCATTTATTACTCTAAAAATAATAATAACTTTTTGCCAAGGAAGTAAACTAAATACAAAATCTTAATCTAAAATCTAATAACAGAACCCACAATTTTTCAAATATTTTACATAAGAAATTACAATAGCAAATAACATTCAAAAACCTGTCATCAAAACAGAAGAATTATGATAGGTATGGCAAATTTGTATCTCATAAAAGAACTCTTGTTGAGTATGGTAATATGGAGTTTATGAGGAAAATGTGTTTTATGCGAAAATTAAATATTTAATGACATAAAAACAAGCATTAGACAACATAGCTACGTAGAATTCTAAATGCAATTAAAAATTTATTCTTTTACACACAAAATTTCTCCAGATGACAGTAGTGCAGAAGATTCCATATGGGCATTATCCATTATTTAAATCAGATTTTTATTCTTCTCATTAGAGCTGTAGATAATGGTGCTATCAGAGTTCTTATAATTTTTTGGTCCAAGCCTAGTATTAAAATCTTTATGCTATGAAATTATCTTAATGAATATTGCCCAGAGAAACATCACAAATATATTTCAAAGAAGTCAAAGACGTTATGCACCTAGGAACCAATGGAGTTGAGATTATAGAAATTATAGTCCATTGTATGGTATAGAATTTTCAGATTTAGTTTGGGGTTAATAGGTAGTTAAGTATCCCTGTCAAAATTTAATTAATGAATATTGCCAAGACATTTTCATAGTATAAAGTTTATAATACTAGGCTCAGACTAAAGACAAAATTATAAGGACTCTGACAGCAAGGACGTGTTTTAGACCTATTAGTAGTACCTCTATAAAATGTGAGTTTTGATCACTCAGTTCATTCAGAAAAGAGAGTGATCTTCAAAAAAGTAGTTAAATGAATCATGCTTTTTTTTTTTTTACATGAATTTGCAATTCTGTAAAGGATCACATTCATGAAATGGGATATATTTTTTAGTGAAAGCTTCCTCTCCTTTTTCCATAAAAAAAATGAATTATATTATTTTGGTCTCTCTCCCTTAATTTCAAATTAGGTGTAATCTCCATCACAAAGTTGTCCACAAATCTATCCCATTTGCTCCATCCTCCATGCAATTATGTGCATACGACCTCATTCTTGCATGAATTATTGACCCAGACTGTTTCAATCTGTTCTCTACCTTGCAGTGAAAGTGATCTATTTAAAACACATTTGATTATGTAACTCTCTGCTGCAAAACTTGGTGTGGCTGAATATTTGTTATAGTACCTAGTCTAAGGTTCTTAGCATGGTATTAAAAACCCTGGGTCATCTTGCCGTTACTTTTCAGCCCCATCATTTGCCAGATTCTTTTTTCTGTCCATGGTACATCACCATGAAATGTTCTTTTACTTCATCTAGCATATTTCTCTCTATCCTTTAAAAATCTCTTCTGACCCATCTCTTTAGAAATCTTTTCTTGATTTTAACACTTAGTCTGTGTTATATAGCTCTCTTATGTTTCAGTTGTGATTTTTCTAGCCTGCCAAATATAACTGATTTAAAACCCTCTATTAATATTTTGAATATCATTAAAGGTAGATATTATGTATGAATTCTATAAACCAACATGATGCCTATAACATGGGAAGTGACTCAAACTGTTGAATTTTAAATGAGTTTTCCATTTGGTGCGTAATATCTCAATAGCATAGACATAATTAGGAAAGGGAAACAATTACATAATCAAATATGGACCAATGTGATAATTTTTGTAAGATGAGTTTTTCCCTTTTACTTTTGAAGAATGTGAATTATGGTACATATTAACAAAATACAGCTGTGAATTTCAACTCCATTGGTTACTGGATGCATGACCCATCTGAATGTACAGTTCCTCATCTGTAAAAATGATTTTTCAAAAGTACTTACTATAGAGGTTTATTATAGTAGGAGTTAATATATGTGAGATGCCTGGCAGAGATTTTGACACATATGTTTAAAATATATTTTAAAACATGTTTTTAAATGTGGTTAAAAAATGGGCATTGGAGTGTAACTTTGAATTTAGATTGATTAACCTTTAACCAATTTGGTAAATTAATCTCCAAAGTCTCAGATTCACCAGTGGCAAAAGGATAAGACTATTGTGAATATTAAATAAAATAGTCCAGTCAATGTCCCTGGCACATTATAAATAACATTTAGTACTTGTTAATTATTGTTATTAGAATAGACACTTAGTGAAGGATTGTCCTTTTGAGTTCTTCCTACTCATGCCTCAGCTTAAGTATAAGAAATAGGTATTCTGACAATGGCCACAATAACAAACCATGAAGAATTTTAGTATGTGAATTTTAGGACAAAGAAACCATTAAAAGAACATTTTTAAATATTGAAGAAGGAAAAAAATTTTTCATCTTTCATGGGATTGTTTTTTCCTTTGCATCAATTATTCTTTTCCAGCTTTATTTCTGAGGTATGATTATATTATATTATATACATTTTAATTAAATATACAATATTAATTATACAACTGTATAATTATATATATAATTATATATAGCATTCTGCAAGTATAAGGTTCTACAAAGTGATGATTTGGTATAGGGATATATTGAGGAATGTCTACCACAGGAAGTTAGTTAATATATCCTTCAGCTCACATAATTACCATTTTTGTTGTTGTTGCTATAATGAAAACATTTAAGTCCTACTCACAGTCTTTGTGTTGTACTTTAGATTTCCAGAAATTATCCTCTTTTAATTGGTAGTTTGTACCATTTGAACATCTCATTTTACCCTCCCTCCCCAGTTTCTGGTAACCACCAGATTTCTTAGATTCTACATATATGTGAAATCATACAGTATTTCTTATTCTGTCCGACTTTAGTATAATGCCCTACAGGTTCATCCATGTTGTCACAATGGCAAGATTTCCTTCTTTATATGGCTGCATAACACATTGTTAGATGTATTTACCACATTTTCTTTATCTATTCATCCATCAATGGAGAGATTGTTTCCATATTCCGGCTATTGTGAATAATAGTATAGTAACCATAAAGTACACATATCTCTTGGAGATTCTGATTTTATTCCATTTGGATATATAACCAGAAATGATCCTATTGGATCATATGGTAGTTCAAGAAATCTCCATACTCTTTTTAATGATCGTATCAAATGACATTCTTACAGGGTACAAAGGTTCCCTTTTCTCAACATTCTAACACTTGATAATCTTTCGACTTTTTGATAATAGCTGTCCTAATATGAAACAATACTTCATCATGGTTTTGATTTGCATTTCCTTGATAGAGGTGTTGAGCATCTACTCATAGACCCTCTTTTTTGTTGTTCATTTGTATGTCTTTGAAAAGATGTGTATTCATGTCCTTTGCCCATTTTTAAATCTTTTTTCTGTTGAATTATATGCGTTTCTTAGAGATTTTGATTAAAAACCCTTAATCAGATAGACGATTTGCAAATATTTTCTCCCATTCCATATGTTAGCTTTTTATTTTGTTTATGGTTTTCTTTGCTGTGAAGAAGCTTTAGTTTGAGATAGTCCCATTTATTTACTTTTGTTTTTGTTGCCTGTATTTTTGTTGACATATCCAAAAAGGTATTGCCCAGACCAATGTTAGGGAGTTTTTACATAGGTTTTCTTTTAAAAGTTTTATGGCTAGAGGTCTTACATTTAAGTCTTTAATCCATTTCACAGTTGGTGTTTGTTGTTGGGAATGATGTAAGATAGGGCTTCAGTTTTTTTTTCATGTATATCCAGATTCCCAACAATATTTATTAGAGACTATCCCTTCTTCATTTTGGGCTCTTAGCACCCTGTCAGACTAGCTGAGTGTATATGTGTGGGTTTATTTCTTGTCTTTCTATTCTCCCCTTGGTCTCTGTGCCTGTTTTTATGCCAGAACAGTTTTATGATGTTCTGATTACAGTAGTTTCACAATATAGTTGGAAAGCAGGAAGCATAGTGTCTCTAGCTTTGCTTTTCTTTCTCAACATCACTTTGGCTATTTGGGATCTTTTGTGCTTTCAGATGAATTTTAAAATGTTTTCTATTTCTGTGAAAAATGCCATTGGAATTTTAATAGGGATTGCATTGAATGCATAGATCACTTTGTGTCATAAAGACTTTAAAAATATTAATTCTCTAGTCTAAGGCATAGGATATCTTATCATTTACTTGTATCTTCAATTTTTTAAATAAAAATCTTGTTTTCAGTGTACAAATATTTAACCTCCATGTTTAATTCCCAAGTTTTCTATTGTTCTCGATGCTATTGAGTGGCATGTTGGAGTCTCTTGTTATCTATTTCTGTCTTTGGATCGGTTAATTGCTTACTATATTTATATGTTCCAATGTTGGGCATATATACATATTTATAATGGTTATATTCTCTTAATGAATCGACCCCATTGTCCTCATGTAATGACCTCCTTTATCTGTTTTTGATTCAGTCTGCGTTCTCTGATTTAAGTATAACTACCCTTGCTCTTTTATTTTTATTTGAAGGGAATATCTTTTATTATTCTTTCATTTCCACTTAGTGTCCTTAATGTGAATTCTTTTAGGCAGCATGTAGTTGGATCTTTTTATTTTTAAATTTATTCAGCCATTCTGCATCTTTTCACTGGATTATTTAATCCATTTACATTTGGAGTAATTGTTGATAGATAAGGACTTAAACCAATTTAATTGTTTTCAGATTGTTCTGTAGTTCATGTGTATTTTTTTCTGTCAATGTAAAGTGATTTTTTTCTTTTTTATAGTGGTGTGCTTTGATTTTTTTTCCTATCTTTTATGTATCTACTATAGGTTTTCCTTTGTAATTTTCATAAGGCTTAAATAAAACATAACAGTTCATTTTAAGTTGAAAATCATACACAAAAGTTCTACACATTTGTCCCCATTTGGTTTTTTTTTCTTTCTTTTTAAGATTTATTTATTTCTTTTGAAAGGGAAAGGGAGAGAGAATTTCCAGCAGATTCCTTGCTAAGCATAGAGCCTGATGGAAGGGTCCATCTCACAACCCTGAGATCATGACCTGAGCTGAAACCAAGAGTCAGATGCTTAACCAAGTGAGCCACCCTGGCATCCCATCCCATTTCATTTTTCATGTTATAACTTACATCTTTATTATTCAAATATATTGCTATACAACATCACATTAGGTTCAGGTATACAACATCTTGATTCAACACTATATTTTATGCTGTGTTTACTACAAGTATAGCTATCTGTCACCATACAAAACTATTATGATTGACTATATTCTCTATGCTGTCTCTTTCATCCTCATAACTTATTTCCGTAACTAAAAGCCTGTACTTTCCACTCCTGTTCACCATTTTTTACATATCCCCCAACTTCCATCCCCTCTGGCAACCACCAGTTTTTCTGTATTTATGGGTCTGTCTCTGCCTTTGTTCCTTTTTTTTATTTTTAAATTCCACATATAAATGAAATCATATTTGTCTTTTTCTGTTGACTAATTTCACTTAGCATGATACCCGATAGGTCCATCCACATTGTTGCAAATGACAAGATCTCATTTTTTTAACAGCTGGGTACTATTTCATTTGTATATATGTATACCTATCAATGGACATTTGATTCCTTCTATATCTCAACCATTACAGATAATTCTGCAATAAACATAAGGGTGCATATATCTTTTTGAATTAGTATTTTTGTTTTCTTGTGTAAATACCCAATAGTAAAGGACAACTTTGCTAGATAAAGCATTTTTAGTTAGCAGCTTATTTTTCTTTTATCACTCTGAATACATTATCCTATTCTCTCTTGTACTTGCAAGGTTTCTGCTGAGAAATCCTCTGGTAACCTTATAGGTGTTTCCTTGTATGTGATTTATTTTTGCCCTTTCTGCTTTCAAAATCCTTTGAGCTTTGATCTTTAAGGGTTGTAAAGTAAGGTATTATAAGGTATCTTGATGAAAATCCCTTTGGTTCATTCTGTTTGGAGATTTTTGAGTTTCATGGACTTGGATATCCATAATTCTCCTCAGATTTAATAAGTTTTTAGCCATTATTTCTTTGAACTAGATTTTTGCCCTTTTTTTTCTTTAGACTCCCATAATGTGTGTATATGAACTCCTGATAGTATTCCACAGATTCTCTTAAATCTCTGAGCTTCCTTAAAATTGTTTTGCAATCTTTTTCCTCTAAATTTGTACCTTCCTATTCTTTGAGGTCAGTTACTAAAAATTATTTTATTTCTTTGGTGGTGTCATATTTTCTCATGGTTCCAGGGGCTTTGAGTTGATATGGCTGATACTGAGCAAGTAGTCCCATCTTCTACTCTTTTTGAACATGTTTTAGTGTGACTTGATTTTTACCTACTCATGGCTACAGAGGTGTTGTCTGGATAGGATGCAATATCTCTGATTCTGGGGAAGGTACAATGGTGTAGTCACTTAGTTTCTTCATTTGTGGTCACTATTGGTGTTCTTGGTGACAAAGGATGCAGGTGTCTGCAGTAGTATGATGGCATGGCCTTTTGGGGGTCCTTGTTGGTAAAGGCTGCTTGGGTCCCTCTATTCTCTATTTTGCTTGAGGAGGTACTTTCTTGTTCAGGGGATTCCTCCAGATGTCTGGTCTGGTGCATTAGCACTCAGCAATAGCAGAGCCAGGGTCCTGGGATCAGGACTATGCAGAACTTCTAAGGCACCAGGGGCATAGACACCGTTGCTGAGGCAGTGGTGCCAGTGTCTGAGGTGCAGGTATGAGTAGATAGCCCATGGAAATAGGGTCTATGTCTTTAGGGTTCCCTGCTGTGACTTGGGCCCAGAGAGTGTAGAGGGGGCAGAAATGCCAGAATGAGCCCAGAATGACAGGGTGAAGCAAAGTCCTGTTCTTATACTATTTTCTACTTGTGTGATTGTTGTGGACAAGTTAAGTTTTAATATACAGGACTTCTTTATTTGAAGAACAAAGAATAGGCTATAATTTTAAGATGCCTACAATGACACACCACATTAAACATTAAATAGTGGAAATTAAATCTATCTTCAGTAAAACATTGCTGTCATAGCACCATTGTTTTTCTTTTAACCTAAACTTTCTATTTATTCTAAAATAGTTGAAATCTCAGGGCAATTACAGTGAAGATTTTTAAAAATTCCTTTGAGAGTCTCTATTTCTGGAAAATGTAAGGGTTTGATCAATGGTGCCCTGAATAGCAGAGGCAAATTGATGAATCTTATTTCAATTATAAATAAAGGAACAAAGTAATAACACTATAAGGAAATATTTTATTTGGAAGAGTGGCAAAGTACTTCAAAAATCTAAAATCAAGTTTTATCTTATCACTAACAGACTTAAGATCTTACAAACACTTCCTTTTCTAGCTTTTGTGCTAGCCCCATTGCATCTTTAGACTGTCCAAACCCTTTCATTACTTTTGATTCCAATACAGTAGAAAAATGTAAGTTTCTGGAGAAACCATATTTTAAAACCAATAAATAATAATAGATTTTAACCATATATAACGAAAGTGGTAAATTTTTTATTAGTAAAGCTTTTGAACTCTCATAATTTACTTCTTCCTGCTGGTTCTTAGTTGTGGTTTTTTTTTTTTTTTAATCTGACATAAAAAAAAACTTGTTTCCCTCTTTTTATATTGCACTACAACTTTAAATGAATAATATTCTCTTAGCTTTATTATCTACTCCTAGATCTCTTCTGATTTAGCTCCAATATCTAGCATTTATTCTGTTAAATGACTCCAAACTACCTAAGTGAGGGAAAATAGTAGTTCTTTATGTGTCCATAACATATCTATTGTGCTTATATAGGGCTAAACCCTGTACCCAGATAGTGTTGCAACTTGGGTTTAAAAGCACTTAAATCTGGTCCATTTCAAAACATTTTTTAAGATGCTCTGCCTTGGATTATGTACTTCTAACAAAGAGGCATGATTTCAAATGCACCCTGTGGAAAGATGCTTAGCTCAAAACTGTTTAATCATCTGAGCTTTCAGTAAGTTGTAATTTTTTTTTTTCTTTTGCTAGTGAAGGGCCTTGTCTCCATGTGGATGGCTGCTGACTGATCAGGGTGTTAGTTGCTGAAGGCTGGGGTGACTGTTCAATTTCTTAAAATAAGACAGAAATGAAGTTAGCCACATCAATTGACTCTTTCATGAATGTTTTCTCTGTAGTATGTGATATTATTGGATAGCATTTTAGCCACATTAGAACTTCTTCCAAAATTAGAGTCCATCCTCTCAAGCCCTGCTGCTGCTTTGTCAACTAAGTTTATGTAATTTTCAATAATCTTCACAGCATCTTTACCATGAATAGATTTCCTCTCAAAAAAAAACCCACTTTGTTCATGTGGAAGAAGCAATTCCTCATCTGTTAAAGTTTTATCCTGAGATAGCAGGAATTCAGTCACATCTTTAGGATTCACTTCTAATTCTACTTCTCTTGCTATTTCCACATCTGTAGTTACTTACCCCACTGGAGTCTTGAACCCCTCAATGTCATTCATGAGGGTTAAAATCAACTTTCTCCTAGCTCCTGTTTATATTCATATTTTGACTATTTTCCATGAATCATGAATGCTCTTAATGACATCCATAATAGTGAATCCTTTCCAGAAGGTTTTCAATTTATTTTTCCCAGATCCATCAGAGGAATCAGTATCTATGGCAGCTATAGCCTTATGAAATGTACTCCTTAAACAGTTAGACTTGAAAGTCAAAATTACTCTTTGATTCATGGGCTGTGGCAGGATGTTCTCTTGGCAGACATGAAAACATTAATCTCATTGGTTATCTCAATCAGAGTTCTTGGTGACCAGGTGATCAGGTGCATTGTCAATGAGCACAAGGAATCTTTTTCTCCTGAGCAATAGGTCTCAACATTGGGCTTAAAATATTCAGCCAGCCATGTTGTAAACATATGTATTGCCATCTAGGCTTTGTTTTTCCATTTGTACAACAGAGTAGATTTAACATAATTCTTAAGGGCTCTAGTATTTTCAGAGTGGTAAATGAGCATTAGCTTCAACTAGAGTCACCAGCTATTTAGACCCTACCAAGAGAGTCAGCCTGTCCTTTGAAGCTAGGCATTCACTTCTCTCCAGCTAAGGTCCTAGATGACATCATTTTTCAATATATGGTGGTTTCATTTACATTGAAAGTCTGTTGTCTAACCTAGCCACCTTCATTAATTATCTTAGCTAGATCTTCTCGATAACTTGCTGCAGCACCTTGAGCTTTTATGTTATAGACACAGCTGTATTCTTTTTTTTTTTTTAAGATTTTATTTATTTATTTGACACAGAGAGAGAGATCACAAGCAGGCAGAGAGGCAGACAGAGGGAGAGGAGGAAGCAGGCTCCCTGCTGAGCAGAGAGCCTGACGCGGGGCTCGATTCCATGACCCTGAGATCAAGACCCGAGCCGAAGGCAGAGGCCTAAACCACTGAGCCACCCAGGTGCCCCTAGAGACAGCTGTATTCTTTCTTTCTTTCTTTCTTTCTATCTATCAGAAGACAGAGCATAAGGAGAGAGAACAGCAGGCAGAGAGAGAGGGAGAAGCAGGCTCCCCCCAAACAGGGAACCCGATGCAGAGCTTGATCTCAGGACCCTGGAATCGTGCCTGAGCTGAAGGCAGATACTTAACCAACTGAGCAGGCACCCAAGACAGCTTCTTTCCTTAAGCCTCATGAACCAAACTTATGCAGTTTCCTCACCTTTCTCAGCCTTCATAGAACTGAAGAGAGTTAGGGCCTTGCTAAGGATTAGGCTTTGGCTTAAGGGAATGTTGTGCCTAGTTTGATCTCCTATTCAGACAACTGTAACTTTTTCTGTACTAGCAATAAGATTGTTTTGTTTTCTCATCATTTGTGTGTTTACTGGAGTAGCACTTTTAATTTCCTTCAATAACTTTTCCTTTGCAACTTGGCAAACTGGGGCAAGAGGCCTACGTTTCAGCCTCTTTCAGCTTTTGACATGCCTTCCTCACCAAACTTAATCATTCTAGCTTTTGTTTTAAATGAGAGAGAGGTGCCTCAGTGGCTCAGTCAGTGCCTTTGGCCAGGTCATGATCCCGAGGTCCTGGGATAGAGCCCTGAGACAGGGCTCCTGCTCATTGGGGAGCCTGCTTATTCCTCTGTGCTTTGCCTCTGCTTGTGCTCTCTCTCTCAATTAAATAAATAAAATCTTAAAAAAATATGAAGTGGGAGATGTGTGACTCTTTTGTTTACTTGAACACTGAGAGCCCATTATATAGTTATTAATTGGCCTAATTTCAATATTGTTGTGTCTTCAGAATAGGGTGGCCTGCGGGGATAGATAGATAGAGGGAGAGAGATAGGGAAATGACAGGTCAGTGGAGGAATCAGAGCACATTTATTTAGTTCATCATCATATATGGGCATGGTTGGTGGTACCCTAAAATAATCACAACAGTAGCATCACTAGTCACAGGCCATCACAACAAACAGAATAATGATAATGTGTGAAATATTGCAAAAATTACCAAAATGTGACAAAGTGAGGAAAATGGTGTGGCAACCCTCTACCATAGACTTGCTTGGTAGAGGGTTGCCACAAGTTTCTGATTTGTATAAAAAAATGCAGTATCTACAAAGTTCAATGAAGTGAGATATGCCTGTATTTCTATTGAAATTTAATATAATCTGTCTTTTCCCAAATCTCACCTCTTCTGTCAAACTTTTCTTACCTCCCCTGACACCTAAGGTCTCTGGATGAAGCTTCATAGCCATCAGTACCTTTTTTTTTTTTTTTAAGATTTTATTTATTTATTTGACACAGAGAGAGATCACAAGTAGGCAGAGAGAGAGAGGGAAGCAGGCTCCCCACCGAGCACAGATCCTGGTGCGGGGCTGGATCCCAGTACCCTGAGATCATGACCTGAGCGGAAGCCAAAGGTTTTAACCCACTGAGCCACCCAGGTGCCCCCATCAGTACCTTTCTTGTGGGACTTAGAATTAATTCTCATTGAAGACAGTAATTTAACTATTCCACCCTAACACTCTATTGCTAAAAAACTGGAAAATTGCTTGCTAAAATGAATTAAAATTATTAAAGTCAATGCTTGCTTTCAGTTATAGCTTGCAAATGATACTAAAATTAACATATGAGTTATTCCAAGTTTATAATCAGTCTCAAGCTGATAGAAGATCTGGGGAAAAAATTTTAAATAGAATCATTGCTCTAAACATACAGAAGTGCTTCCAGGATACTAGAAAAAGCATGTTGAAATATACATGACAAGTTTTGCTGCTTTTGCCTTATGTATTCAACAACCACAGGTGTTTCCTTGTGCTGTGTGAATTGTTTAAGTTAAACATCTAACAATGGTAATTATTCTTGTGCTTCGTGATTTATAAAAAGGTATAAAATACAGCCATAAGATTAAAATTATACAAAATTATAATGAATTTTGTTAACCTGGATTGCAAATGCCATAGCATTCAACAAAAATGTAATGTATATACCACATAGTTGTTTTATATGTGCAATGCCATTAACTAGTTTCAATACATTTGTTCATGACCCTGATGTGTCAGCTGGGGAGGTGAGCTCATCTCAGATATCTTATCAAAGAAATTACTTGCTAGTTAGCTTAAAGAACTACAGTTACTTGACAGCCTCCAAATATTAATGATTTCAAGGGCCAACTCTAATGTCCCTGTTGGCCTTCTGCCTAATTGCTTTCAACAACAAAACCAAGAAACTTAACATTTCCAACTTCTCAAAACGCGTAACATATACCCATTTTCTTGCAGGGTTTTCTGTCTGAAATGATGCTATTCCCCAGCAGCTCCAGCCAGTGATTAAGCAGATTTAGGAATACTAGAACTTTCTGTCTACCATGCAGCTTCTTTACCAGTTAATCTTTAGTTTAAAGCTCTCCATTGGGATTGGACAGGACTCATTTGTAGTATAATCTTGGGTTCTCCCTAACCAATTCTGCTTTATCCTCCCTTTGTCTTTCACAGCCATAATCCTGCAGTAGACCTCTTCCATTCAAAATCGTGCCAGCATTTACTGTTTTGAAGGATATAACACAACAGTCGCAGAAGTGGGATTTGGGGACTGCATCACTATCACTTCATCGACAAAATCCACATTACAGGGAGTTTGCGAGACACAGGTAATCCCTAGCACAAAGTGGTGTCTCAGTTGCTTTAATTCTCACTGGTAGTGACTTAGCAACTGGAGAGAATGTTTTGGTAAAGGGTAATGCCCTAGTCATTGCAGTGTTTTAGGAATTGGGGAAATTTAAGGGAAATCATGCATGCTAAGACAATGAAATTGGCCAGTTATTAATAGTGTGGATGCCTGATGAAGGGATAATGGAAAACTAAGAGTAAAGACTCATTAGCCACTTACAAAGTAGCCATCATTAATTCCTATAGAAGAGCAGACAAACCAAACACAATTAAATGCTCAACTAAGGCAAATCTCCTGTATCAAGATTTTTTTGGAAAAACTGACTCTAAAGCATGGGATGAGGAATCTAGTACACGTCCCTTAGGATTTGGGCTCCCCAGACCCTTCTAAAACTTCAAAGTCTGAAGAGCTACCTTCCTGTTAAAAGACAGCATTCTCCTGAGCCTAAGAAAACATCACAACTCAGGGGACACTCCAGAAGCCTCTCTCCCAAAAGTCAGTAGGAGACCCATCAGGACTTACCTTGCCACCTCTCTGGCTGCCGGATAGATAACAAAGTTAAGTGCCAGTATAATTCAAGCAACAACACCTGGATCTGATTAAGGTAGCTATGTAGCTCAGAGAAATTGAAACTAATTTTTGAAGGGGTTTAACCAAGAGAGCTGGAACATAGGACTAGATAAGGGAGAGATTATTCATATGAGCTCGCATACCTAAGACACAGAGCTCAACATCCTGACAAGTTTCTTAGAGCATGACTCAAACTCTTTAATAGAGTAGCTTCTAGAAACCTGGAGAAAGTGTGGCTTATTTTGAGTGAAGCTGAAATGCCAGATTTGCCAACACAAATGGTAGAGAAAGATTTCAAGACTCAGGGAATTGGACATGCTGGGCTGGACATATTTTATAAGGCCAAAAGAGTCGCCAGAGGATCATGTTATGTAAGATGCAGATAACATACCCTTCACAGAGGCTACCAGGTGGATACTGTTGAGAGAGACACTGAGAAGTTCCATGGTAGCTTTCCTCTGCAGGTTGGGCTCATGACAGGAAAGGCTATTAATGAGTTTGGCTCATTGATATCAAAGGGGATGATGGGGCCCCAAAGCAATGTTGTTTGGTAGGTGGAGACAAACACCAGAAGCCAAGAGCTCTTCATGTCAAAATGGCAGCAAAAAGGGCTTGACTTACAGAGCCTATCCAGTAATACTATCCAGGAACTTATATAAACCTGATCCAAAGGCAGAGAATTCCACAAAATATAGGATCTGGTCAGGGAGCCTACTTTATTATAGCAAAGAAAACATAGGAGCAGGCCCATGACCATGAGAATCCACTGGTTTTACTACACATCATACTATCCAGAAGCAACTGGCCTGAGAAAGCTGTGAGTGGCTTAGTGTGTGTACAGCTGCTGCAGTACCGTATTAGAGGCAGTATTTTCCAAGATGAGGTGTACACACTGAATATAGAACTCTATAAAGCCTTGTGTCCTTAGTAAGAAGATGCATGTGTCTGAGACCAAGATGTGGAAAAAGGAGTGCCCCAGTTACTGTCCATGACCCACTGGAAGGTTTAGGCTTCCCATCCTCATGCCTGTGAGATTATAAGATTAGTGGTCCTACTTCCAAAATGGAACTTTGTGTAGCCAAGCAATGTACAGTGATCCACTAAGTTATAAGACATGAGTGTTACCTGGGCATTTTTTTTCCTAGATAGCTAGAGACAAGAGGAGTCATGATATAAGTAGGAATGATTGACCCTGACCAGCAAAAGAAGCAATTGTTTATTCGCTGTTAAACAGTTGAGGTAAGAAAGATTATGTGCGGAACTCAAGTAATCCCCTGGGAACCTATTGTTATTTTTCTTTCCCAACTGTGACTACTGAGTGTAAGTGCAGAAACTCCAATGTGACAAGAGAATAATTTCCAGGAGCCCAGACCCCCTTAGGAATGGGGATTTGAGTTACATCACCAGGGAAACCACTGAAACAGCATGAATGACCACCTAAGGGAAAAGGAAATTTAGAATGGTTAGTGAAGGGGTGGGTATGGTGAGAAGTACCCCGAGACAGCTAAGGCTTCCCTACAGTGGTGAGTGTTAGAGTTTATCCCACTACCTACCCTCATAAATTCCCCCTCAGGAATTTGGAGTAGTTGCTGTCAGAACAGGTTACAGGGGAAGGATTTTGCTAAACATGGAGGTGTGCTGGCTCAGATATCACCAATTGCTGGACAGATCAGCCAATTACTTAGCCTGTTAGATATACTAAAGTCTGGACATTTTGCCTAATGTAGGACTCCTCTAATGGGCGATCTTTGCCTCATAGACATTTTACACTTCTAATTCCATCTCAGTGTCTGTTTTCCAGGGGACCCAGTGAATACAATTGCTGTGTTAATGATAGTCTCAATAGATTTTAATTTTATAAATTCCCAGGACCTTTCATAAACTTGTCTCACACACAGTCCTCACTTAGTATCTAGAGCTAATATAGATATAATTACTTTATCCACCTCCACTGCATCTTGTCAGGAAGCAGATTTAATAGATACCTAATTTTGATAAACCTTACATCTCTGTAGTCTTGAACTGATAAGACTAAAATTCTCATCTTTAGTGTGCTATAAAAACAAGTAGCTTTTATGCTTCACAGAACACACAATTTATTCCAACATATTATTCAGTAAGACTATGAAATGTAATTCTTCACCACCATTCATAACTAGTATTAATAACTACAGAACAATGTTCGTGAAAAGCAGAAGTAGGCGTTTCAAGGATATGTGAATATGATTTATATAAAAAGCGCTTTAACAACTGGCTGAATGCAATTTCTTATTCTGGGTAGTGAAAGTGGGTGATTTTTCTTTCTAATCCTTCTTTGGTATTGCTCATTTTGTTAATTCAGAAAAGACTCATTTTTGTTGAACTAAGGAAAAATAAACCTCTTAAACTCCCCTCCCCCTAAAAAACAAAACAAAGTTCTTGGACTCCTTTGAGGTAGGTTAATGTGTGATCCTAAGAGTTATAGTTAACCATTATATATACAGACACACATCCTAAAAATTATAAAATGTACTCCTCCTTTAAGATAAATAAAAAAAAATTGGCAGGGTAGAAATTAACTATCGAGGGAAAAGATGCTGTAGGTTGTTAAATGCAATAGAGTGATGAAAGCTCATATAAACAAATTTCTGGATAAAATTACATGGATGTCAAAATCTACTGTCAAAAAATTATAAACATACCTACTTACATATGACTTTCCTAAAATAGAATATTGGATCTTTATCAGAATTTATTGTAGAAATTGTAATACAATATGTGTTTAAAATACATTGTAGGTTTAAGGAAAAGATCACTTCTACTTGAATGCAATGTAGGCACAAACAGTATAAACTGCTTGTTAAATCAGAGGATTGAATTAACTACTATAATAACATTGTTTTGCCCACAAACAGATGTGAACTGAGGATTTTTGAGGGGAATACCATACCTATGGAAAGAGGAGAAAACAAGTTTTAAAAAAAAAAAATTTCCTGACTAAAAGGAAAACAGAAATCAGAGGTATGCATATTAATGTGAATGTAGAGAAATCAATCCAATTCACCATACAGTTAGAATATCAGCAAAAGTACTTTACTGAATCTGTTCTAGAAATACTCATTAGAAAAAAAATCAAGAACATATTTGATATGAAATTCAATTTCATAATTTTGAAAGAAACACAAAATAGACCTCTTTGCCCTGAGGTATCTGCCTTAATTATTTCCCAATACATTCTTCTAGTTTAACTTTACTATTCATTTTCTTTCACTTTTCTTCCCACATTTCAAATACATTTTTTCTTATTATGTAATATATAGTCTTATATTTTCATGTACTTTCAGACAAACTTTCTCTGTCACTAGATCCTTGTCAATAGGTATCTTGAAGTGTGAGTGACTATTCATTGAGTGGCTCTATTATTGCAGTTTCTAAAAAAGGTCATTCCAAGTTCACCCGAATTACATTTTTGGAATTTGTAATTTTTCTTAGCATGAACATGAGAGTAACTTAAAAGTCAATATTAGAACTTAGTATTCTTAAAAAGCTGAGTATT
Source organism: Nasua narica (assembly GCA_028533885.1). Lineage (NCBI taxonomy): Eukaryota > Metazoa > Chordata > Mammalia > Carnivora > Procyonidae > Nasua > Nasua narica. The sequence goes on from CM052798.1 coordinate 145,104,501, forward strand.
TTAGTACATAGATGTATTCTGATGTTCACCTTAATCCTGAAAATGTCTTATGATCATGATATTGAGTTAGAGAAACTTAAAGGTTAAGATGTAATATATTTCCCAAAAGCATATAGATGGTATAATAGCAAAATTTGGTTTTAAATTGATGCCTTTTTTTTTTTACTGTAAATGGTTAGGTTTTCTACTATGAAACAGCATAACAACAACAAAAAAATATACTCCCAAACCTGCAAATCAGTTGAGCAAGTCAGCATAGATATTTACTCTGTAGGTAGGCAAAATATAAATCTCTTGTTCTGTAAGTCCAACTAATTTTTGTGTTATGTTTTATTTCATTGATTCTGTCCTGTTACAGTGTCATTATAAATAAAAAAACGTGTTTAGATTTTTGCACCTAAATCCCAAAACAATTTTGTGTATATATGTACTTGTCACTAAAAGCAAAATTATTTCTATAACAAATACATGTGCCCCGTTTAGGACATTGTGTACATGGATTGTTTTATAGCACAAGGATCCAATATGTTGTTTGCAGTGTAATCATATCTTAATTTTCCTTTTTTATTTGCTCTGTCTCCTTTCTTCTCAGAAATCAATATTATGGTAGAAAGGTATAAAATATTCACAAAGGTGTCAAAATTTGAATCGGATATAATAATGTTCACTATTATATAGGATTTTTCTTTCGTTTTTCAAAATAAAAAGTTTTAATATTTTACCTGATTTTAAAAACAAAATATATTCCTTGCAAAAATCTACAAGAAAATTGAAAATAAGATTTAAAACAAAAAACCAACAATAGAACCATGCAAATATAATATCTAGAGAAGAACTTTGAATTTTGAAAGATAACCTTTAGGATAGCTGTATTACTCTCTCTCTCTCTCTCTGACATGTTTATTTCAGTGAAAGAAAGAAAACAGACTTTCAGCCTTTCCACTTTTGTACTTTCTGATGTCTGAAATTCATTTTTTTTTTTAAGGTTTCCTTTCTCTTGGGGCGCCTGGGTGGCTCAGTGGGTTAAAGCCTCTGCCTTTGGCTCACGTCATGATCTCAGGGTCCTGGGATGGAGCCCCGCATCGCATTGGGCTCTCTGCTTAGCAGGGAGCCTGCTTCCCCTTATCTCTCACTGTCAAATAAATAAATAAAATCTTTTAAAAAAAAACAACAAAAAACAAGGTTTCCTTTCTCTTTACAGGTATTCACTTAGCTATTCTTTTAGGGAAAGGCAGGTGAAGACCAATTCTCTTAGTTTTCCTTCATCTGAAAATGTCTTTTTTCATCTTCAATTCTTAAGGGTATGACATGACAGATCTTTTCTTTTAGCACTTGAAAAATATTCTCTCACCATTTTCTGGTCTCTATGGTTTCTGATGAGAAATCTGATGTCATTAAAATTGTTTTTCCTCATAGGTGAAATTTCTCTCACACTGCTTTCAAGATTTTTTTTTCTTTTTTCTTTCATTTTCAGAAGTTTAATTAATGTGTCTTAGTGTGGATTTTTGGGGGTTCATTTTGCTATTAGTTTGCTCTAATATTTGAATCTCTAGATTTCTATAGTTTGACAAATACAAAAATTTCCAGCATCTATCTATCTATCTATCTACCTACCTACCTATCTGTTTATTTATTATTTATTTAGTTTTGTCATCTGTATTCTCTCCTGGGATGCCAATGGCATGAATGTTAGAATTTTTAAACAGTCTTTCAGATTCCTGAAGCTTTAAATTTTTTCAAGGATTTTCTTGCTGTTGTTTAGTTCATTTCTCTTGTTCTGTTTTACAGTACCCAAATTCTTTCCTCAGTCCCCTTCATATGTTGCTGTGGAGTCTATCTGTTCGAGTTTTTATTCAGGTATTGTATATTCCATTTCTAACATGTCCATTTGGTTCTTTATTATCTTTTGGTGTTAAATCTAAGACAATTATTTCCAAGACCACAATCAAGGAGCTTACCCGGTTTATATATGTATGTGTACGTGCATGTGTGTGTGTGTATATATATAGTTTTTTCCTAGAAGTTTTACAGTTTCAGGGCTTAAAGTCTTCAATCCATTTTGAGTTGATTTTTGAGTATAGGGTTAGCTGGGAGTACAGTTTCATTATTGTGCACGTGGATATCTAGTCTTCTCAGCACCGTTTATTGAAGAGACTGTACTTTCCCTGTTGTATATTCTTGGCTGCTTTGCTGTAAATTGATTGGCTATATGTGTGGTTTTACTTCTGAGCTCTGTTCTATTGATCTATGTGTCTGTTTTTACCCAACATCATATTTTTATTACTATAGCTTCGTAATACAATTTGAAATCAGGAAATGTAAGGTCTCTAGCTTTGTTCTTTCTCGAAATTGTTTTGACTATTCAGAATTTTTTTTTGTTTCATATAAATTTCAGGATTGTTCTATTTTCTGTGAAAAATGCCATTGTAACTTTAATTAGGGGTTGCATGGAATTTGTATGTTACTTTGGGTATGATGGACATTTTAACAATATTCTTCCAATCTAACATAGGATATCTCTCCATTTATGTCTTATTTTCAGTTTTTTTACCTCCTTGATATTTTCCTATGCGTTCCATTGTTTTGATGCTTTTTAAAGCATCCTTTTTAAAGATTTATGTGGGAGAGATAGAACAGAAGCAGTGGATGAGGCAGAGGGAGAGGCAGACTCCCTTCCCTTTGGGCAGGGAGTCCAATGTGGGACTGGCGCAGGACCCTGAGATCATGACCTTGGCCTAAGGCAGATGCTTAACCAACTGTGCCACCTAGGTGCCCCTTGATGCTATTTTAGGTGGGATTGTTTCCTTAATTTTCCTTCCTGATAACTAATTGTATATAGAAAAATGATTTTTGTACATTGATTTTGTACAAAATTATTGCAACTAATAAATTCAGGCTTTAAGGTTTTTTATATATGTCATTTGCAAAGAGCTTTGATTTTGTCTTTTGAATTTTGATGTATTTCCTGCTTAATTGCTTTGGGTAGGATTTCCATTAATATTTTGAATAAAAGGAGAATGGGCATCCTTATCTTGTTCCTTATTTTAGACAAAAAGGTTTTAGTGTAGCACCTTTGAGTGTTATCTTAGTTGTGGGCTTCTCATAAATTTCCTTAATTATGTTCGGGTATATAACCAGTTTGTTGTATGCTATCATGAAATGCTGTTGAATTTCGTCAAATTCTTTTTCTGCATCTATTGAGGTGGTCATATATATTTCATTTTTTATTTTGTAAATATGTATCACCTTTATTGATTTGCATATGCTGAATCATCCTTATTGGGATAAATCCCACTGGATCATGATGAGTGATCCTTTTAAGGTATTTAATTCGATCTGCTAATATTTGAGGATTTTTGAACTTAACATTCATCAGGTTTATTAGCCTATATATATATATATATATATATTTTTTTTTCCTTTCGTGTCCTTGTCTGGCTTTGGTATTAAGGTAATTCTGGCTTCATAAAGTGAGCTTGGAACTGATCATTCTTCTACTTTTTGGAGGAGTTTCAAAAGAATTGGCTTTAGTTCTTCAAATGTGTGATAGAATTCATTATTGAAACCATCTAATTCTGGGCTTTTCTTTGTTGGGAGGATTTTGATTATTGATTCAAACTCCTTACTCTAGTTATTGAGATTTTCTAATTCTTTATTCAGTCTTGGTTCATTGAATATTTTTTAGAACTTTATTGATTTCTTCCAGGTTGTCAATTTGTTGGTGTATCATTTTTTTATAGTAGTCTCCTATAATCCCTTATATTTTTGATATTCATTATGAGGTCTATTTTATGCATTTGAGTATTAACAATTTGTCAGTTTTATCTTTTTAAAAACAAGTTTTTAGTTTCACTGTTTCCTATTGTCTTTTTAGCATCCATTTAATTTTTTCCACTCTGATTTTACCTCCCTTAACTTCATATACATATAAAAGCTTTAGTTTTCCACTCCCACCTCCACATTTTATATATTTGATATAATTTAAATCTTTTCACATTGTATTTCCATTACCAAATTTTTTAGTTTTTCATCTAATAATCTTCATACAAAAGTTGTGAATTATTTACCCACCATCATTACAACATTAGAGACTGCTGAATTTAACTATACATTTACCTTTACCAGTGAGTTTTATAATTTTGTATCTTTTCCTGTTACTCATTTACTCATTACATCCTTTTGTTTTAGCTTCTCAAGAACTCAACAAATATTTTTTTTATCAAGATGGTCTGGTAGTGATGAATTCCTACAACTTTCATATGGAAAATGTTTTAACTTTCCATTAGTTCTGAAGTTCTGACCTTTCCATTAGTTCTAAAATACTCTACCTTGCCAGGTAGAGTATTTTAGATGGGATTCCTCCCCCTACCCCCAGCATATAGAATAACTCATTCCAATCCTGGCCTACAAAGCTTCTGTTGGAAAATCTGCCAGTTAGCTAAAGGGGTTCCCTCATATATAACAAGTTCCTTTTATCTTGGTATATTAAGATGCTTTGCTTCTCTTAATTTTTTGTTTTTTCTTTCTGGAAATGCTCCCTTATTTGCTTTTATTCAATTAACATATAATGTATTATTAGTTTCAGAGGTAGAGTTCAGCAAACTTTTGAAAATTTTATATATAAGTTGTTTCAGTGAGGGTCTCTTTGGATTCATCTTATTTCATTTATTTTGAGCTGCCTGAATATTGAGTTCTTTACTCCATTGGGAATGCTTTTAGCCATTATTTCTTTAAGTTTTCTGTCCATTTTTTCTCTCTCATCTCTTTCTGGAACTCCTATAATGCTTATACTTGTAAGTCCCTAAGCTATCTTCACTCTTTTTCATTCTTACCTCTTTTTGTTTTTCTGATTGGATGACTTCCACTGCCCTGATTTCATGTTTGCTGATCCTTGCCTCTTGATCTAGACTGTTGAATTTTTCAGTTCGGTTATTGTGTCCTTCAGCTCTGTGACTTGTTTGGTACTTTGTTATATGTTTCAGATATTTTTTTTTTAAATTTGCACTTTATGTATTGTTCTCTCCAACCTCAATGAGCGTCTTTATTTTCCTTGTTTTATGTGTTAGAAAAATCAGCCTCCTCTTCAAATCTTCACAGAATAGTCTCTTGTAGAAGATGAATCTCATCAGTCAGCCTCAGTTGAGTTCATAGTTTTCTCACAAACCTTTGTGACTACCCAGGATGCCTCCAATGTTCTCTGTTATTAGTGAAGCTCAGTAGTAAGTAGGGTGTGCAAAAACATGTCAGTGTCCCAAAAGGGAGATCTGTAATCAGCACATTGATGTGGGCTAATTGGACCTTTATATAGCAGTGGGGACAACATACAGTTAGCCCCTTCTAGGAAGAAACTGGGAGATGGGTATTTTTTCTATGTTCTCGGTGCTGTGTCTGGGTATATGCCATTTAGAATTGCATAATTGATTACTATAATTCTGCAGGACTTGTGAATGCAGGTCTCATTGGCTATGAGAACAAGACCCCTGGTTTCCAATGCTGCACATGTGCCTGCAGCCAGACCTCATTCCTGCTACATAAGCACACTTATCACTGGTTCTAAAGACATCATAATGATTATAACAGCTTTGTGACCATTGTTGAAGTCTCACAGCTTTCTCTGCCAAGGACCATGAGGTTGTCTGCCTTAGTCGCCATGCCACCACACATCTGAAGCCCATACACATCCACACAACCTTGTACCACTAGATTCAGTACTACTGTGTGCCTTTATGTTCTTGTCACTAGTCAGTACCACTGTGGCCCCATATTAAGGTCTTCCCTTGTTGATACCACTCTAGAAAGTCTGAAAGAGGTGACTGCTTCTTCAAATGAATAGAGACCAAAGGATAGAACACAAAAATCAGGAATAATTATGCCAGTAAAGAAAAAAAAGCCTTTCACTAATCAACCACAAATAAATTGTAATCCACAATTTGTCAAATAATTCAAAAGTAATTACAAAGAAGCTCAGCAAGCTACAAGAAAATGCAAATATTTTTTTCAAAATAAGGAAGTCAATACAAGAACAAAATGAACATTTCAACACCATAAACAAAAAAACCAAACAAAACCTGTGGAAGAGAATACAATGACTGACTGAACTAAAAAATGCAGTAGAGAGGTTAGGTAACAAACTTAATTAAGCAGACAAACCAACCAATGCTCTTTTACATTTTTGTTTTTCTTCTCTGGTTATTGTCAGGTGACCTAAGAGACATATATAATACTTTAACATAAATCATACATGCATTGTGAGCATTCCAGAAGGAAAAGTGAGAGAAAAGGGCTAAAAGCTTATTTAAATAAGTAACTTAAAACTACCCAAATCTTGGGAGAGAAAAAGACATCTAGTCTGGAGAGATGTAGCAGTTGCTATAGAGGTTGAACAGAAACTGTTTTAGTGTAAACCTCTGTATACACATACACACACACACAATTATCAATGGATTTTTTAATACTAAGCTTGCAAGCTAGCAGAGAGAGGAATGTTATATTTAAATAAATGAAAGAAACATCTACCAACTAAAAATACTATACCCTGCAATACTGTCTTTAGAAATGAATGAATGCTTTTTCCAAGCAAAATCTGAGCCAATTTGTTACTACTAGATCTGCATTAAAAAAAATACTTGAGGGTGTTCTTCAAATGGAATTGAAGCTATATTAAACAGCAATGTGAAAGTGAAATATGTAAAATTTATATTTATATGAAAATATAAATCTCAATGGTAACATTAAATATAGAGCAAAATACAGAGTATAATAAGACTGCAATGGTAGTGGACAAATTACCCATAACCTTAAAGTGAAAGGTAAAAAAATAAATAAATAAATAAAAATTGGGTTATGGATTCACAAAAGTAAGTAAACTTTGACTTTTAGAAAACAAAGTGATTGTGTAGAGTTAGTGGGCAAAGTGTAAGTTTTTCTATGCAATTAAACTTGTTTTTATCAAATTAGATGGTCATAACAAATTTATGAAATTCTCAATCACAAAGGAATAAACCTTTTACAGATACAGAAAAGATATAGAAATGAAACCAAATCTATCAAAAAACATCATAACAAAAGTGTAAGAGAAAGAAAAGAAATACAAAACAGAACACATTGTAAGTCTTTACCTATCACTGTCTTAAATGTAAATGGATTATATCCCCAAAAGACAGTGATTGAATAGATAAGAGTTCTGACAATACATTGTCTACAGGAGATTATCTTTAGATATAAAGACACACATAGGCCAAATGTGAAGGGATGGAAAAATAGATTCCTTGCAATTGGCAATCAAAAGAGCAGAGATGGCTATGCTTTTATCAGAAATCAGAGTGAGTGAGAGTATGAGCTGGGGACTGGGCAGAGGGAGAAGCAGACTCCCTGATGAGCAGATAGCCCAACACAGGGCTTAATCCCAGGACTCCAAGATCTTGACCTGAGTCCAAGGCAGATCCTTAACCAACTGAGCCACCCAGGTGCCCCAGGAAAAAATAAACTTTAAAAAACTGTGACTAGAAACAAAGAAGGCTATTAAATAATAGTAAATTTTCAATTTAACAAGAGGATAGAACAATTGTCACTATATATGTATCCATCTTTAGAGAACCCAAAATATTAGAACAAATGTTGACAGATTGAAGGGAGAAATTAATAGCAATTCAGTTATGGTAGGAGATTTCATTACTCTACTTTAAATTATTTAAACATCCAGGCAGAAAATGAGTAAGAAAACAGCTCGCTTAAACAACACTATAAACAAAATAGACCTAACAGATATATACAGAATTTCCCATCCAACATCTGCAGAATACATTTTCTTCTCAAGCACACAGGATGTTCTATGAGAGAGATGATGTGTTAAATTTGTTAAGACTTATTTTGTGCTCTAAGAAGATTGAAATAGTACTGAGTATCTTATCAGACCACAATGAAATGAAACTAGAAATCAGTAACAGAAAACAGGCAAATTCACAAAAATATAGACATTTAACAACATACGCTTAATCAGTGGGTAAAAGGAGAAATAAAGAATTTTAAAATACCTAAGACAAATGTGAAAATGCAACTTCCCAAAACTTATGGAATGCAGCAAGAGCATTACTAAGGAAGTTAGTAGGGAAGTTTATTGTGTTACATACCTACACTTGAAATAAAGATCTCAAACAGCCTAAATTTTTCTTTTTCAAATTTGATTTAAATTTTAGTTAGTTAACATATATTGTAATACTGGTTTTAGGAGAATTTAGTGATTCATCACCTACATATAATACCCAATGCTCATGACAAGTGCCCTCCTTAACACTCATCATCTATTCCAGCCACCTTCCCTCCATTAACCCTGTTTGTTCTTGATAGTTAAGAGCCTCTTAAGGTTTGCTTCCCTTTCTCTTCCCCGCCTTCTCTTATGTATCTGCTTTCTTTTTTTTTTTTTTTTTTTCTGAGAGAGAGCATGAGAAGGGAGGTCAGAGTGAGAAGCGGACTCCCCATGGAGCTGGGAGCCCGATGTGGGACTCCATCCCAGGACTCCGGGATCATGACCTGAGCCGAAGGCAGTTGCTTAACCAACTGAGCCACCCAGGCGCCCCTGCTTTGTTTCTTAAATTTCATATCTGAGTGAAATCAAACAGCCTCACTGTAGACTTTAAGGAACTAGAAAAAGAACAAATAAAATGTTCTAACTACCCGAAGTGATCCACAGATTCAATGCCATATCAAAATCTCAAATGCATTATTTATAGAAGTAGTAAAAACACCCGAAGTTCATTTGTAATCCTAAAATATTCCAAATAATCAAAGCAATATTGAGAAATAATAGGGCTGGAGACATCCTACTCCTTCGTTTAAGATGATATCATAAAGCTATAATAATCAAGAGTAAAGTACTCTCATAAAACAGTCATATGGCCAAGTGGCATAGAATGAAGAAAAATTCAAGCTTCTTTGGTCAACTGATCAACAGGGGTGCTAAAAACACAAATGGGGAGAAGATTACCTCTTCAACAAATGGTGCTGAGGAAACTTGTTATCCACATGCAGAAAAATGAAATTGGATCTGTATCTTCCACTAAAGACAACAATCAAAATATCAAACAAATTACTAGAATGGAATAAAAAGCTCATGGACATTAGTCCAGGCAATAATTTTTTGTCAAAAATAGACAAGTAGGATTATATCGAAGTAAAAATCCTTTGCATATCAAAGGAAACAATATGAAAAGATGACCTACCAAATGGGAGAAAATACTTGCAATCTATGTATCTGATAAAGAGTTAATATCCAAAATACACAGAAACCCTTACAACTGTATAGCAAAATAAACAAATAAATAAATAGAAATGACCAAGGATCTCTCTGAATAGACATTTCTACAAAAAAAGTATATAAGTGGCCAATGGTTACATGAAAAGGTATTCAACATTTTGGTTCCCAAATTCTATCAGAGCACCTTCTGTGTGAAGTACCCCAGGACACCTCTGCCTGCATCCAACTCAACTCCATGCACCCTACCAGAGTGCCCCTGAACTCAGTGTCTTCAGGAAACACAGCTTGCACACACATCATCCATCCTGCCAGGGCACCCTTCAACCAGAAATGAAGAATACAGTACAATAACTGACATAAAAAATGCAAATGCACTAGAGGGGTGTGTGTGTGTGTGTGTGTGTGTGTGTGTGTGTGTGTGTGTAGAGGGGGTGCCTGGGTGGCTCAACTGGATAAGCATCAGACTCATGGTTTGTGCCCCAGGGTCATGAGATCAAATTCCCACATCAGATTCTGTGCTCAGCATGGAGTCTGCTTTGGATTCTCTCTCTCCTTCTCTCTCTCCCCTTGCTTGCACTCTCTCTCTCTTTCTTAAAAAAAAAATATTAAAAAAATGCACTAGAGGGAATTAACAGAGTAGAGGATACAGGAAAAAATATTTCAGTGATCTGAAAGGGTAATGGAAAATGCCCTACCTGAACAGTAAAAAGAAAAAAAAAAAATTAAATGAGGGTAGGTTAAAGGATTTCTTGGACAACATCAAGTGAACAAACATTTGCATTATAGCAGTCCCAGAAGAATAGAGAGAAAGAAAAGGGCAGAATACTTATTTGAAGAAATAATAGCTAAAATCTTTCCTAACCTAGGGGAAGACAGATAATCTCGGTTCAGGAAGCACAGAGTTCCAAACAAGATAAATCAAAGGAGGTCCATACAATGACCCATAATAATTAAAATGTCAGAAATTAATTAAAATGTCAGACATTAAAGCAACTAGTAAAGTACAAAAAAGAAAAATAAAAAAGAAAGAAAAGAAAAGAAAACCTCATGAGGATAGCAACTGATTTTTCAGCAGACCAATAGGTACTGGCATGATATATTCATAGTGCTGAAAGGGAAAAGCCTACAACCAAAAAGAATACTCTTCCCAGAAAGGATATCATTCAGAATTGAAGGAGATAAAGAAGGCCCTTTAAAATTTCTTGTATTCTTTGTCTTTTGTGATGAACTCCTTTAACTTCTGTTCATCTTAAAAACTCTTTAAGTGGTAAAGTGTGATGAACTTTCCTTTAACTTAGTGTGATGGCTTAGTGTGTGAACTCCCTTAACTTCTGTTCATCTTAAAAACTCTTTAAGTGGTAAAGGAAAGGCCTTAAGTAGAAGGAATTATAAATGAGAAAAAAATCCATGAGTAAAAGCAAACATAGTAAATGTGCTACAGTCAGAATGAAAGATAAAGGTAGAAAAACTAATTATATCTAAAAAAATTAAAAGGGTCTCAAAATGAAGATGTAAAATATGGCATATACACAGCATGGATGAGGGTAAAAATGTAACTCTTTAATAATGTGTTCAAACTTAAGTAATTGGCAACTTAATATAGACTGCTGTATACTTAAGATGTTATATATGAACCTCACGGTAACAACTAAAAACCTGTAGTAGATTCACAAAAGGAGCAAGAGAAGAAGGAACAGAGAAGAACTGCAAAAACAACCAGAAAACAATTAATAATGTAAATGGTCTATATGTTCCAAAAGACATAGGGTGAGAGAATGGATTAAAAATTAAGACCCATCTATATCTATATGCTGTCTACCTGAGACTCATCTAAGACCTAAGGACACAGGCAGACTGAAAATGAGATGGAAAAAGGGACTCCATGCAAATGTAAGCAAAACAACCAAACAAAAAAAAGTTGGTGTGATGATACTTATATCTGACAAAGTAGACTTTACAACAAAAACTGTAACAAAAGACAAAGAATGGCATTACATAATAGAAGGATTAATCCAACAAAAGAATATAACAATTGTAAATATCTATGTACCCAACATTGTAGCATCTAAGTACATAAAGCAAATATTAATAGACATTAAAGAAGAAATCAATGGTAATATATTTTGTGAACCAGACTAATGCCATCTTGGACAAATCTACCATGGTAATTGCTTTGTGACCTAAAGCTTTCTTGAGTACAGCCCTCTCTCCTGATATTACTTTCTTTTGTTAAGCACAACCTTAGGTACACCCTTAGCGCATATTCTCCTTAATCTGATCCGTGATATGACTATGGCATACAACTTTTCTCAAACAATCTCTTCCTAGATGGCCTCGCACTACCTACTCCCCAGACTCTAGGGCTATAAAAGCAAGTCTTTTGGGAGATGGGGTTGTCTCAAGGCCACCCAAGACACACTTCTGGCAAAAGTCCCCTTAATAAGCTATTTTTTGTCAAGCTGGACTTGCCGGTCTTTATTTTTGGTGTTACAGCAATTTCATCCTTTAGAGGTAGTTTTCCCTATATCTCCCTTTCACAGAACATACATAAATAGCTGGGGACTTTAACACCTCACCTACATTAATGGATAGATCATCCAGGCAGAAAGTCAACAAGGAAACAGTTGCTTTGAATGACACATTAGACCAGGTGGACTTAACTGATACGTATTTTTTCATCCACGAAACCCAGAATACTCATTTTTTTGAATGCACATGGAATATTCCCCAGTATGCATTACATATTAGGCCACAAAATAAGTCTCAATATATTTAAGAAGATTGAAATCATCTCAAGCACCTTTTCCAACCATAATGGTATGACCTAGAAATCAATTACAAGAAAACACTCGAAGGAACACAAATACGTGGAAGCTGAACAACATGCGACTAAACCAGTGATCAACAAAAAAAATCACAGAGGAAATTAATAAAAAAGAAATATATGGAAACTGAAAATGAAAACACAAAGGTCCAAAATCTTTGGGATGCAGTGAATGCAGTTTTAAGAGAGAAATATATATCAACACAGGCCTACGTCAAGAATCAAAAAATCTCAATCTAACCTTATACCTAAAGAAACTAGAAAAAGAACAAACAAATCCTGCAGTAGACAGAAGGAAATAATAAAGATCAGAGCAGAAATAAATGACAGGGGCTAAAAGAAACAATAGAAAAGTTCAATGAAACCAAGAGATGGTTCTTTGAAAAGACAAACATTCTCAAACCTTTAGCAGACTCATCAATAATACAAAAAAAGAACTCAAAGTCAAAAATGGAGAAGTAACAACTAACATCACTGAGATTAATACAAAAAATTATAGGATAACAAGTAGGAGAACCTAAAAAGAAATGGATAAATTCCTAGAAACATGTTCTTCTAAAGTTGAAGCAAGAAGAAACAGAAAATCTGAAAAATTACCAGTAATAAAATTGAATTGGTAATTAAAAACAAAACAAAAACTCCTAAAAATCAAAAGTCTAAGACCAGGGGCGCCTGGGTGGCTAAGAGGATTAAAGCCTCTGCCTTTGGCCCAGGTCATTATCTCAGGGTGCTGGGATCGAGCCTGCTTGCCCTTCTCTCTCTGCCTGCTTGTGATCTTTCTCTCTGTCAAATAAATAAATAAAATCCTAAAAAAAAAGTGCAGGATCAGATGGAGTTATGGATAAGTTATGGATAAATCAACATGATACACTATATTAACAAAGTAAAGATTAAAAATATGATGATCTCAATAGGGACAGGAAAAGCATTTGACAAAATTCAACACCTGCTCATAATAAAAAGAAATTCTCAAATGGGTTTCAAGGGATTAGATCTCAACATAATAGAGACTATATCTGACACTCCCACAGCTAACATCATAATATTGAAAAACAGAGCTTTTCGTTTAAGATCTGGAACAAGCAAAATAAGAAATAAAAGGCATCCAATTTGGTAAGGAAGAAGTAAAACTGTTCCTATTTATAGATGACATGATACTATACATAGAAAGTCCTAAAGACTCCCTCAAAAAACTATTAGAAGTAGTGAATGAATTTAATAAAGTTATAGGATACAAAATATACAGAAATCTGTTGAGTTACTACACATTAATAACAAAGCAAAAAGAGAAAGTAAAAATATTTTATAATTGCCCAGGAAAACCCCAAAATACCAGGAATAACTTAGCCAAGGAGGTGAAAGACCTCTACTCTGAAAACTATAAAACAGTGATGAAAGAAATTGGAGATAACATAAATAGATACCCCATGCTCATGGGTTGGAAATATTGTTAAAATACCCATACCACCCAAAGCAATCTACAAATTCAATATAATCCCTATCAAAATGCCAACAGCATTTTCCACAGAACTAGCACAAATAACACTGAAATTGTATGGAACCAGAAAAGACCTTGAATAACAAAAGCAATCTTGAGAAACAAAAAGCTGGAGGTATCACAATTCCAGATTTTAAGATATACTACAAAGTAATTGTAATCAACATGGTATTGGCATAAAAATTGACCTATAGATCAATGGAACAGATTAGAGATCCCATAAATGAATCTACCCTTATATGATCAATTAATCTATGACAGAGGAGGCAAAAATATACAATGGAGAAAAGCAGTCTCTTCAAGAAATGGTTCTGGGAAAACTGGATAGCCACATGCAAAAAAGTGAAACCGGCCACTTTCTTACACCATACACAAAAATAAACTCAAAATGGATTAAAGACCTAAATGTGAGACCTGAAACCACAAGTATCCTAAAAGAACATACAGACAGTAATCTCTTTTATATAGGCCTTAGCAAAATGTCTATGGATATCAACTAAAGTAAGGGAAACAAAAGCGAAAATAAACTTTTGGGACTATATCAAAATAAAAAGCTTTTGCACAGTGATGGAAACCATCAACATGACAAAAGGGTAACCTGATGAATGGGAGAAGATGTTTGCAAATGATATAGCTAATAAGAAGTTACTATCTAAAATATATAAAGGACTTGTACAACTAAAAAATAATGCAATTAAAAAATGGCCAGACGAACTGAATAGACATTTTGCCAAAGATATATAGAGATGGCCAACAGACACATGAAAAACTGATCAGCATCACTATCCATCAGGAAATGCAAATCAAAAGCACGATGAGATATCATCTACACCTGTTAGAATGGCCAAAATTAAAAAGACAAGAAATAATAAGCATTGGAGTGGAGAAAAGAGAAACCTTGTACAATGTTGGTGGGAATATAATTTGGTGAAGCCACTGTGGAAAACAGTGTGGAAGTTCCTCAAAAGAATAGAAATGCCATATGATTCAGTAACTCCATTACAAGGTAATAGCCAAAGAAAACAAAAACATTAATTTTAAAAGATACATGCACCCCTATGTTTATTGTACAATTATTTACAATAGCCAAAATATGGAAGGAATCTAAGTGTGCATTGATTGATGAATGGATAAAGATATACTCACACACATGATGGAATATTACTCAGCTATAAATTAAATCTTGCAGTTTGCAACATGGATGGACCTAGGTCTTAAGTAAACTAAGTCAAAAAGACAAATACTACATGATTTCACTTATATGTAGAATCTAAAAAGCAAAACAAATGAACAAAAAACAGATCTGTAAATATAGGAGAACAAACTGGTAGTTGCCAGAAGGGAGAAGGGTGGGGGTTAGACAAAATGGGTAAAGGGGAATGGGAGGTACAAGCTTCTAATTATGGAACAAATAAATCACAGGGATGAAAGGTTTTATGCACCTCTATTATGCAAAATGTCAACACATTCTTTCTGCTCTTTTAACTATTAAAACAGTTGACTATGTAATACTGCTGAACTCATATCATGACATATCTCTCCTCAAAATATATGTATCAGCTACCAAGGTTTCATGGTTTTTGGTTGCTGGCATCCCAACCAATTTTCTATAAACAGCTGGCAAACCCCCATTTAAAACCATCTGGCACCAAACAGCCTCAATATTCCTGATAGATGAGAGTGCTCTCCTTACTGTCCTATGAGAAAGGAAAGCAACAGAAAAGAGAAATCCTATAAAAGGGGAACATTTTCATACTGAGGGCTCAGAAAACCCTAGTGCTAGAATAACTCATGGTTGGGATGGTGGTGGTGATGGGCGATGAGATAATTCGGGCGCTTATTCCTTGTCTTCTCTTGTTGAGTCTTGGCCTGGGTGCATTTGTTATCTCTTAAACAATATGTGTTCTTTAACCTATACATAGTGAGTTCTTGTAGAATTGATCCATAATCTTCAAACATAACATGACATAATATCACCCTCATTTCAATGATTGGAACATACAGGTTGATCAATAAATATGATTACAGATAATATTTATTTAATGCTTCATAGAATTTTTATGTAGTACCTCATTTGATTCTTATAACAATCTTTTGAATTCAGCCCTACTATTTTCATTCTGCTTTATAGCTTTATAGTCAATAAAACTTTATAGTCAATTTAGTCAATAAATCTCATATGTAATTATTGTATGTGTATGTGTACATTAGCCACAGTAAAAGTTAGACACAGTTAAATCATATAGTCCGGATTTGGATGGCTTCATATATGAAATCGACACCATGAAGTTTTCTGTGTTACTGTTATTTAGAAAGGTGGTTGGGGGAAGAGGTGAAAAGATAGTTACAAGAGAGACCTTAGCTTTTTCATAGGTAATGAAGAGGTAATTATAGGATTAGGAAAATGAATAAAATATTTATTTTGGACATCTCAAGAAATACATTGGATTTGAGAGTGACAAAGTTAATCAGATTACCAATGACAAAGCTGTTAAAAATCATGTATGAAAGACAGGATGTTTAAACAAATGTCTAGAAGGTAAAATTGGCAAGATTTTATGTGTGATTACACAAATTTTAAGTTAAAAAGAGTCAAAATGACTCTGAGGTGTCAGTGGAAGTTGGAAACAGTATCTATGATAAAGGAGAAGGATTGTGGTTAGAGAAATGCTTGTTACTTCAAATGTAGACAGGTCGAGTCTGAGATACTGTTATGACATAATCAAGTGGCAAGTAGTAACTAGTAGTTACTACTTGGATCTACATGTTCTCTACTAAGATAAAAGATGAGTTCACCAGAACTAGTAGGTGGGTCCAAATCAAACACAGTATACTTTCAGACTAAAAACATATCAAATAAAATTATGTAACTATATACGTAGATATTCATCACATTCATTAAAATCTATTAAGCATAACTCCTTCTCATCCATCTCTTTTTTAAGGAACAGTCACACTAATAGGACAACCATATATGAATCCAGTAGCTATGGCAGCTTCCTCTAAAACATTACTTGGACCACTGCTGTGAAAATCAGAATCTATAATTATTCTGGTATGTGCTTTGTGGTGAAACAGCATCTCCTCCACCCCGACCTTACCACAGGCAACTTTAAAGTTTTGGTCATTTTGGTCACTTTTATTGCTTGAAACTGTTTTTCACTCCTTATGGTACACATATTTAAATTCAGATTTGTTATGTATTTATTTTACAGGGTCATTCTCAGAAAACAATTTCATTCCCACCTTTTTTTAGTTCTTGAACCATGTGTGTGAGGATGAGAGAGGATATTTAAATACAGTCTTCAACTACTAAGATCACTGTTAACAAATTATTGCTTCAGAGATAACTAGATATAATAATTAAGCACACAGAATAAAACTTTGAGATAGGAATGAGAATTTTTAAAGATATGTACTCTAGACATATCTTTATGATATCTAGGTGCTATCAGTAAAATGGAGGACTAGAAGGTCCTGATTCATCTCTCCCTCAAAATAAGTTATAAATTAAAGTAGGAAGTTTTGGAATACAGGGGTCCTGGGTGGCTCATTTGGTTAAGCCCCTGCCTTTGGCTCAGGTCGTGACCTCAGGATCCTGGGATAGAACCCACATTAGGTTCTCTGCTCGGTGGGGAGTCTGCTTCTCCCTGTTCCTCTCTCCTTCCCCCTACTTGTGCTCTCTCTCAAGAGCAGTTTGACATGAGGCGATATCCCCTCAGAGGAATTTTCATTTTATAATGAAAAGGAGAGAAAAACCCCAGCAAGGCTTACCACTGTGAGTGTTTGCAGCCTTTGTTATTAGGGAGGTATCCCATTCAAAGGTGATCTCAGTTTATGTAGCTGATCCAGAGAACCTCTCAGTGCATCTATTCCTCAGAGCTGGAGATGTTACTGCAGTAAAATCTACCCTAAGAATCCCCAGTAACCGCTGTGTCCCACTGTCTGGGATAGCAATGTCATAACACCTTGCCATGGATCCCAGCTGGTAGCTCTGACCTTACACTGCAGGGGCCAAACTGCCACTACCTTGAATCCCACACCCCTGATCAAAGGTCATGTTTCTGAATTATCATTGCCAAGGCTCTGCTGTTGCCTGAGTTCCACCACAAGGGTCCCACAGCATGGCTCTAGTCCTCACTGTTGTGGCCATGCCGCCACTGCTTTGAGTCCAGTTCTCAAGGTTCTGATAGTTTTAACAGGCCACCATCAGAATCATCCTGGGACTGCTCTCTTGGGTCTGAGTTAAAACAAGCTGTGCTGTTACTATCCCCTGGGGCCAAGCCACTCCTGCACTTTATGCCAGGACCCACACAACTGTTGCTCCATCATTCCCCTGAAGCCACTGTGGCAAGCCTGAGACCCAGGTCCTAGTTCCATGAAGGATCTGCATACACCCACATCTTAGACCCCAATGCAGCAGCTGCAGTGAGCCAGGACTCAGGAGCTGGGGTAGTTCCATATGTACTTAATCCAAGACCCAGGCTTTACTACTGGGTCAATGTCAGCAAGTCAGATCAAGTGCTAAGGAGAATCCCCTTGGATAGAATTTTCTTCCATGGGCTAAAAAGGAGATCAGGAAGACCCTAGCTCTTTATCCAAAGATCTCAAAGCCCTACCATCCAATGTTACCCACAAGACCTCTGCAGTCTCAGCCACAAAAGTCCCCACTGAGTATCCCAACACTGATCTCAGCCTAACAGAGCAGCACAGAAACTGTGCTACTGTGTCTTCCCAGAAACCAAACAAGTTGTATCATACCCAGCCAACAGACTTGCAATCTGAAAGTCCCACTGAATCTAGTCTGAAAGGCTGGAAGAGGAGACTGTGCCCTCAAGTGAGCAGGTATTAATGCAAAACTGTTAGAAACATGGTGAAGCAAAGAAACAGCAACAAAGAAGCATACTAATTTTCTGGTAACTGAACCCGAAGAAATAGATATTTGTGATTTATCTGAAAAAAAAATTCAAAATAATTATTTTAAGGAAGCTAGATTCAAGAGAATACAGATAGCTCAGCGAACTCAGAAAAATGCATGGACAAACCAAGGAGCTTAATAAAGAAATCATAAAATAGAATCAAACAGGGATTCTAGAGCTGAAATTTGATAAGGAATTAAATGAAAACTGCAACAGAACATTTCAATAGCAGGCTTAATAAGGAGAAGAATCTGTGAATTTTGAATACAGATCTTTTGATATTATCTAGCTGGAGGAAAATAAAGAAAATGAAAAAGAGTGAAAAAGTCTGTGTGAATTATGGGACATCATTAAGTAAAACAATATCACATTTGAGAGTGTCAGGAGAAAAGAAGGAGAAAGAAAGTTTAAAGAAATAATGGATGAAAACTTCCCAAATCTGGGGAGAGAGATGGCCATTTATCTACACAGACCTCAAAGATCTCTAAACAGATTTAGCCCAAATGATCTTCCCTGAAACAATGTGTCAATCTCAAGACATAGCACAAAAGCATAGTTGGAAAATCACCTGGAGTATAAGTGAAGGAGATTTATTTTCTCATCTCAGAGCTGAGTAATATTTCTTAGTCTTAAAAGTGGTGGCCTTGTGTAGAAAAGGACTTATGGTGCTCTGTACCACAATTCTTCCTGTCACCAGAACCAGGTACTCCAGGGTTGTCTTCTCTATAGGCTCATGAATACTACTGTTGTGGTGGAACCACATTTGCCTTCAGCTCAGCTGGCTGCAATAATATGCTTTGTCTGCTGTGGGTGCCCTGGGTAGATTTTGGTTGAGAGGCTTGTCTGAGGCCATCATGGGTTCATAGGTGGGCAGGATTGGCAGTCAAGCCTGCTTTCAGAAGGTAGCGTCTCTTCTACAACTGCATGGGTACAGAACAGATTCACAGGGACCTTCTCAGAAGATTAACCCAAGGAGATCTACACCAAGACAAATAATAATTAATAATGATTGAAAATTTTAAAGGCAGCAAAAGAAAAATTATATACAAAGGAAAACATGTAAGGCTATCAGCTAATTTTTCAGCAGAAAACTTGCAGGCTGGGAGAAAGTAGCATGATTATTCAAAGTACTATAAGTGAAAACCTGTAACCAAAAATACTATACTAAGAAAACATATCATCCAAAATAGGAGAGGTATAGCTTTCCAGACAAAGAAATGTTATGGAGTTCACTACCATTAAGCCAGCTTATAAAAAATGTTAAAGGGAATTATTAGAGTGGACAGAAAAGGCCATAAGTAGAAGAAAATTATGAAAGGAAAAAAAATTCATATGTAAGGAGGAGGAGCAAGATGGCAGAGAAGTAGGAGGTTGAGATAGAGTCAGATTCCAAAAGTTCATCTAGATAGTTATCAAACCATTCTAAAAGCCAGCATACTCAACAGGAGAGAGAAGAGAGGAAAAACAGCAATTCTAGAAAATCAACCACTTTCCAAAAGCTAGGACGTTTGGAAAAGTGAATCCAAAGCAACGGGAAGAGAGACCCCAGAGGGAGGGGCGGGCTCCCTGCAGCTGCAGAGCCGCGGAGCACAAAATCGGAACTTTTAGAGTCTGCTCCGCTGCGGGACATCCCTCCAGAGGCTAAGTGGGGGGTTTAGCCTTTGCAGGAACAGTGTAGTTTCAGGATCCATGAGGTCACAAAGGGACCACGGGGTGTCTGAGTGCAGCAGAGTTCCCAGGTATCGGGGCGGAGAAGCCTGTGGCAGAGAAGGACCCGCGCAGTGCTCTTTCAGCCTGGGCATCCCGTGGATGTGATCCGAGGCACAATCCGGCCGGGGCTCTTCTAGCAGGGACCCCCACAGGAGGCAGCTCCGGAGAGACCCCCTCCTTCCTTCTCTGGGAGGAGCAGCATAGGAGCATGCAGCAGGAATCTGCTGGGTTCGGAGTGGGGCCCCGAGCACTCAGCTCCTCTGGCCTGAGACTGGGAGGCCACCATTTGAATTCCCAGCCTCCACGGTGGTACAGAAAGCACTCAGGGAACAAAGACTCCTGAGAGTGAACCTGAGCAAATTGCTTGGCCCATCCCCTGGCAAGGGTGGGACAATCTGCCTCGGGCAAAGATATTTGAGAATCAAGGCAAAATGCCCCTCCCCCAGAAGATCAGTGAGAATATCCAACCAAGACCAAGTTCATCAATCAGTGAAAACTGTGGAACTCCAGAGTATTTTTCTCTCTCACTCAACTATTCTTACCTGGATAAAATGACAAGGCGAAAAAACTCAGCACAAAAAAAAGAACAAGAGATAGTACTGATGGCTAGAGACCTAGTTAACACAGACATCAGTAATATGTCAGAAATAGAATTCAAAATAACAGTTATCAAGGTGCTAACTGGGCTCGAAAAAAGCATGGAATATACTAAAGAATCCCTTTCTGGAGAAATAAAATCCCTTTCTGGAGAAATAAAAACTAAAATCTAAGTGGAAATAAAAAAAAATCTATTAATGAGGTTCAATCAAAAATAGAGGCTCTTACTGCTAGAATAAATGAGGCAGAAGAAAGAATTAGCGATATAGAAGACAAAATGACAGAATTAAAGAAGCTGAGAAAAAGAAGACAAACAACTATTGGACCACAAGAGGAGAATTCGAGAGATAAGTGATACCCTAAGATGAAACAATATTAGAATAATTGGGATCCCAGAAGAAGAAAGAGAGAAAGGGGTGGAAGGTATATTGGAACAAATTATTGTAGAGAATTTCCCTAATCTGCTGAAAGGAACAAGCATCAAAATCCAGGAGGCACAGAGAACCCCCCTCAAAATGAATAAAAATAGGTCTACACCCTGTCATCTAATAGTAAAACTTACAAGTCTTATGAAAAAAGATAATCCTGAAAGCAGCTTGGGACAAGAAATCTATAACATAAAGAGGCAGAAATGTTAGGTTGGCAGCAGACCTATCCACAGAAACCTGGCAGGCCAGACAGGACTGGCATGTATATTCAGAGAACTAAATGAGTATGCAGCCAAGAATACTGTATCCAGCTAGGCTGTCACTGAAAATAGATGGAGAGATAAAAAGCTTCCAGGACCAACAAAAACTAAAGGAATTTGCAAACACCAAACCAACCCTACAGTCAATATTGAATGGGGTCCTCTAAGCAAATAGAGAACCTAAAAGGAACATAGACCATAGACCAGAAAGGAAAAGAGACAATATACAGTTAACAGTCACTTTACAGGCAATGCAATGGCACTAAATTCATATCTGTCAATAGTTACCCTGAATGTCAATGGGCTAAATGCCCCAATCAAAAGACACAAAGTATCAGAATGGATAAAAAAAACAAGACCCATTGATATGCTGTTTATAAGAAACTCATCTTAGACCCAAAGACACCTCCAGCTTTAAAGAAAAGTGAGTGGGTGGTAAACAATTTACCATGCTTATGGACACCAAAAGAAAGCTGGGGTGGCAATCCTTATATCAGATAAATAAGATTTTAAGTCAAAGACTATAATAAAAGATGAGGAAGGACACTACATCATACTTAAAGGGACTGTCCAACAAGAAGATCTAACAATTGTAAATAGCTATGCCCCTAACGTGGGAGCAGCCAATTATATAAACCAATTAATAACAAAGTCAAAGAAACACATCAACGATAATACAATAATAGTACGGGACTTTAATACCCCCCTCACCGAAATGGACAGATCATCTAAGCAAAAGATCAACAAGGAAATAAAGGCTCTAAATGACACACTGGACCAGATGGACATCACAGATATATTCAGTACATTCCATCCCAAAGCAACAGAATTCACATTCTTCTCCTGTGCACATGGAACATTCTCCAGAATAGATCACATCCTGGGACACAAATCAGGTCTCGATTGGTACCAAAAGATTGGGATCATTCCCTGCATATTTTTAGACCACAATGCCATGAAACTAAAACTCAGTCACAAGGGGAAAGGTGGAAAGAACTCAAATACATGGAGGCTAAGGAGCATCCTACTAAAAAATGAATGGGTTAACCAGGAAATTAAAGAAGAATTAAAAAAAATTCATGGAAACAAATGAAAATGAGAACACAGCCTTTCAAAAATCTCTGGGACACAGCAAAGGCAGTCCTAAGAGGAAAATATATAGCAATACAAGCCTTTCTCAAGAAACAAGAAAGATCTCAAATACACAACCTAACCCTACACCACTAGAGAAAGAACAGCAAAGAAAGCCTAAACCCAGCAGCAGAAGAGAAATAATAAAGATCAGAGCAGAAATCAATGAAATAGAAACCAAAAGAACAGTAGAACAAATCAGTGAAACTAGGAACTGGTTCTTTGAAAGAATTAATAAAATTGATAAACCCTTAGCCAGACTTATCAAAAAGAAAAGAGAAAGGACCCAAATTGATAAAATCATGCATGAAAGAGGAGAAATCACAACCAACACCAAAGAAATACAAATAATTATAAGAACATATTATGAGCAACTATACACCAGCAAATTAGATAATCTGGAAGAAATGGGTGTATTCCTAGAGTCACAAAAACTACCAAAACTGAACCAGGAAGAAATAGAAAACCTGAATAATCCCATAACCAGTAAGGAGATTGAAACAGTCATCAAAAATCTCCCAATAAACAAGAGCTCAGGGCCAGATGGCTTCCCAGGGGAATTCTATCAAACATTTAAAGAAGAATTAATACCTATACTCCTGAAATTGTTCCAAAGTATAGAAATGGAAGGGAAGCTTCCAAATTCATTTTATGAGGCCTGCATTACCTTGATCCCAAAACCAGACAAAGACCACATCAAAAAGGGGAATTACAGACCAATATCCTTGATGAACAGGGATGTAAAAATTCTCACCAAAATACTAGCCAATAGGATCCAACAGTACATCAAAAGGATTATTCTCCATGACCAAGTGGGATTTATTCCTGGGCTGCAAGGTCGGTTCAACATCCGCAAATCAATCAACATAATACATTAATAAAAGAAAGAACAAGAACCATATGATACTCTCAATTGATTGTGAAAAAGCATTTGACAAAGTACAACATCCTTTTTTTTTTTTTTACAACATCCTTTCTTGATCAAAACTCTTCACAGTATAGGCATAGAGGGTACATTCCTCAACATCATCAAAGCCATCTATGAAAAACCCACAGCGAATATCATTCTCAATGGAGATAAGCTGAGAGTTTTTCCCCTGAGATCAGGAACACGGCAAGGTTGCCCACTATCCCCAATGCTATTCAACATAGTACTAGAAGTCCTAGCCTCAGCAATGAGACAACAAAAAGAAATAAAAGGCATCCAAATTGGCAAAGAAGAAGTCAAACTCTCACTCTTTGCAGATGATATGATACCTT
>CM052798.1:145128480-145157710 GCA_028533885.1 Nasua narica
AGAAGAAAGAGAAATTAAGGAGTCGATTCCATTTACAATTGCACCCAAAACCATAGCATACCTAGGAATAAACCTAACCAAAGAGGCAAAGAATCTGTACTCAGAAAACTACAAAGTGCTCATGAAAGAAATTGAGGAAGACACAAAGAAATGGAAAAACGTTCCATGCTCATGGATTAGAACAAATATTGTGAAAATGTCTATGCTACCTAAAGCAATCTACACATTTAATGCAATCCCTATCAAAATACCATCAATTTATTTCAAAGAAATGGACCAAATAATCCTAAAATTTATATGGAACCAGAAAAAACCATGAATAGCCAGAGGAATGTTGAAAAAGAAAACCAAAGTCAGCATCATTACAATTCCAGACTTCAAGCTCTATTACAAAGCTGTAATCATCAAGACAGTGTGGTACTGGCACAAAAACAGACACATAGATCAATGGAACAGAATAGAGAGCCCAGAAATGGACCCCCAACTCTATGGTCAACTAATCTGTGACAAAGCAGGAAAGAATATCCAATGGAAAAAAGACAATCCCTTCAGCATATGGTGTTGGGAATACTGGACAGCCACATGCAGAAGAATGAAACTGGACCATTTCCTTACACCACAAACAAAAATAGACTCAAAATCAAAGACCTCAATGTGAGACAAGATCAAAGACCTCAATGTGAGACAAGACTCCATCAAAATCCTGGAGGAGAACACAGGCAGCAACCTCTTTGACCTCAGTCACAGCAACTTCTTCTTAGAAACCTCTCCAAAGGCAAGGGAAGCAAGGGCAAAAATGAACCATTGGGACTTCATCAGGATCAAAAGTTTGCAAGCAAAGGAAACTGTCAACAAACCCAAAAGACAACTGACAGAATGGGAGAAGATATTCACAAATGACATATCAGATAAAGGACTAGTATCCAAAATCTATAAAGAACTTCCAAACTCAACACCCAAAGAACAAATAATCCAATTAAGAAATGGGCAGAAGATATGAACAGACATTTCAGTGGAGAGGACATCCAAATAGCCAACAGACACATGAAAAAGTCCTCAACATCACTTGGCATCAGAGAAATACAAATTAAAACCACAGTGAGATACTACCTCACACCAGTCAGAATGACTAAAATTAGCAAGTTGGGGAACGACAGATGTTGGTGAGGATGCAGAGAAAGGGGAACCCTCCTACACTGTTGGTGGGAATGCAAGCTGGTACAGCCACTCTGGAAAACAGTATGGAGGTTCCTCAAAATGTTGAAAATAGAGCTACCCTATGACCCAGCAATCACATTCCTGGGTATTTACCCTCAAGATACAAATGTAGTGATCCAAAGGGTCATGTGCACCCGAATGTTTATAGCAACAATGCCCACAATAGCCAAACTATGGAAAGAACCTAGAGGTCTATCAACAGATGAATGGATAAAGAAGAAGTGGTATATATGTATATATATACAGTGGAATACTATGCAGCCATCAAGAGAAATGAAATCTTGCCATTCGCAATGACGTGGATGGAACTAGAGGGTATTATGCTAAGCGAAATAAGTCAGAGAAAGACGATTATCACATGATTGCTCTGATGTGAGGAATTTGAGAGGCACGGCAGGGGGTCATGGGGGGGTGGGGAAGAGAAATGAAACAAGATGCGATGGGGAAGGAGACAAACCATAAGAGACTCCTAAACTCACGAAACAAACTAAGGGTGGTTGGGAGGTAGGGGTGGTACCGCTATGGACATTGGGAGGGTATGTGCTATGGCAAATGCTGTGAAATGTGTAAGCCTGATGATTCATAGACATGTACCCTGGGGCAAAAATACATTATATGTTAATAAACAAATAAATTTAAAAAAAAATTAAAAATAAAGCAATATACAAAAAAGTCCTTATAACATTTTCTACATTATCTTTTAAAAATTGAAAAAATCTAAATGTATAACATTGTGAATTTAAATAAAAAATAAATATCGAACTGGTGGAAAAAATTCATAAGAGCAAAAAATATAGTGAGGTAGTAATTAATTACTTACAAAACCAGTATGAAGGTTACAAGGCAAATTAATAAATCATATCTACAAAAATCAGTCAAGGGATACACAAAATAAAAACGGTGTAAAATATGGAATCATATCCTTAAAACATGGAGGGAAACATAAAAATTTAGTGCTTTGAGAATGTATTGGAACTTAAATGACCATCAATTAATATAGACTTTTATACACATAAGGTGGTATTATGAACCTAATGATAATCACAAACCAAAAACCTATTATAGAATCATAAAAAATGAGAAAGGAATCTAAACATACCACTAAAGAATGCCATCATACCACAAGGGAAGAGAGCAAGAGAAGAAAGGAACAGAGAACTATAAAAATAATCAGAAAAAAATTAACAAAATAGCATTAAGTATATATCATTACTTTAAATTTGAATGGACTAAATGCTCCAAAAAGCAAGCAAACACAGGTTGACTGAATGTATTCAAAAACAACAACAACAAAAAACTATTGAAATGGCTACCTTGAAGAAGTTCACTTCAGATCTAAAGACATACACAGACTGGAAGTGAATTGCTGGAAAAAGATATTCCATGCAAAAAGAAGCAAAAAAGATAAATTGCACTTTAAATAAAAAAATGTATCAAGATACAAAGAAGGGCACTACATAATAATCTAACAAGAAGATATATTAATTGTAAATATCTATGCACCCAACATTAGATTGACTAAATATGAATATACATAAAGAGGGAAATTGACAGTAATACAATAATAGTAGGGGAATTTAAAGCCCACTAACGTCAATAAATAGATTATTTAGGCAGAAAAGGAACAAGGAAACAGTGCTTTGAATGACACATTATACCAGATGGACCAAACATATATACAAAATATTTCATCCAAAAAACAGAATACACTTTCTTTTCAGGTGCACATGGAACACTCTCTAGGATTTTGTTAGGACACAAAACAAGTCTCAATAAATTTAAGAAAAATGAAATCATATCACACAACTTTTCTAGCCACAACAATATAAAGCTAGACATCAGGTACAAGAAATATCTGGAAAGAAGACCAATACATGGAGGCTAAACAACATGCTACTAAACAATTAATGGGTCAACCAAGGTATCAGAATTAAAAAATACATAGAGACTACTGAAAATTAAAAACAAAGAATGATGGTCCAACATTTTTGGGACTTGGCAAAAGCAGTTCTGAGAGGGAAATTTATATCAACACAAGCCTACCTTGAGAAACAAGAAAAATACCAAATATATGACCTAACCTTACAGCTAAAAGAACTAAAGAACGAACGAACGAATGAAAGAAAGCACAAAGCTAGTAGAAGGAAATAAATAATAAAGACTAGGGGGAAAAAATGAAATACAGACTTAAAAAAAAAAAAAAAAGCCAGTAGAAAATATCAAGGAAACCAGGCGCTGATTCTTTAAATATGCAACTGATAAAGCCTTAGAGGCCCCAATGACATAAGGATTGGGTCCTGACTCCATAAGTGGTGGATTTGATCATCACAGGGAACTTGAGACCTCAGGAAGCTGAGGGTCAAAATGCCTACATCAGCCCCAGTCACACTAGGGCACAGAAAAAAAGCCACAGTTTAAAAAGGCCAACAACTATGGGAATGTGCTCTCCCCTTCCGCCTTAAAAACCCAGACTGGAGCAGGATCTGGCTTATGGTGAGCTTATGACCCCAGGGGCCACAAGCCTGCATTAGTCACAATATGAAGCTGTAGCTCAGAAAACAAGCCATGATTTTGTGTTGTTGTTGTTGTTATAGTTTTAAATGTGTTTATTTGTTTTTTAAAATTTTTATTGTACTTTTTAAAATCTGTCTTGTTTTGTTTTCTTTTCCTTTTGATTTTGTTCTTTTTCCTTTTTCTTCTTTTCCCTTTTCCTTTTTAACTTTTTTAGTATTTTCTTATTTATTTTGTTATTATTTTTCCTTTTTCTCTCTGTAAGAAGCCATATTTAAACAAGTAACTAACATATATATCCACAGCTCCACCCAGCCAGCTAGTAAAAGTCACCAGGCACACACAGTCTGCATAAAGATCACCATACACAAGCCACACCTTCAATTTAGAAGTAGCCATTTTGCCTAATCCATAGAAACAAACACAGAAAATCAAGCAAAATGGGGAGACAGAAGAATATACTCCAAATGAAAGCAAAAGAAAAAAACCTCAGTAAAAAAATTAAACAGAGATAAGCAGTATGCCTGATAAAGAAATTTGTAGTAATGATTGTAAAGATATTCAATGGACTGGAGAAAAGGATGAAAGAACTCAGTGAGATCTTCAATAAAGGGATAGAAAATATTAAAAAGAACCAATTAGAGCTGAAGAATACAAAAACAATTAAAAACACACTGCAGGAAATCAACTGTAGAGTAGAGGATGCAGTAGAACATATCAATTATCTGGAAGACAGGGTAATGGAAGGAAGATAAGGTGAACATCAAAGGGAGAAAATTTTTGAAAATGAGAATAGAGTAAGAAATCTCTTGGACAACATCAAACAAACATTCACATTATAGGGGCAAATATATGTATAATATATATATATATATATATATATATACATATATATATATATATATATATATATTTATATATATATATAAAGACAGAGAAAAAGGTATAGGGAAATTCTTTGAAAAAATTGTAATTGAAAACTTCCCTCACCTAAGGAAGGAAATACATATCCATGTCCAAGAAGCCCAGAGAGTTCCAAACAAGAACCCAAGGGAGTCCACACCACAGTACATAATAATTAAAATGTCAAAGTTTAAAGATAAAAGGAGAATCCTAAAAGCAGCATGAGAGAAACAAAAAGTTACTTATGGGGGTGGGGGAGAAACCTGTGAAACTGTCAGCTGGTTTTTCATCTAAAACTTTACAAACCAGAAGGCCTTTGATATCAAGTGCTGAAATGTAAAAGCTTACAACCAAGAATACCCCTACCAAGCAGGGTTATCATTCATATATGAAGTAGCAATATTCTTCCAGAAAAAAAAAAAGATATAAAGGAGTTTATCACCACCAAACCAACCTTACAAAAGATGTTAAAGGGATTTAAGTGGAAAAGAAATAGCCATAGACATAAGAAAACATAAGAATAAAAAGATCTAAAATACAGCAACATATATGTACAATATGGAGAAGGGGAAAAAGGAAAAAAATGTTTTATTTTTCCTATTTTTAGAATATATTTGAACTTAAATGATCATCAAATTAATATGGACTTTTATTTAGGATGATATGTATGAACCTCATGGTAACCAGAAAACCAAAACTTATGATACACAAAAAATAAAGAGAAATAATGCCAAATAAAACACTATAGATACTCACTGATCACAAGGAGAGCAAGAGAAGGAACAAAAAAGAATTATAAAAGCAACCAGAAAACAAAATTTAAATTGGCAGTAAGTTGGGGTGCCTGGGTGGCTCACTGGGTTAAGCCTCTGCCTTCGGCTCAGGTCATGATCTCAGAGTCCTGCGGTTGAGCCCCACATCAGGCTCTATGATCAGCGGGGAGCCTGCTTCCCCTCTCTCTCTGCCCGCATCTCTGCCTACTTGTAATCTCTCTCTGTCAAATAAATAAAATCTTGAAAAAAAAAAAAAAAACCCATAGCTGACATTATACTAATAGTGAAAAACTAAGTTTTATCTGTAACGTTAGGAACAAGACAAGGTTCCCCACTTTTTTTTTTAATTCCAATATAGTTAACATACAGTGTTATATTAGTTTCAGGTGTACAATATAGTAATTCAACAATTTCATATATCTCTCAGTGCTCATTAAGAAAGTACACTCCTTAATTCCCATTACCTATTTCACTCATTCCCCTTCACCCAAACCACCAAACTCCCTTCTGCTAACCATCAGTTTGTTCTCTATACATAAGAGTATATTTCTTGGTTTGTTGCTCTCTCTCACACACACACTCTCTCTCTGTTGTGTTGTTTTCTTGCTCATTTGTTTTGTTTCTTAAATTCCAGATGAGTAAAATCATATATACCTGACTGACCTATTTCGCTTAGCTTTATACTTTTTAACTCCATCCATGTTGTTGCAAATGATAAGATTTTATTCTTTAAGGATTTCCACTCTTCACACTTTTATTCAACATTGTACTAGAAATACAAGGCATAGTACTCATGTAAGAAAAAGAAGTGAAAGGGATCCAAATTGGTAAGAAGTTAAGCTGTCACTAATAGCAGATGACTTACTATTACATAGAGAACATCCTAAAGATTCCACTAAATATGACTAGAAGTGATAAATGAAATTAGTATGGAGGCAGGATACAAAATTAATACCCAGAAATTGGTAGTATTTATACACACTAACAATGAATTTGCAAAAAATAAAAAACAAAAACACCATTTGCAACTGCACCAAAAAATTAAAAAAAAAATACCTAAAAATAAGCTTTATCAAAGAGGTAAAAGGCCTGTAATCTGAGAACTAACTGTTCTGAGAACTTTTGTTCACAAAACTGGAACAAATAATACAAAAATTTGTATGCAACAATAGTAGACCTAGAATAGCCAAAGCACACTTAAAAAGAACAAAACTGTAGTAGCACAATGCCAGATTTCAAGATATACTACAAAGTTCTAATAATCAAAGCAGTGTAATGCTGCCACAAAAATAAACACAAAGATCAATAGAAAAGGATAAACCTACTGATGTGAACCCATGAATATATGGTTAATTATTTATGGCAAAGAAGGCAAAAATATACAATGGGGAAAAGGCAGTCTTTGAAATAAATGGTGCTGGGAAAACTGGATAACTATATACAAAAGAAAGAAACTGATTATTTTCTAACACCATACACAAAAATAAAACCAAAATGCATTAAAGACCTAAATATGAGACCTGAAACCATAAAATTCTAGAAGAGAACACAGTAATGTCTCTGACATCAGCCATAACAACATTTTTCTAGATACGTCTCCTCAGGCAAGGGAAACAGAAGCAAAACTATAGGGACTACATCAAATCAAAAGCTTTTGCACAGCAAAGGAAACCATCACCAAAACAAAAAGACAATCTATTAAATGGAAGAAGGTATTTGCAAATGATATATCTGATAAAGGGCTAATATCATTTGATCTCTCTGATATGAGGAATTTGAGAGGCAGGGCAGGGGGTAGTGGGGGATAGGTAGGGAAAAAATGAAACAAGATGGGATGGGGGAAGGAGAAAAACCATAAGAAACTCAATCTTAGGAAATGAACTGAGGTTTGCTGGGGGGGTGGGGAGAAGGGATAAGGTGCCTGGGTTATGGACATTGGGGAGGGTAGGTGCTATGGTGAGTACTGTGAATTGTGTAAGACTGATGATTCACAGACCTGCACCCCTGAAGCAAATAATACATTATATGTTAATTTAAAAAAAAATGGGCAAAGGACCTGAGTAGACATTTTTCCAAAGACATGCAGATGGCCAGCTGACACGTGAGAAGATGTTCAACATCACTGATCATCGGGGAAATTCCAGTCAAAACCACAATGGGATATTACCTTATGCCTGTTAGAATGGCTAAAATCACAATTAAAAGAAATAACAGGGACGCCTGGGTGGCTCAGTTGGTTAAGCAGCTGCCTTCGGCTCAGGTCATGATCCCAGAGTCCTGGGATCGAGTCCCGCATCGGGCTCCTTGCTCAGCAGGGAGCCTGCTTCTCCCTCTGCCTCTGCCTGCCTCTCTGCCTGCTTGTGCTCTCTCTCTCTCTCTGACAAATAAATAAATAAAATCTTTAAAAAAAAAAAAGAAATAACAAATCTTGGTGAGGATGTGAAAGAAAAAGAAACACTTATGCACTGTTGTTGGAAATGTAAATTGGTGCAACCACCTTGGAAAACCATATGGAGTTTCCTCAAAAAATTAAGATTAGAGGGTGCCTAGGTGACTCAGCTGGCTAAGCATCTGCTTTCAGCTCAAGTCATGGGATAGAGTCCTGCATTAGGCTTCCTGTTCAGCAGGGAGTCTGCTTCTCTCTCTCTTTCCATCCCTCCCCCTTGCTCATGGTCTCTTTTTAGCTCTCGCTCAAATAAATAAATAAAACATTTAAGAAAATTAAAATAGAAATATCTCATGATCCAATAATTCCACTACTGGGTATTTACCTAGAGAAAACAAAAACACTAACTCAAAATGATTTATGTATGCTTATGTTCATTGCAGCTTTATTTATAATAGCCAAGACAGGGAAGCAACCTAAGTGTCCATCAGATGAATGGATAAGGAAAATGTGACATGCGCGCGCGGACACACACACGCACTGGAATATTTCGCAGCCATAGAAAAAGATGAGATTGTTACATTTGAGACAACGTGGATGGATATAGATGGTTTTGAGCTAAGTGAAATAAGTAAGTCTGAGAAAGACAAATATTGTAGATTGTACTCATAAATGGAATCTAAAAAAATGAATAAACAAAAAATATAATCAACTATAGATACAGGTAACAAACTGATGGTTGTCACAGGACAAGGGGGTCAGTGTTGGGCAAAATGGGTGACGGGGAGTATTAATGTTGTTAAAATGCCCACACTACCCAAAACAAGCTACAGATTTAATGCAATCCATATAAAAATACCAATAACATTTTCCACAGAGCTAGAAAAAATATTAAAATTTTTATGGAACCACAGAAAACTATGCATAGCCAAAACAATCTTGAGAAAGAAGAAAACACTGGAGGTATCACAATCTCCAAATTCAAGATCTACTACAAAGTTCTAGTAATCAAAATATTATGCAACTGGCACCAAAAAACAGACATAGAGATCAACAGAATGTAATAGAGAGCCCAGAAA
The DNA here is from genome assembly GCA_028533885.1 of Nasua narica. Classification (NCBI taxonomy): domain Eukaryota; kingdom Metazoa; phylum Chordata; class Mammalia; order Carnivora; family Procyonidae; genus Nasua; species Nasua narica. Next base: position 145,137,351 of record CM052798.1, read on the forward strand.
TAAACCTATACTTATGTGGTCACTTAATCTATGACAAAGGAAATAATAATATATGATGGGAAAAAAGATACTCTCTTCAATATCTGTTGATGAAAAAACTAGACAGCTAAATGCAGAAAATGAAACTGGACCACCATACACAAAAATAAACTCAAAATGGATTACAAACCTTAGTGTGAGACCTGAAACCATAAAAATCCTAGAAGAAAACAGTAATCTCTTTTATGTAGAACTTAGCAACATTTTTTTCTGGATTTATCTCTTTGGGAAAGAAAAACAAAAGCAAAAATAAACTTGGAACTATACCAAAATAAGAAGCTTTTGCACAGCAAAGGAAACCATCAACATTACATAGACAGCCTACTGAATGGGAGAAGATATTTACAAAGATATATCTGATAAGAGGTTAATATCTAGTATATATAAAGACCTTATACAATTCAACACCAAAAAGCAATCAGTAAAAAAAATCATTGAACACTACATTGAAAACTAATGATGTACTATATGCTACCTGAACATAATAAAAAATAAAATACTTTAAATGACAAAAAAAAAATGGGCAGAGGATCTGTATAGATATTTTCCCAAAGAAGACATCCCAACAGACACATGAAAGATCAGCAGTAATCATTAGGGAAATACAAATCAAAACCACAGTGTTAGAATGGCTAGAATCAAAAAGACAAAAAGACAAAAAATATAATATGATACAATAAAAAACAAGTGTTGCTTAGGATATAGAAAAACGAACCCTTATACACTGTTGGTGGGAATATAAACAGGTGCAGCCACTGTGGAAAACAGTATGGAGATACCTCAAAAAATTAAAATGTAGATATACAATATCATCTGGTAATTCACTACTGGATATTTACTCAAGGTACATGTAAACAATAATCTGGGGGGTGCTTGAGTGGCTCAGATGATTAAGTGTCTGACTCTTGATTTTGGCTCAGGTCATGATCTTGGGGCTTGTGAGATCAAGCCTCATGTCCGACTCCACACTGGGAATGTAGCCTGCTGAAGATTCTCTCTCACCCTCTTCCCCCCAAAACACACACACACACACACACACACACACATTAATTTGAAGTTACATGCACCCCTATGTGCACCCCTATGCACCCTGATAGATTAATAGTTAAAGAATATATGGTGTGTATACACACACACACACATGGGAATATTTTTCAGCCATAAAAAAGAATGCAATCTTGTCATTTGCAACAACATGAATGGACCTAGAGGATATTAAGTAAGTGGAATAAGTCAGACAGAGAAAGACAAATACCATATGATTTTACTTATACATAGAACCTAACAAATGAACAAGGAAACAAACAAGCAAACAGACTCTTAAATACAGAGAACCATCCATTGCCAGAAGAGAGGTGAGTGGAAGGATGGATGAAACAGATAAAGGGAATTAAGAAGTGCAAACTTCCATGTATAAAATAAATATGTCACAGATAGGAAAACCACAGCCCAATATTGTGATAACTATGATGACAGATAGTGACTACACTTATCATATTGAGCTCCGAATAATGCATAGAATTGTTGAATCATATGGTACACCTGAAACTCATATAACATTGTATGTTAATTATACTTCAATAAAGAAAATGAAGAAGAAGCTGAAGGGGATAGGCTGGCCAAGGTGTTTCAAAATGGCATGGGGGGAGCTCCCGATTAATAGTATTCAGGGGTTTGGGGGAGTACTTTTTCTACAGATCATAAATAATTCCTGAGGGTTTCAATCACTCCAGTGTTTAGGAAGCCACCTGCCCTTGTAATGAGAATCTTAACAGAAGAATCTGAAATAAATGGAGGAGATAAGGTAGAAAAATGAAATTGGCTAATCCCCTCTCCTTCATTTACTCCTCCCCTAGATCTGCCAGTTTCAAAAATGAAAATTCCGTCCATCCTTCACATTCCAAGATTCTAAGACCCCACCCCATCTCTAGCTCCCTTTCTTCCTCCCTCCCTCTACACACGCACGCACACACACACACACACACACACACACACACACACTGACAATGAACTCTCGCTGTTCTAAATGCCCATCCAACACTACACTTGCATTTCTATCAGAGAATTTGTCAGAGTTAGCCTGGTTTGGGGAACTTATTCATTCATTCATTCAACAATTATTTATTGAACACATACTATGTGCTATGTTCTAAAGATAAAATATTGACTAGACTTGCATCCTACCCCCATGAAGCCAGCAGTTCAGTTGCTTCTTTGTGAATCAGCCCCATGAGTATACCAGTGAATTGTGGGGTTCTGGAAGTAAGGATCAATGTCTTCATCTTTGATCCCCGGTGCTTAGCACAACATTTGACATATATAAGGATCTTAATACATGGTTGTATGGGTGATGAAATCAATGAATCAATCAATACTAAAAACCAGACTGTTTCTGTTACTTAAAATCCTCAAGTGTCCTCCATTGTTTTCATCAAGACATCAGGGTCAGGAAACTTAAAAAAGAACGAGAGAGAGAAGAAAGGAACTACAAAACTATCAGAAAGTAGTTTTTTAAATGGTGATAGTAAGTCTTACTTCTCTATAATTCTTCCAAATGTGAATAAATCATGCAATTAAAATACATAATGACTGAATGAATAAAAAACAAGTATATGCTGTCTATAAGCAACTTATTTAACTTTTAAGTAAACTCATAGGCTAAAAGTGAAGGGATGAAAATAGAAACCAAAAGACAGCAGAGGTAGTGAAACATTATCAGAAAGAATAAATCTAAGTCAAAAACTGTAAAAAAAAAAAAGGACAAAGATCATTACTTAATGACGTTATAACTATTATCACAGAAATAGAGAAGATCTTAAAGATTATGATGAACAATGACATGCCAACAAACTAGGTGACTTAAAAGAAATGGATAAATTAAAAAAAAAAAATACAACCCACCAGGACTGAATCAGGAAGTAATTGAAAATCTGAGACAATAATGAATAAGGAAATTGAATTAATAATCAAAACTTCCCAACACACAAAAAGCCCAGGACCAGATGGTTTCAAAAGTGAATTCTACCAAACATTTAATGAATAATTAATGCTGGTCCTTTTCAAACTCTCTAAAAAAATTAAGGACGAGAGAATACTCCTAAACTCATTTTATAAGACCAGCATTACCATGATACTAAAGCCAGATGAAAACATACAAAAAAGTTACAGACCAATATTCTGATAAATATAGATATAAAAATTCTCAACAAAATATTAGGTGACTGAATTCAGTGACCTATTAAATGGTCATTCGCAATGATCAAGTGGTATTTATCATTGGAATGAAAGGTTGGATAAATGTATGCAAATAAGTATGATACATCACATTAATAGATGAAAGATAAAAATCATATGATCATCTCAACAGATGCAGAGAAAGCAATTGACAAAATAGAAATATCCTTCTATGATAAAAATGCTCAACACATTGGGTGTATTGTTCTCAGCATAATAAAGGCCGTGTACAACAAGCCCTCAGCTAACATTACATTCAATAAAATGTTCCAAGCGTTTCCTTTAAGATCAAGAATAAGGTAAGGAGGCCTACTCCTATCATTTCTATTCAACATTTCTTACCTAGCAACAGCAATCAGGTAAGAAAAATAAATAAAAGGTATTTATTTTGGGAAGGGAGAAGTTAAAACTATGTCTGTCTACAGTTGACATGATCTTTATATAGAAACCCTAAAGATTCCACCAAAAAAACCTGTTAGAATAAATAAAATCAGTAAAGTTGCAGGATATAATATCTACATACAGAAATCACTTGCATCTGTATGCACTAGCAACAAACTACCTAAAAGCAAAACTAAGAAAGCTATCATACTTAGAATAGCATTGAAAACATTAAAATACATAGGAATAAATTTAACTAAGGAGGTGATGTACACTGAAATTTTAAGACTGATCAAAAAGATTAAAGACAGGGGCGCCTGGGTGGCTCAGTGGGTTAAGCCTCTGCCTTCAGCTCAGGTCAAGATCTCAGGGTCCTGGGATCTAGCCCCGCATTGGGCTCCCTGTTCAGCAGGAGCCTCCTTCCCCCCCCACCCCCCCGCCCCTGGCCTCTCTGCCTACTTGTGATCTCTTTGTCAAATAAATAAATAAAGTCTTAAAAAAAGATTAAAGATACAAATAAATGAAAAGACGAGTTCTTTCATTGGAAGAATTAATAGTGTGAAGATGTATGCATTTTCGTAAAGCAAGCTAGACATTCAGTGTAGTACCAAAGCAAAATTCCAGTGGCATTTTTCACAGATACAGAGAAAAAAACAAACAACCTATTCCAAAATATGTTTGGAACCACAAAGAACTCCTAATTGTCAAAGCAATTCTGAGAAAGAAGAACAAAACTGGAGTCAACACCCCATCCCTCACCCAGCTGATTCCAAAGCTATATGATATCAAAATGTTATGTTGGTATAAAAACCAGGCACAAGACCAGTATAAATAGAGAGCCCAGACACAAAACCACACATATACTCTCAACCAATTTTTACAACATGGTGCCAAGAATATACAATGAGGAAAAGACAATCTCTTCAATAATTGGTGCTGGGGAAATCAAATATTTACATGCAAAAGAATGAAGCTAGACCTCTATCTCAACAGCACTCACAAAAATTAACTAAAAATGTATCAAAGACTTAACTGTAAGTCCTGAAGATACAAAACTGAAAGAAAACTTAGAGAAAGAGATTATTGAATTGGTCTTAGTAATAATTTCTTTGATAAGACTTCAAAAACAGAGGCAACACAAACTAGAGTAGAACTAAAGAGCTTCTGCAAAGACATCAATAAATTGAAAAGGCAACCTAAAGAATGGAAAAAAATAGTTACAAACCATGTATTTGTTAAAGGTTTAATATTTAAAATTTATAAAGATTTCATGCACAACTTTATTTTTCAATGTTTGACCTCTCGAAATTTCTAAAATGTTATAATCCTTTAATACGGTCATAGAGTAAAGAATGGTAGTTTGTTCCCTGAAATAAGGAGAATAATAAAGAACAAAGGCTTAATAAAGAACAAAGGCTAGATTCTATTTTATATTGCTGTCAAGAGAATATGGTGAAAGCCATGATATCATATATAAAATAAGTATAAGTAATCCACTAAATTATTGCTGTGAATATAAGTATTCCTTAAAACAATACTTTCCTGAACAATTCTTTTTCATTCAGATCAACAGCTTTGAACTATATTCATTAATACATAAATGAGGTATTTTTCTTTGTGAAAGGCTGACTTGGGGTTTTTACATGTTACCTTCAATAGACTGCTAATATGGTTACTCGAGTATTGAGTTACTTGCCAGTAAATGCCATACTTTGATCTTTCTACCTCAAAAATTTTAATGCTAAATAATTTTCAGCACAATTTATAATGCTAAATTATATATATATATAATTTATATATATATAAGACTAATTGATTTCTTAAACTATACCAACTGATTTGATTGGTATAAATCCTAACTTCTCAAGGCTTTTTACAAAGTTTGAAAACAAATATCGATTTATCTATACTCATGAGTCATTAAAAGGTACAGATGCCATGAATCCTTAAAGAAAAAAATGTCACATTTTGGGGAGGATAGGGTCAATAAGGATCAGGAAAATATCACAAAAGAATATGACTAAAGGTGTTTTTCCCTTGAAGATTGGATAGGATTTCAGTAGACAACTGAAACTGGAGAAGTTATTTCAAGCCGAAGAGCAGGTGCAAAGGAATGAAGGTGGCAAAGCATGAAACTTGTTCAGGAACAATTAGTTGTGCTGTTGAACAACAGTGATGTTATGTAAGTGTGCAGAAGTGGGTAACAGCCTGGAAAGTTCCGTTGAGGCCATTTTGTGGAATTATTTGAAAATCAGGCAGATGGATTTGTGTTTAATTTAATTGATACTTGGATGTCATTTAAGGTGGTTGAGCAGGATAAGGATTAAATCAGTGTTGCACTTGAGGAACATTGATCAGCCATAGGATGACTCAGACTGTGGGTGAGCCAGAGACAGGAAGACCAATTAAGTAAAAGGCAACAGGCAGAAGGCTCGTGAGAGGATTAAAGGATCTCATTAAAACTGGAATGAGAGTAATGAGGATGGAGAGGAGACTGGATTTCAGAGTTAGAGGGTAAAGACAGAGCAAACACAGTTGCTGTTAAAGAACATTCTGTATTTACTCCAATGCAGATATTTATATAAAAAACAGAATAAAGATGTGAAAATAAGAACAAATGGTAATTCACCTTGGCAGTTTTACAACTGGCATTTTTTTCCAGCTTTACTGATAATAATTGGCATATAACATTGTATTGCTTATAATGCACAACAGGTATTTTTGTAGCAAAATGATTTTGTTTACAAATTTGCTGCAGGCTTTAAGGAAACAAAACATTACAGATTAAATTGAATTGTCTTATGCTGTTCTCCCCTATGATGTTACGTTATTATAAGTTTGGTATACTGTTTATGATTTTTGAAATCCCTACATATATCTGCAGACAGCAGAAAAATATGTAATAGTTTTAGCATTTTAATTTTAATTAAGTTTTATATCATTCTGTAATTTGCTTTCCAAAACTATATGTCTTGAGATCTATCTGTATCGATATATATAAATCTGGCTAATTCATTGCTATTTTTTGAATAGTCTGAATATACTACAGTTTGTATTTATTTTTTTTCTAATTTCCTTACAAATAAATGTTTAATGCTGATACAGGAATTTGGGAGAGAAGTCACTCCTGCTAAGACTCCTCTGGACCAGAGAGTCCCCCGCTGACCCCAAAGGTGATGTGGCAGCTGACCACAGATGTTTGAGTGTGCTTAGCTGAGATTAACTGCAATTGGCCCAGATCAACAGAACCAACTCAGACACACAGACTCATAATAATTACAAGATTGTTGTTCAAAGCCATTTCTCTTTGATTAGAATTTTGTGATTATTTTTAAGACAATAGCTAAATAATTTGTTAACTGATAACAGTCATTGTTTACATAAAGGCATAGAAAATTAGATTATGTGTTACTTATATGTAGAACTCTTTTTTTTTTTAAAGATTTTATTTCTTTATTTGACAGAGAGAGAGAGAGAGAAAGAGAAATCACAAGTAGGCAGAGAGACAGGCAGAGAGAGAGGGGGAAGCAGGCTCCCTGCTGAGCAGAGAGCCCGACGTGGGGCTCGATCCCAGGACCCTGAGACCATGACCTGAGCCGAAGGCAGAGGCTTTAACCCACTGAGCCACCCAGGCGCCCCTATGTAGAACTCTTTGATAACAATAATTGTATCCTCAATAAAATGCATAATAAAATATTTCACTGGAAGGCATGACTCTGAACTGCAATTACTATGTTAAAATATTTTATCAATTTTTCAAAAATGTCACACCCCATTATGATTAGGATTATCTAATTATACCGCAATGTTCTCAATATTGCATTTTACAATCCCATCTAACTTTTAAGTTTATTTTGAGCTTATAAAATATTTTAAGTTATTGGGGCATCTGGGTGCCTCAGTTGGCTAGAAACAGACTCTTAATTTCTGCTCAGGTCATGATCTCAGGGTTGTGAGATCCAGCCCTATGTTGGGCTCTGCACTCAGCACAGAATCTGCTTAAGAATCTCTTCTCCCCCCTCTCAAACTACCCCTCCTACCCAGCTTGCTTGTGCACTCTCTCTCTCAAATTATTTTATTTCATCATTTAAATTTTTTATGCATCAAAATGAATGACAGAAATACAAAATAAAAATTCTCCATTTTAATAACAAAATTTGGTTTTAAAAATGACTTCTGGGAACGCCTGGGTGGCTCACTCGATTAACCAATTGCCTTCAGCTCAGGTTGTGATGCCAGGGTCCTGGGATCGAGTCCCATATCGGGCTTCTTACTCAGTGGAGAGCCTGCTTCTCCCCTCTGCCTGCCCTGCCTGCTGCTTTCCCTGCTTTTGCTTTCTCTCTGAGACAAATAAAATCTCAAAAAAAATTAAGATAAATTCTGTCATAGTCAAATACATAAAAACAGTAGAATGGTGGCTGCCAGGGGCTAGGGGAAGGGAGAAATGGGGAATTGTTATTAAACACATATAAAGTGTTTTATATGTGTTTCATCTTTCAATCATATAAGATAATTACATTCTAGAAATAAGCTATACTATATTATTATTCCTATAATTAACAATAGTGTATTGTGTACTCAGACATTTATTGAAGGCAGATTGCATGTTAAGTGTTTTTACTACCCACAAAAAAAGAAAATTGCAAAGCAAGCTTAATATCAATGAATAAGGTGAGGTGACAATTCTGCACCTTTAAGTCACTTGAAATTCATTTTACAAAAATGAACAGTAATAATTGCAAATTAGAGTATGTTTCTTAATTTATATTTATTAGCAAAGTGTAATATTTGTATGTGACCACTAGATAGAGCTAGTATAATAATATCCTGAAGAAATAACAAAAATATATGAAACACTATTTGATACTTAGTACCTGTATATTTTGCTTTTCTTTATACTGAATTCTGTATGATCCCATGTACCTCTAAAATTGCTAACTTTAAACTGATATAACTCAGCTCATCTCTATTTTCGCTAAAATATACTCAATGACCAATTTTGTTTCCCAATAGTGATCTGCATATATTATAAAATTATAGTAGTCATATTTCTTAAATCATACCAGAGCATTTTAGGATGTTATAGCATAAAAATTATCCAAAGACCACCAAAATATTTTTCTGATGATCTTCTAATATATTTTGTGATTTTTGATATTTGTATACAATATAGTGTTTATCATGCATGGGGAAAATTATACTTGCTACTTTCAGATAAAGATTAAATGTAAAATAAAGAATCTACAAAAATAAAAGTTCAGACTAATGAGATTTTTAAAGGAGAATACATTATACAAAACATTATTCTCTCCTCTTTTTAATTAATAGAAGACTTCCATTATGGAGTCAGCAATGAACGTCACAAATTGTAGGAAACTTGAAGGTAGAGATCATGTTTTAAACTTTTTTCCTAGGTCCTATAAACGACCACTGTCACCATCATCATAAAATGAGAACATGTCTTTGGAGACTCATTTATTTGCTAGCTATTTATAAATATCCATAAGTTAAATTGACCATTAGTGCAATATATGTAGCTTATCACACTTTCAAATTAATGAAATCTTTAAAACTCAATTTCTTAATCTGTAAAAATGGTTTTAATGTGATGTGATTTAAGAATGAAATTAGGACCAATTGACTTTGCTAGTCATTAAAGCAATACTTGTCAGATTTTGCTGAAAATCAGAATCATCAAGGAACATGTTAAAATGAACATCCTAGACCACATCTCCAGAGAGCCCAACCTAACTGGTCTATGCTTGCTAGAAATGTGCATTTTATCAAGTGTCTCTGGTTGTTCTGATGCAAAAGTTCATTTACTGTAATTTCAGAAGTGTAGTAAATAAGAATATAGGCCCTAAATTGAGACAGACCTGAAATGCAAGCCTCAGTTTTTAATCAATAAAAGGGAACAATAATACCTAACATAAGTCACTGCAAGGATTAATACAGACAAAATGTAAATAACTCCTGATACACGGTAACAAGTCTATAAATAGTATGCATTATATTCCTTACCCAATTATGTCTACATAGTGACTATTCTCCAGCAAGATATTCAAGGAAGTAAATGATGATGATCGCGAGACCTTCTTTTTGTTATGCCTTTGTGATTTAATTTTTCCTCGCTATTTATATTATGCAGTTCCTGTTAATCACATACTTACTTACATGCAGTGCAATGCATTTTATCTATTGATAATTAGAGCCTTGTTTGTGACTTTTTTAAAACTATGTTTAGGAGATTACATCGTCACAAGGTATGTCTGGCTTGTTCAGTACAAATATAAGTTGTCAAGAAAAATAGAGAACATGCCTTTTCTCACAAAGAGCTCTCAAACAGAAACTTCAGAACTCCCTCCTGAAGAAAATAATTCAATTGAGTGTTGTCATCTAAATTTTAAATCCTTTTCTTGTCATAGGGTTGCTCATAAAATTGTTAATGCATGACCCTCAGTGAGTCCATTGAACTAAGCTGCTTTTATAGTCTTGCATTTACATAATCCTGCTAGCTGGTATCCTATTATCTGAAGAAAAATATGTGATGTGTATAAAATACACTGAACCTTCTCAACAATTATCTTCTTTGCAAAGTGATCACTTAGAAAAAAAGTGCATTGATATAATGTATTTATATGGCTTTTGAATAAAAGGACGGTTCAACAATGACATACTGAAAAATATTACAAGTTAAATAAACAATGATAATGTTAGGCTACATGATAATGTACTGGTCCAAATATTAAACTGTATATTTAAGAGGTATATTGTTTCAAATGTTTGCACCATGCATTTTTTTCTCCTTACTCATAATTAAACTTAAGGGAGCTGGAAACACTATTAACATTTATTGAACACTTATTAGTTTGTGGACATTCTCATAAGTACCCGATATTTAATACCTCAAGTAACCCTCACAAACTGATAAGGCGGCTGATATTATTTTCCTGTTTTTATGGAAAAAAAAGACAAAAGTAATGGCCCAAAGGGAACCCAGTATGGATTTCAGGATTTAAACCCAGGCATGCTAATTCCCAAGAGCCTAAATCCTGACCTCATAACAGAACTTCCTCTCCCAGGGTGCCTGAGTGGCTCAGTGGGTTAAAGCCTCTGCCTTCAGCTCAGGTCATGATCTTGGAGTCCTGGGATGGAGCTCTGCATCAGGCTCTCTGCTCAGCAGGGAGCCTGCTCCCCCACCCCCCTCCACTGCCTGCTTCTCTGCCTGCTTGTAATCTTTCTTTCTCCGTCAGATAAATAAATAAAATCTTAAAAAAATATCTTCCTCTCCCTTTTTATTCTTTTTATTTCCACAGCCCCATCTCCCCATCTGAGGTGCTTATTTCCTCCAGGGAAATGTAGGGGCTTACCACACATACCAAAGTTTGGTTTCAATCTACTTTTCCACTTTACTTTCCAGTAATTCAGTTTTCTATCACTTTCTTTTTGGCTACTTATAGGATTGAACTTGCCAGCCTCTGAATTATTGTTTAACCCATCTGAATATACTGCTCTGTTTTAGAGCATACCAATATCATAATGATCATTCTGCATCTCACTCAAATTCTTCATGCTTTGTAATGTTTAGTGCAGATCTCTCAATGCAAAGTAATTCCTTCTTTTTCTGATTCTGATACAAGAACCTTGAGAATTCAATCTGAGGAAATCTTAAATCCAATGTGACTAAACTCCAAATTCCTCTCTGCTCCAATATACATTTATTTCCCAGAAACAACCTTATGCTTTGGGATACTTTCTACCCACTGGGTGAGATCCCCTTTATCGCATGCCCTGCATTTAGGAGACTTAGAGGTGACCCACATTATGATTTATAACTCTTGCGGTAGTGTTTCAGGAGAATAAATCATTAGCTCTATGAGTCTAGTGACGTGTCTAATGAAAAATCTGGATCCTACAGGACTTCGCTTGATAAAACTCTAGGCACGAAGGTACAAATAAAGGTAGAGTGGGTGTAATGTTTAGTTTTTCACTTTGAAACTCCCATTATAACATTATTAAACATTATCAGTGGCCCCCCCATTTTTTGTTAAAAAGTAAACTATCCACAGATCGCATTAGTTGTTTTAAAATAAAAGCTATGATTCCAGTAATACATATAAAATCATTTGAATTTTGTTAATTTCAGTAGCACCTAATATCACATAAAAATTAATTTTTTTTTTCACTCAGAAGATAATGTGTAGGACCTGGGAATTTGAGGATTTCCTGTACTAAATCTGATGCCTGCAATGGCCTGAAAACCTCAAGTTGAAAACCTCTCACTAGTACACCTCATTTGGAATTTTTCCATTTATTGCCTTGTGATACTATTCTAGTTCCTCCTCTTCTCTCTTCTTTTTCTTTTATTCCTTCTTCTCTTTCCCTTTTTTTAAATCTTCATCATGTTAGCATCCTCTATTTTCCACTATGATGACTATGCAGACATACATTTTGAACACTGCAGTCTTACTCTATGGTTTAGAACAGAACTCAGTTTAGAGCAAGCCTCTGAAGTCTCACTCCTAAGCAACAGCCATTCTTCCTTTTTCCTGGCTAAGAAAACCCAAATTTTATCCAGGTGTGGGAGCGTGGCTCTCCTCTCCCCAACCACAAGTAGTAAATATTAATTATTCCAGATAATCAAGATAAGGAATCTTTTACTGGTGCCAAAGACTGGTTTATGTATCATCAGGTATAAGCAAATCTGCTTCCCCTATACTTAATAAAGTTATTTTTCCCCATGATAAATGCATAAAAACAAAGAGAAATTCCTTTTTCTGCCTTTGGATATTTTTCTATGAGGAAACAATGCCCATAACTGCTAAAGCCATATTATAACCCTAAGGGACCCAACATGTTGAGAGTGGAAAAGGAAACAGATGGAAGGAAACTGGATCCTGGATAGATGCTCTCTATTTTGCAGGCAGCCTTCATACATTTTACTGTGTGACCTCATTATTTAAGCATTCTTAAGTTTCCAATCACTTGCAGGAAAATCATCCCATTACATGCTCATTTTAGTAATCTGAATTTCTCAGAAATTCTGTTGCAAAGACAAATATGATGGTCTAATTGTACTGACATTAAATAAAGCATCTTCTGTGACATTAAAATAATCTGTAAGCTATCTGAAGAATTCTGGAGATAGCATAATATAAATTTACCTAAAATTAAGACAAAAGGAAAACTGTTATAATTATCAGGAAGTTAATTTCTCCAAGATTTTTAAGCACCCATAATAAGTAATATTATAGGATTGGCTGAGATTTAAACAAAATTTTATTTTTGTGTTTGTTACTTTGGGGAAGTAGGTTTATGCTATTTCGGGGACATAATAGCTTTCTTTGTGACTTTGTAGTTTATTACTATTACTTGTGGCAATATGTTTTTCTTAAATTTTCATCTCAAATTAAGCTTTACTACAATAATTTATTTCTAATATTTTATAAAACTGACTTCTAATACATACATGATAATTATCTAGTCCTGACTATTTTGGAAGTCTTCTAAGAATGATTAATATCAATATAAATTTTAAAGTTTACAATACTTTTTATCATATATCATTATGATTACAAAGTAATTATATTAAATTTGTCTTTTATTATTTTTCATTTTTCTAACAGAGAAAACTAACTTCAGAGAACTCACATCATTTACTCAATATCATAAGACCAAAGGGGCAAAAAAGTAGACAAACATGCTCTTAGTCCCATTACATATAATAATTCTATGTGTGGGTTAGTACAAAATCTGTTAGGAGCTCCATGGTTATTTGATGAAATACAGTTAAGTATAATTATAAAGTATGGTTAAGGAGGCAAGGATCATTCAGTGATCTAAAAAGAAGCATAAACAAAAACTACCTGGATATTTTATGGTTCTGAAATCAGGAACTTGATAATTTATCTTAACAAGACCGGCAGAGTCACAGAGTTGAGAAATAACATTCTAAAAACTTTAGGTGGTTCAATATTACTAAAGTTGGTCAAACACCATGAACATACTGATTTTTAATGATTTTGATTGATAAAAATGACAATTTCATCAAGTTTAAAAAAAGACAAGGACACGTGGGAATTAAAAATGGACAGATGAGGACATCTGGTGGCTCAGTCTAAGTATCTACCTTGGGCTCAGGTCATGATCCCAGGGTCCTAGGATTGAGCCCCCACAACAGGCTCCCTGCTCAGTGGGGAGCCTGTCTCTCCCTCTCCTCCCTGCTCCTATTCTCTGCCACTTTCTCTCTTTCAAATAAATAAATAAAATCTTCAAGTAAAAATAAATACAAATGGAGAGATTAGTAAGATTGGAGAGGTACCAGGTCATGAATATATGGTGAAAGATAACAAGCTTATGTTCCAAATTATTCAAAAGCATTGGAAACATTTTAAGAAGAGAAATAATATATTTTAACTTAGACCATTCTGAATGTGTAGAAATACCTGACTTAAGGTCAGGGTCATGCAGATCATACTACCACAGGACAAGAAGTTACATTATAGTTGGTTGCAATCACTCAAGTAATAAGGAACCCAGACCCTGGCATTAGTGAAACAAAAGGTTAGATGAGAAAAATATTTATGTGATAAAACTGGTAGGTATTATTGAATTATTAAATGTGGTGTTGATAAAGATGGAAAATGGTAGATTACTCTCAAGTTTCTCACTTGCATGACTCAGTGGCAAAACTGGCCAGGTGGAAGAAATATACAGAAAAAAAAAATATATATATATATATATGAAAACGGGAGGGTACAGTGTATAGGTCAAACTCAAGAAATATGGGGCATACATTAGGCTAAAGAATAGTCAAGGTTATTAGTAAGGAAATCAGGAGAAGAATGATTCAGAAGGAAAGAAAGAATAAAAGGTTAGAAGAAATACCAGTATTTTGTAATAAATAGGGACAGTAAGAAAATTGAAGACTGTAAAACATGCATTGTGTGTTTAGCAATTTATGTTATTCTCAAAGAGAGAAACTGCTCACTAAATCCTTGATAATCACCATTTTGTATAGGAAAAAAATCTTTTATGGGCTTCTTATAGTGGTCTCCATACTTCTGTTTTAAAAAATAGTTTTTAATATTTTGTTGTTCTATTTACCTTAACTGGTAAATATGACCTCAACATGTGAGGTCTTTGAGAGCAGGCAGGCTAACATGCTAATACAGTTAATTAGGAAAAGCTGCTCCTGTCACTCCACTCTTGGTATGCCACTGCTACAAAGATAAATTTTGACTAAAAGGTTGGGGATTAACAGAATAATTAGATTTTGACCATCTTCAGTTTGAGATTTATTTTGGACATTCAAATGAAGTTTATGAGTGGGCAATTGGGTGTACACTCAAGCACTAAGAAGAGGTCCATGTCAGAGTTAATTTCTAAATTACAAACTAATAGTATGCAACATAAAGGCAGAGTGTAGTACAGTCTAAAAAAAAAAAAAAAGCAATGATAAACCCCTGGACCATACAGAGACCTTATGAATAAAAATCCAGTGAGAAAACTGTGAAGAGTGGTAATTAAGGGAGAAAATTATTCCTATAGTGATTAAAAAAACAACAAAAAGAAAATGTTTCAAGGAAGAGGTTTAATTTTGATAAATATTGTTGATACTTTGTATAAGATATGAAGAAATGCTCTATGTCTTTGGGAGAATGAAGTTAACAGAAACCTTTGGTTAATACACAGTTTTATTGAATGCTAACTAATCAGTCTGTTGACTGGATTGAGGAGACAAAGGCTGATCAAGAGGTTGAGTGAATAAAACTATTACACAATTCTCTGTGTAGAAGAGTAGGAAAAGAGATGAATACTGGTAGCAGGAGGTTATATTGCAGGATTTTTAATAGGGGATACAAAAGTTTTTGATCAAGTCAGATTCTCAGTGAAACTTCAGTATGTTTTCATTTTTCTACAGTAACTGCTTAGAATTGGCATGGTTAGATCATCTTACAGGTATATATTTAACTTTTTAAGAAATGGTTAGTTTTCTGGGTGCCTGGGTGGCTCAGTCAGTTAAGCATCTGCCTTCTGCTCAGGTCATGATCCCAGGGTCCTGGGGTCGAGTCTCACATGGGCCTCCATACTGGGCAGAGAGCAGAGGGAGCCCTCTGCCTCTGTCTCTCATGAATACATAAATTAAACCTTTAAAAAAAATTAAAAAGAAATGGCTAGTTTTCCAAAAAGTCTATGCCATTTTACATTTGCACCAGCTGTGTATGAGCATTCCACTTGTACTTTTTCCATGCCAACACTTGATATCGGTATCATTGGATTATTGCAATGAATGCACAGTTGATTTATGTTTTTGATAGCTAGTGTTAGTATTTTGTATTAGCTATTAATATATTTTTGTTTATGAAGTACCTATATAAATTATATGCCCATTTTTTAATTTATCTTATGAGATTGAAATATTTATATTCTGGATTTAATACACTTTTCAGACACAGGAATCAGGATAGCTTTCGCTGTGTGGCTTAACTTTGAAAGGACTTTAAAAAAACATTTTTATTAAAATAAAGTCCAGCTTTCAAGTTTTTTTATGGTTCATGTTTTTCTGTTTATACTATTTAATAAATCTTTGGCAAACTAAGTTGTAAGTATTTACTTTTTTGGGAAATATAATTTTATAATTTTTTTTAAAGATTTTATTTCTTTATTTGACAGAGAGGAGAGAGATCACAAGTAGGCAGAGAGGCAGGCAGAGAGAGAGGGAAGCAGGCTCCCCGCCGAGCAGAGAGCCCGATGCGGGGCTCGATCTCAGGACCCTGAGATCATGACCTGAGCCAAAGGCAGAGGCTTTAACCCACTGAGCCACCCAGGCACCCCTAATTTTATAATTCTTAATACTTCAGGTCTATGATCCATCTTGAGATAATTTTGTGTGTATTGTGAAGCTTTATTTTAATTTTTTCCATATAGAAATATCAAGTTCCCAGCATGTTTGTTGAAAATCCTATGCTTTCCTCACTGAATTGCTGGATACTTTCCTCAAAATCAATTGTTTAGTTTTGGACTCTTACTATGTTTCGTTATCTATATTTGTCCCATCACCAATGTTTTACTGTATTGATTACTGAAGCTAATTTTTTTTGAACATACACTGAAACATATTAGTTCCAGGTGTACAATATAACATTTCAAAAAAAGTTGAATCTTTCTAAGGTTTTTAAATCAGGCAGTATACAGGGTTCTCTCACCTTTGTGAAGTTGGGTATGGTTCGAAGTTTAGAGCATATTTTTTAATACACAAAAGATTCTTTATGTCTTTTTAAAAATGATAACAATCTAGTCAAGTTTGCAGGCTGTGTTACTATGCCTTTAAATAACCAAGTGAGCTTGAAACCTCAATGAGAGTTAAGTAGTGTTGAAAAATAAAACTGCAATAAGGAGAGCATTAGCCATCCTTGGTCTATAGCTCGGTTCAGATATTGAGTTGACATAGAAGATAAATCAAGTAGGATTTTTGAAGTGTGGTTGATTTGAGCAAGTGGATGGATTTTTTTTTTTTTTTTGTGGAGGGAATATTTTTAATTTTTAAAATTTTGATAAAAATAACCAAATTTGCAATTTTACCCATTTAAGTGTAAAAGTCAGGGGCTTTAATTTACAATGTTGCACAATCATAACTAATTGTGAAACTTTTTCATCACCCTAAACATATGCAATAACCATTAAATGCTAATTCCTCACTCTGTCCTCACCCCAGTTTCTTGTAACCTTGAATCTACCCTATCTCCACGAATTCACACATTCTAGATATCTCATGTCAGTGGAATTATGCAATTTAGTCATTTTGTGACTGGTTCACTTCACTTGGCTTAATGCTTTCAAGGTTCACCCATGTTATAGCAAGTATCAAAACTTCATTCCTTTTTATGGTTAAATAATACTCTGCTGTATATAGATACACCACAGATTTTATATTTATATAGATACCATGCTTTGTTCATTCCACTCATTTGTTGATGGAATTGTGGCTGTTGCCACCTTGTAGCTATTATAAATACTACTGTAATGAACACTAGTGTACAAGTATCTGTTTGAGCCCCTATTTTAAATTCTTTTAGGTGTATTTAAAAGTAATACTACTGAGTCATATGATAATTCATGTTTAACTTTTTGAGGAGTCACCATACTACTTTCAACAGCAGCTGCACCACCTTACATTTGCATTATGTACAAGTGTTCCAGTTTGTCTACTTATTCAACAATACTTGCTATTTTTTTTAAAATAAGAGCCATCCTAGTCAGTATGATGTGGCATCTCATTATGGTTTGATTGTATTATGCTATTATTGAATTTCATTTCCCTAATGACTAACAATATTGAGCATATTTTCATATACTTACTGATCATACTTGTAGATACTGACCATACTTGTAAATCTTTTTTGGGCAAATGTCTATTCAAGTCCTTTGCTAATTTTTTAATTGGGTGGTCTTTTTGTTGTTGAGATGTTCTTTCTATATTCTGGATATTAAACTTTTAACAGATATATTTTCTCTCATTTTGAGGTTGTCTTTTCACTTTCTTGATAACGTCCTTTAGTGCAAACATGTTCTTAATTTTGATGAAGTCAAATTTATCTACTTTATCTTCATAAGCAACTAGCTTGTGTTTTTGGTGTCCTAAGAATATATTACCAAAGTCATGAAAATTTAGCCCTAAGTATGGTTCTAAGCATTTTATGATTTTACCTTTTATATTTGTTTTTCCATTTGAATTTTTGTATATGGCGTGATACAGGGTCCAACTTCCTTTTTTGTTATATGTGGAAATCCCCTTGTCCATCCCAGCACCATTTGTGGAAAAGACTTTTTACCTCTTTTTTTTTTTTTTTTTGAGAAACCGAGAGAGAAAACAGACAGGGAGGAGGAGGGTCAGAGAGAGAGAGGGAGAAGCAGACCCTCTGCTGAGCAGGGAGCGTGATGTGGGGCTTGATCCCAGGACCCTGACATCACAACCTGAGCTGAAGGCAGATGCTTACCTGACCCAGGTGCCCTGAGACTTTTTTCCCTCTTGAATGAACTTGGCACCCCTGTCACAAATCAACTGCCCATAGATGCATAGACCAATGAAACAGAATTGGGAATCCAGAAATAAACTATACATCTATCCTTATGCCAATACTATCCTATTTTGATTATTATAGCTTTGTAGTAAGTTTTGAAAGTGAGTCTTCCAACTCTGTTCTTTTTCAAGATTATTTTGGCCACTGGGGACCACTGGTAATCCCATATGAATTTGAGGATTAGTTTTTCCATTTCTTTAATAAAAGTTGCTTGAATTTAATCGCTATCAAAATTCTATCTATAAATTACCTTCGGTAGTTTTGGTAGCATATTTATACATCTGTCTGTTGAAGCCAGTCAATGGCTTTTTCTTAAATGCATTTTTTTGTAATTTACCAATTGGAGCAATATGAAGTTTTATGTTACATTACTTGGATCCAGAAAGAAATTGTAATTATCAAAACTAAGAAAAAATTTACTGAACAAACCTATTTATGGGAAAACATTTTTCATAAATTGATTTGCATTATGTCATAGTTTAGCAATGTTAGATTTATACTTTCAGTTGCCATTTTAAAAACGAAACATAGCTAACAGTATTTTTTTTTTTTTATGTTGAATTCTGTGCTGTATTTAAAAGGACCTCAACATTTGGTTTTTAGTGTGACAGAACAATTTTGAACTACTATAAAGGAAAGGTGTACCTCTCTATATAAGCAGAGAAGATTGATGGTTTTTACGTACAAGGTAATTCCTATTATAACCAAACATTTGAGTAGCATAGGGGCAGTATATTGTAAGTGGTGGTAGCATAGGCTCGAGAGTCAAACTTTCTACATTTCCTCCCAGCTTTACTATTCACAGGCTATGTATCTGCTTCAGTATTCTCAACTATAAAATGGCAATACTTATGACAAAGGCTTATGAAAATTATTTTATATTTGGATGTAATAAGTGTTCACTAAGAGTTAATTATATGCAATAGTTTATACCTTTATATATAATTATATGCAATAATTTATACCTTTATTTCACTTTACTATTTACAAAATGTTTTAACATTCTTAACCTTCTTTTACCTAATCCACTCTGAAATAGGAGATATTATTAGCTTCATTAATGATGAAACTAAAATTCACTGTGATACATTAAGGGCATATTAAAGATCAAAACATAAAATTTTAGATATACAAGATACGTAAGTTCTAGAGATCTGCTATACAACATTGTGCTTACAGTTAAGTTGTAGTTTAAAGTTTTTTTAAGAGGATAGATTTTGTGTTATCTGTTCTTACCAAAACTTAAATCAAACCCTATAAAACCAGATCTTATTAAAACCAAATAACTGTTGTCACACCTGTATTCTTTTCACCAGAACAAACTGCTTCTACTTTCTATTTAAAGTGAACAATAAGGACAATATAAAGTGAAATTATGTAATGTTGTAAGAGAAGAGAAATTGAAATAATGAATTTTAGTATATGTGCTGCCGAAGCGAGCACTGAAATAATGAATTTTTATAGCAATCTACAGAGAGTTAATTTCCTTTTTCTATGGTTCATATTTGTTTCTTCTGGTTTTCAGAAGAGAGAATGCGTATTACTCCTTGTAAAATTCATACAGTGGTTGGCAGTCAGCTGAATGTGGTATCATATTTAAAATTTGTACTATTCTTTTTTTTT
>CM052798.1:145158210-145171641 GCA_028533885.1 Nasua narica
TCAGTCGAAGCAACTTCTTCCTACAAACATCTCCAAAGGCAAGGGAAGCAAGGGTAAAAATGAACCACTGGGACTTCATCAAGATCAAAAGCTTTTGCACATCAAAGGAAACTGTCAACAGAACCAAAAGACAACTGACAGAATGGGAGAAGATACTCACAAATGACATATCAGATAAAGGGTTAGTATCCAAAATCTATAAAGAACTTCTCAAACTCAACATTCAAAGAACAAATAATCCAATCAAGAAATTTGTACTATTCTAATTTTATTATCCTAGGTGTTATAGGCCTAGATGCTAGCTCATCAATGCTTAGCTATGCCTTCATATTTGCCTTTTGTTTAAATAGATCTTGATTATTGACTTATATCTGAAGAAAATTTATCTTGTTCATTTTTGGAACCTCATAAGTAAAAATGAAACATTAATAGACATTGAGATTCAACAGTACAATTTAGAACATAAAATTCTTTAATAAACCTATTTTAACTTAGTGAATCAATTGTCTGGTTAGTAAATATTTGTCTATGTATGAATTTTACTATTATCATCCACTTCTGAAATCAAAGGCATTTAAAACATTTTGATTGATATTATGGCTTTGAATTAAATGAAGAGATAATGGAATTTGGGAAAGTGATTTCCACTGTCTTCAAACAGATGTCAATTGAAAGAAAACAGCACAAATACCATGTAATTGGAATAACAAACATTGAAGCATATAACACATGCACACGGAACTCACAGCTTAATAAGAAACATCTTTTGTGATATGACATTAAGTATAATCTTACTTATGGTACTATTTACATACTTACACCCAAATTAAACACGATACTGGAGATTTTAGCTATTGTGAAAAAAAGAATTGCTGATTTTCCTGAAATTCTAATTAGTTAACATAATGTTTAGATTGGTCATTAGTCACATAAGAGGTAGTAAATGCAATTCAATTAAACTATGATTCCTAAATTCAGGTGTTTAGTAGCTATTGAAAGCTCATTCTACCTCAAATATTATCCTAAATATTGAAAATGCAAATACTTAGAATAAGACCTTAAAATGGTATCTTGAGACTGATATTAAACTCAATAGGTACAACTGAAAAGAGTAATCAAGTTAGTTTGGTATAACTTGTTCTAGGAAAATCATCCTAGGTACTAATGAGAAGTTCATTTTGGAAATTCAGCTAAAATTACTGATAAACTTTAACAGACTTTATTTTTTAGAACAGTTTTAGGTTGACAGTAATATTGAGCCAAAGGTATGGAGAATTGTCAAACATTTTAGTCTATATTGTAAATTTCTTTATTTTCATGTTTTGAAAGCATTTATCTGCAGAATTTAATTACTTTCTTGTGCTACAAAATTCTTTCAACCAAAGCTAAATTGACTCCTAGTTTCAGTGAAGTTATAGGATGGCTTATTATTTTAATAAGTAATTAATGTTAGGAGAGGAGCAAGATGGCAGAGAAGTAGGAGACCCTGTTTCAACCGGTCCCTTGAATTGAGCTAAATATCTGCTAGAACACTCTGGACACCCATGAAATCAGCCTGAGATGTAAGATTATACACTCTGGATCTCTATGGGGGCAGAAAGTCATCAGTGGAGAGGTACAGTACAGAGGTACAGAGTGGGAGCACTCAGACTGATATCAGAAGATAAACAGAAGGGGGAGGGAGCAACCAGAAGCAACCTATAGGAAAGTAATACCCCAATATTTAAGTGCCCTGTGCTTGAGGACCAGCATTAACTTGGATTCTGTTTAAAAGCACTCAAAAAGAACAAGGTTTTTAGAAGCAATTGGTGGAATTGGGTGGCCACAGACATAGACCTAAGCCCATGGACTCAGGGTGGTAATAGCTGGCACCCACCAGTGCCTGAGAGAGCCCAGCAGGGGCTCCTGTCTGTGGTCCCTGAGCCTGCAGATTTCTGCTGCTTGGACCCCCACTGGGGCTGTGTGCACCCCTGCCTGTGCCTGAGAGAGCCTGGCATAGGCTCCTACCTGAGGTCCCTGGGCCCGCAGCCTTCCACAACCTGCACCCCTGGAGGGCATGGGTGTGGATTCCAGAAAGCAGTCCGGCAACCAGAGCCACCAGGATCAGGCTTGCCCAGATCAATATCGCTCGTGGGTTTTAGTGGCATGGGGGTGAAGAGAGAAGCGGGGAGCCTCGGGCAAGCCCTGAGACAGTGGCTAGGGATGTGCACCACCTGTGGGAGGTTGTGGTATTTAGTGGAGTTTGCAGAGGGGGTGTCTGTGTGTTCTGGACCATCCAGAGGGGAACAGACTGAGGCTTCTCTCTGAGGCAGAGGTCTGAGTGTTGACAGTTTACTTTGCACTAACCCTACAAAAAGCTGCAAAAAGCTGCCAAGGAGCAAAAACCTCCAGAGAACAAAAGCCTGAAAAAATGGTTTCCACAGAGCCCAGCCCCTTGATAGAGGCAAGATTGACTGAAAAACAAAGTGCAGGCCCCTCCCCTAGAAGACAAGCCAAAAGAACAAGAGGACAACAACCACAGGGTTCCCATAAAACTAAAACCCCAACATTGGGGAAAGCAATATATTAAGCTGCCGGTATTGCCCCAAAACCTGCATATTTCATAGATGCAACTTTTTAAAAGTTTGCTCTCACAATTCTTATTTTTTAACCTACTTATCAATACAACTAGATGCTTAAATCAACATATTGCATAATAACTTTTTAACTTCAACTTTTCATACATATATCTGTGTTTTTCTTTTTTTTTTAAAATATAGATAGATAGATATTAGCTTCAAGGTAATCTTTTTTCCCTATTCAATACTACCCCTATATATTAACCAGTTTTAATTTCCCTGTATCTCTGGAAAGTTAAGACCTTTAACAAAGATATCAAGATATACCCAGGAAGAACTGAAATAACCTTCCTCACCCACATTGAGGGTTTATAACCACCTTCCCATCTTACTCTTCTGTCAGTGCTTCTGTGTATTTTTTTTTGTTTTTGTACTATATAAATCTTATTCTTGGGGTTCATTTTGGCTGGGTTTCCTTTTTTTTTTCTTTCCTTTCCTTTTACTTTTGTCAGTCTTTGTTAATTTTTATTTATGTACCTTACAAATCTTACTTTTAGGGCTCACTTTGGGTTTTTTTTTCTTTTTTTCCTCTTTTTTCTTTCTTTTTGGTGGAGACTTCCAATTGCTCTGAAACTTTCCAAGGTGCACCTTGACTGGATTGTGGTTGATATATTCAGATATACATCCCCTCAACCACCTCTCACCAAGATGACTAGGAGGAGGAACACCCAATAGAGGAAAAATTCAGAGACTGTGACCTCTGCCACAGAACTCTTGGATATGGACATAAATAGTATGTCAGAGATACAGAAGGGCACTACATCATACTTAAAAAGTCTATACACCAAGAAGATCTAACAATTGTAAACATTTATGCCCCCAAAATGGGAGCAATTATATAAGCCAACTGTTAGTCTAAATAAAGAGTCATACAGATATGAATCCATTAATTGTAGGGGATCTTAACATGCCACTCTCAGCAACAGATAGATCATCTAAGCAGAAAATCAGCAAAGAAACAAGAGCTTTGAATGACACATTGGACCAGATGGACCTCACAGATATCTACAGAACATTTCACCCTAAAACAACAGAATACTCATTCCTCTTGAGTGCACATGGAACTTTTTCCAGAATAGGCCACATACTGGGTCACAAATCAGGGCTCAAATGATACAAAAATATTGAGATTATTCCCTGCATATCCTCAGACCATGATGCTTTGAAACTGGAACTCAACCACACCCACCCACCCCCCCCACCCCCCCACACACAAAAACTTTGGAAGGAATTCAAACACTTGGAAACTAAAGATCATCCGGCTCAAGAATGTTTGGATCAACGAGGAAATCAAAGAAGAACTTAAACAATTCATGGAAACCAATGAGAATAAAGACACATTGATCCAAAATATATGGGATGCGGCAAAGGCATTCCTTAAGGGGAAATACATAGCCATTCAAGCCTCACTCAAAAAAATTGAAAAATCCCAAACACACCAATTCTCTTTACACCTTAAAGAACTGGAAAATCGGGATGCCTGGGTGGCTCAGTGGGTTAAGCCTCTGCCTTTGGCTCAGGTCATGATCTCAGGGTCCTGGGATCAAACCCCGCATCGGGCTCTCTGCTCAGCAGGGAGCCTGCTTCCTCCTCTCTCTCTGCCTACTTGTGATCTCTCTTGTGAGATCTCTCTTGTGATCTCTTGTGTCAAATAAATAAATAAAATCTTAAAAAAAAAAAAAGAACTGGAAAATCAACAACAAATTAAGCCAACCCCACCTACAGGAAGGGAAATAAAGATTAGAGGAGAGACCAATGAGTTAGAAACTAGAGATGCTGTAGAATGCATCAATGAAAATAGAAGCTGGTTCTCCAAAAGAATTAATAAGATCAATAAACCACTAGCCAACCTAATCCAAAAGAAAAGACCCAAATTAATAAAATTATGAATGAAATGGGAGAGATCACCACTAACACCAAGGAAATAGAAATAATTATCAGAAATCATTATCAACAGTTATATGCCAATAATTTAAGCAACCTAAAAGAAATGAATGCATTCCTGGAAACCTATAAACTTCCAAGACTGAAATAGGAAGAAATTTACAATCTGAATAGCCCAGTATCTAGTAATGAGATTGAAGCAGTGATCAAAAACCTCCCAAAACCCAAGAGTCCAGGACCTGAAGGACTCCCTGGGGAATTCTACCAAACATTCAAAGAAGAAATAATACCTATTCTCCTGAAGCTGTTTCAAAATATAGAAAAAGAAGGAAAACCTCCAGACTCTTTCTATGAAGCCAGCATTACTTTGATCCCCAAACCAGGCAAAGACCCAATCAAAAAAATTCAGACCAATATCCCTGATGAATATGGATGCCCAGATCCTAAACAAGATATAGCTAATAGAATCCAACAGTACATTAAAACAATTATCCAGGGGTGCCTGGGTGACTCAGTGGGTTAAAGCCTCTACCTTCAGCTCAGGTCATGATCTCAGGGTCCTGGGATGGAGCCCCGCATTGGGCTGTCTGCTCAGCAGGGAGCCTCCTTCCCCCTCTCTCTCTGCCTACTTGTGATCTCTGTCAAATAAATAAATAAAATCTTAGAAAAAAAAAAAAGACTATTCACCATGATCAGGTGGTATTTAGCCCTGAGATGCAAGGGTGGTTCAACATTTACAAATCAATCAACGTGATAGAACAAATCAATAAGAAGAGAGAGAACCACATCGTCCACTCAACTGATGTAGAAAAAAGCATTTTACAAAATACAGAATCCTTTCCTGATTAAAACCCTTCAAAGTATATGAATACATGGAACATTCCTCAACTTAATAAAATTCATGAAAAACCCCAGCGAATATCATTCTCAATAGGAAAGGCTGACAGCCTTCCCATTGAGATCAGAACATGATAAGGATGCCCACTCTCGCCACTGTTGTTCAACATAGTACTAGAAGTCCTAGCAATAGCAATCAGACAACAAAAAGGAATAAAAGGTACTCAAATTAGCAAAGAAGTCAATCTCTCTCTCTTCACAGATGACATGATACTTTATATGGAAAGCCCAAAAGACTCCACCCAAACTACTAGAACTCATAAAGCAATTCAGTAATGTGACAGGATACAAAATCAATGCACAAAAATCATTTGCTTTCTTATACACTAACAATGAAACTCTAGAAGGGGAAATTAGACAGTCAATTCTATTTACTATAGCACCAAGAACCATAAGATACCAGGGAATAAACCTAGCCAAAGAGTTAAAGGATATGTACTCAAAAAAACTACAGAACACTCATGAAAGAAATTGAAGACACAAAAAGATGGAAAACCATTCCATCCTTATGGATTGGAAGAATAAACATTGTTAAAATGTCTATACTTCCCAGAGCAATCTATACTTTCAATGACATCCTAATCAAAATTCCACCAGCATTTTTCAAAGTGCTGGAACAAGCAATCCTAAAATTTGTATGGTACCAGAAAAGACCCCAAATCACTAAGGAAAAGTTGAAAAACCAACCTAGGGACATCACATTACCTGATTTCGAGCTTTACTACAAAGCTGTGGTCACCAAGTCAGCATGGTACTGGCACAAAAACAGATACATAGACCAGTGGAACAGAATAGAGAGCCTAGATATGGACCCGCAACTCTATGGTCAAATAATCTTTGACAAAACAGGAAAAAATATCCAGTGGAAAAAAGACAGTCTCTTCAATAAATGGTGCTGGAAAAATTGGACAGCTATGTATAGAAGAACAAAACTCAATCGTTCTCTGACACCATACACAAAGATAAACTCGAAATGGATGAAAGACCTAAATGTAAGGGAAGAATCCATCAAAATCCTAAAGGAGAACATAGGCAGTAACTTCTTCAACATCGACCGTAGCAACTTGTTTCAAAATATGCCTCCAAAGGCAAAGGAAACAAAAGCGAAAATGAACTTTTGGAACTTCATCAAGATAAAAACCTTCTGCACAGCAAAGAAAACAGTCAATGAAACAAAGAGGCAACCCATGGAATGGGAGAAGATATTCTCAAATGACACTACAAAGAGCTGATATCCAAGATCTATAAAGAACTCCTCAAACTCAACACCCATAAACAGATAATCACATCAAAAAATGGGCAGAAGATGATCAAGGTGACTTTACCTTTTTAAAGATTTTATTTGTTGGGCGCCTGGGTGGCTCAGTCGGTTAAGTGTCTGACTCTTGGTTCCTGCTCAGGTCGTGACCTCCGGGTCTTGAGATCAAGGCCCCAGTTGGGAGTCAGCCTCTTTCTCTTTCTCTCTCTCTCTCCCTCCCCCCTTCACGGCCCCCCATGTGCACTCTCTTTCTCTAAAATAAATAAAATTAAGAGAAAAAAGAAAAAAAAAAAAGATGGGCAGAAGACATGAACAGACACTTCTCCAAAGAAGACATACAGATGGCTAATAGACACATGAAAAAATGTTCATCATCATTAGCCATCAGGGGAATTAAAATCAAAACCACACTGAGATACCACCTTACACCAGTTAGAATGGCCAAAATTAACAGGACAGGAAACAACAAGTGTTGGAGAGGATGTGAAGAAAGAAGAACCCTCCCACTGTTGGTGGGAGTGCAAGTTGGTGCAGCCACTGTGGAAAACAGTGTGGAGATTCTTCAAAGATTTCATACCCAAATAAAAAATGTAATGGCAGAATTGAGACACATAGGAAATAAGAATAGAAGTGATAAAGTGTCAATTTACATAATATGAAAAGTTCTCCCAAAGTGAAAATAAAAATAAATAAAACAGAAAATAAATGGGTATAAAAAACAATTTTTTAGGCAGGTTAGTTGGTTCCTAAGGATGAAAGAACCATCTGAAAAGAAGCACTAGCCAGATTAAATTAAAAATAGCTTAAAAAAAAAAAGTCTCAGTGTTCACATAAAAGTTTCACCATAGGGAGTCTAGGGAAAAGAGAATGATTCATGTCACAGAGTAAGTTATCAATTATTAAAATCCTATTCTGGTGAAGTTGCTCTTTGGTGAGCATTAATGTGAGATACTAATATCTTCACACATTCCACCCTTCCAGAGAAGCCTATCCACATACTTCTTCCTCACCCCTTGTTCCCAAATTTGGAAACATGGAAATAAAGACCAACCAAATAAAAAAGCAAAGGCTTTTCTTGACCTTGCTATAGCAAAGGAGTCAGGCACCATGACTGGCATTTTGTCAGAGTCTCAAAGACGGGCATAAGAGAAAGCTCTTAGTGGAAAAAAAAAAAAAAAAAGGAAGGCTTCAGGTATGCACTGAATGGAAGTGGTTGGTATAGAGAAGCTGTAGATAGGATGCCCCCTTCTAGTTAGCCTATGTGATTGATTATGGATGCATATTTGGCTTTTTCTAGTTGGTACTAAGTTGAAAGCAGGGACAAACAATAGGAAAGCTGTCAATTATTAATTGAGTCCTGTTCATGTTAGTTCAATTGTTACAGAAATTATTGTTTAACTGCCTGGATTGTTACCAAAGGTAACAATCCTCCTCCCTGTAAATCTGGTTTATAGCAGGCTGGTTTCCTGAGCTGTTTATTGTAGAGAACAGGGCTGGTTTCCCAGGCAGATTTCTTCAGATCGTACATCAGAGTTCTCATGGTCTGACCAGTCTCCATTTATATATTCAGTTTCTCAGTACTGTTTTTGTCCCAAGTCCTGGACCATTACACCAAGACACTGACCACTATTACTGGGTTAGTGAAGATCATATCTCTGGCCATAACTACTTCCAGGCAAAATGTGTATCAGGTATACTACTCAAAACTCTCTTCAAGGAGGAGTTTCGCCATTTGCTTCCATCCTTCAAAATCACCCTAGAGAGCAGCTATAGTAGTACTGGTTTAATCCAATCTGTGAAGTTGCCAGCATAACGTGCAAACGTGTCTTTAAAAACACATCTATCTTTATTTTCTTCTGAAGTCAGTTGGTCACAGGGAATTCATCATGAGGCCACAAATGGTGTTATGAGGGGAAAACCACAACAGTAACAACAAAAATTTACAAAAGTAGGCAAATTAAGGCCACTTACTTATGTAATTTATTTGTGCTATCAGAGCTTGTTTGAGCCTAATTTCAAATATGCCACTCCCATTTGACATTGGAATGCTGCTGTGCACCCCAACCCTATGTCTCGGGTGTGTCAGAAAATACCCAATTCATTATGGTCAAGGATTACTCTCTACTACAAGCTAGAAGTCTATTGCATCTCACAAGGAGAAAAGTTACCTGGAAAGGATGGCATGGCCTTGCCTCAAAACTCTAAGGACTGTGACAGGATTCACCTTTAGACATTTGCCAGAAACTCCATATAGCATTAATTTCCACAGATATTCCAAGCACCACCAGATTTGCTGATCTTTTTGCCTAATGACTGAACAGTTTGTATGGGAGTTTGTTTTTATTGCAATCTTTTCTTATTCTGAGTCTTACTCAAAACAGGAAGCCTTGTATATTGTTTGGTAATTGGTTTGGAGTAGCACACTCGAATGAGGAAATATGTTGCTTCCAAAATCCGAAGAGATCCATTAAGCATTGTTACTGCTTTCTTCATAGTAGGGAGGCAGATACAGCAAATTGTCCTTCCCCTGAAATGGATAATTCAACCTTCCTGAGATAATTGGACACCTACAAATTTCACTAAGGTTTTAGACCTCTATATTTTTGGGATTTCCTTTCTGGTGTGTTTTCTTAATTCATCTAAAGTAGTCCCAACTTTCTACTCTTCTAATACAAGTAATATATTATCAGGGTAATGGACTGGCATGATAACCCATAGAATAGAGAGATGGTCAAGATCCCTGTGTACTATGTTAGGACTTAGAACTGGTGCATTGGTATGATTTTAAAATAATAGAGTAGATACAGGAAATTGTACTCCATGTGGTTTTTTTTAATCAGGCATAGTGAAAAAATTGTTCATGAAATTAATAACTGCATAATTGCATAACAGGTATTAAAGGGTGTGCTGATTTGCTCCAGCAATGAAACCATATTTGAAACAAAAACTGCAATTGTATCAACTATATAAGTTTATGATAATCCACGGTCATTCTCAAGGACCACATTTCTTCATCAGAGGCCAAGTAAGCGAGGTGAAGAGCTATGGTGGAAGTCAACATTCTTTCATCATTTTTGTTAACATTAATCTCTGTAGTGCATTTTGGAATGCAGTATAGAATTTACAGTTTTGATGGAGGCAGTGCTGGTAGCTCGCACTTGGTTTTTCTTGTCCTTATAATCTACATTCCATGGATCAGAAAAGCAACATGGGGATTTCATAAGTTTTGAATATGTTTTTCAAACTACACATTCGAGAATTAAGGAAATAACCACATGGTGGGTTCAAGAACTTCCATGAAATAGACCTGGCCAAAATTTTATTTCTTATGCTTCACATTTTTCATCTGAAAAGAAGTGGAGAGTGACAATAACCTCTACTTTAAAGTGTTGAGATATGAGAGGACAATAAGGGACATGGTTATCAAGTTCTGGCACTTAGAAACCCTTAAAAATATTACTTTCTATTTAATTTAAGGTCCATAAGAATAATTTTACTGTAGTGATAATTATCAGCAATACAATTGAAGTAGAAAAATTAAAGTTAAGTAATCGAGCCAATAACAAAGCTATTTTTCATTATAAAATTCTGAACTTATGGCTGGAGCTGGTGTCCGGACTGTTGATGGGGTTAATTCCCTTTCATAATACTTACTTGCACCCACCCAGCCCCGCCATCGCCCTGCAGCGCCACACTCCATCCCCCACCTCCTCCTCCTCCTCTTCCTCAGTAATGCAGGAGAGAGAAGAGAGGAAGAACAGAAATTCAAGGAGCAGAAAATTGACCCCTTTCCAAAAGGTAGGACATTTGGAAAGGTGAATACAAAGCCATGGGAAGAGAGACCGCGGTGGGGAGGGGCCAGCTCCCTGCAGCCCCAGAGCACAGAATTGGAATTTTTAGAGTCTGCTCCACTGAGGGACATCGCTCCAAAGGCTAAGCAGAGGGGTTAGCCCTCACGAGAACAGTGTGGTTTCAGGACCTGCGGGGTCACAAAGGGACCGGGGGTGTCTGAGTACGGCAGAGCTCACAGGTATCAGGTCAGAGAAGCTGGCGGCAGAGAAGGAGCCTCACAGTGCGCTATCAGCTTGGACGTACCTTACACCACGATCCGAGGCACAATTGGGCTGCAGCTCTTTGAGCAAGGACCCCACAGGAGGTAGCTCCAGAGAGACCCCTTCCTTCCTCTTCCGGGAGGAGTGGCGCAGGAGCGCGTAGCAGGAGCCTCAAATCTCAAGATCTCAAATACATAACCTAACCCTACGCTTAAAGGAGCTGGAGAAAGAACAACAGAGAAAGCCTAAACCCAGCAGAAGAAGAGAAATAATAAAGATTTCAATGAAATCTTTGAATAGCAGAAATCAATGAAATAGAAACCAAAAAACAGAAAGTAGATGGTTCATTGAAAAAGTTAATGAAATTGATAAACCCTTGGCCAGACTTATCATAAAGAAAAGAGAAAGGACCTAAATTAATAAAATCATGAATGAAAAAGGAGAAATCACAACCAACACCAAAGAAATACAAACAATTATAAGAACATATTATGAGCAACTATACGCCAGCAAATTAGACAATCTGGAAGAAATGGATGCATTCCTAGAGACACACAAACTACCAAAACTGAACTGGGAAGAAATAGAAAACTTGAATAGACCCATAACCAGTAAGGAGATTGAAACAGTCATGAAAAATCTCCCAATAAACAAGAGTCCAGGGCCAGATGGCTTCCCAGGGGAATTCTACCAAACATTTAAAGAAGAATTAATACCTGTACTCCTAAAATTGTTCCAAAAAATAGAAATGGAAGGGAAACTTCCAAACTCATTTTATGAGGCCAACATTACCTTGTTCCCAAAACTAGACAAAGACCCCATCAAAAAGGAGAATTACAGACGAATATCCTTGATGAACATGGACGTAAAAATTCTCACCAAAATACTAGCCAATTGGATCCAACAGTACATTAAAAGGATTATTCACCACGACCAAGTGGGATTTGTTCCTGGGCTGCAAGGTTGGTTCAACATCCACCTATCAATATGATACAATATATTAATAAAATAAAGAACAAGAACCATATGTACTCTCAATTGATGCTGAAAAAACATTTGACAAAATACAACATCATTTCTAGATCAAAACTCTTCACAATGTAGGCACAGAGGGTATATTACTCAACATCAAAGCCATGTATGAAAAACTCTCAGTGAATATCATTCTCAATGGGGAAAAGCTGAGAGCTTTTCCCCTGAGATCAGAAACACAGCAGGGATGTCCACTATCGCCACTGCTATTCAACATAGTACTAGAAGTCCTAGCCTCAGCAATCAGGCAACAAAAAGAAATAAAAGGCATCCAAATTGGTAGATAAGAAGTCAAACTCTCACCCTTTGCAGAAGATATGATATTTTATATGGAAAACCCAAAAGACTCCACTCCAAGACTGCTAGAACTCATACATGAATTCAGTAAAGTGTCACGATATAAAATCAATGCACAGAAATCAGTTGCATTTCTATACACCAACAGCAAAACAGAAGAAAGAGAAATTAAGGAGTCGATTCCATTTACAATTGCACCTAAAACCATAAGATACCTAGGAATAAACCTAACCAAAGAGGCAAAGAATCTGTACTCAGAAAACAACAATGTGCTCATGAAAGAAATTGAGGAAGATACAAAGATATGGAGAAACATTCCATGCTTATGGATTGGAAGAATAAATATTATGACAATGTTTATGCTGCCTAAAGCAATCTACACATTTAATGCAATCCCTATCAAAATGCCATCAATTTATTTCAAAGAAATGGACCAAATAATTCTAAAATTTATATGGAACCAGAAAAGACCACGAATAGCCAGAGGAATGTTGAAAAAGAAAACCAAAGTCGGCAGCATCACAATTCCAGACTTCAAGGTCTATTACAAAGCTGTGATCAAGACAGTGTGGTATTGGCACAAAAACATATAGATAAATAGAAGAGAATAGAGAGCCCAGAAATGGACCCCCAACTCTCTGGTCAACTAATCTTTGACAAGGCAGGAAAGAATATCCAATGGAAAAAAGTCTCTTCAACAAATGGTGTTGGGAAAACTGGACAATCACATGCAGAAGAATGAAACTGGACCATTTTCTTACACTGCAGACCAAAATAGACTCAAAATGGATCAAAGACCTTAATGTGATATAGGATTCCATCAAAATCCTGGAGGAGAACACAGGCAGCAATCTCTTTGACCTCAGCTGCAGCAACTTTTTCCTAGAAACATCTCCAAAGGCAAGGGAAGCAAGGGCAAAAATGAACTATTGGGACTTCATCAAGATCAAAATCTTTTGCAAAGCAAAGGAAACTGTCAACAAAACTGAAAGACAACTGACAAAATGGGAGAGGATATTCGCAAATGACATATCAAATAAAGGGCTAGTATCCAAATCTATATAGTACTTTTCAAACTCAACACCCAAAGAACAAATAATCCAATCTAGAAATGGGCAGAAGATATGAACAGACATTTCTGGAAAGAGGACATCCAAATGGCCAACAGACACATGAAAAAATGCTCACCATTTGGCATCAGAGAAATACAAATCAAGACCACAGTGAGATACCACCTCACACCAGTCAGAATCGTTAAAATTAGCAAGTCAGGAAACAACAGGTGTTTGCGAGGATGCGGACATAGGGGAACCCTCCTACATTGCTGGTGGGAATGCAAGCTGGTACAGCCACTCTGGAAAACAGTATGGAGGTTCTTCAAAATGTTGAAAAT
>CM052798.1:145171741-145196357 GCA_028533885.1 Nasua narica
CAAAGTACACAGCAAATAGAATTACAGCAAGAACAAAAACAGAAGATATAAGAATTAAAAAGGAGAAAACATCCTTGGGCTGGAATAAGATCAGATTCTATAGATTAAAAGGCTTCACTGAATTCCAAACAGGATAAATGAATAAAAGGGAAAAATAGGTATATTGGGATATAATTCTTTGACTCTAGGAGTAAAGGAAAAAAAATTGTATGCTTCAATAAATAACTACTTAGAGATAAAAGTAAGAAGAATCAGTTACAGGAGACCTTTTAATGCTTAACACTACAAGTTATAAAAGAGTAGAATATAGTCAACAAGTCACACACACAGTATAAAAATATACTTGTAAATATCAAAGAATTTGAGAAATAGAATGAAAGAATATAAAGAGAAATTAAATTCCATCTGACATCTCCTTCTAAGAAGAAATCCAGTATTTCTTTTGGTCAAATTCCTAAAACATATTCCTTTATTTCTGGGGTTGCAATGGTATTTCTTTCCCATTTCTTAATTTCACATTGAGCTATAGAATATTAAGATTTGCTTACCCAAAAAGAACATATCCCTGCCCCCATTTTTTTAATGCCCACCCAAAATACATAAAGCAAATGGGGAGAGTGTGCTTTCCCAAAAGAAGTTTGTACTGTTAGAAGGCAGAATAAAAAATAGGTCTATTTTCATGTCCACAAAGACTCAATATTACCAAGATGTCAATTCTTTCCAACTTAGTCTATATATCTAATGCAATCTCAAATAAAAATTGAAGCCATTTTGTGGATATATTAAACACACACACGCACACACTTGAGTTGAGACACAGACCTTGTACTCTTAAAAAACTGAATTCAAAGTGGATAATAGATCTAAATGTAAAAAATAAAACTATAAGACTAGGTGAACTTTATGAACTTTAGTTTTATATTTTACATATGACTAGGGACTGACTAGAATACTCCAGAGACTGGGGAAGCTGGTGGGCACCACCATCTTTACAATCTCCTTCGGTTTAACTCATGGTCAATAGTATTTCCTAGGAAGAAATTTGCACACATACCTGCTGTTCCATTTTTTTGACTGCCACCCAGGGGACACCCTTTGATTGCCAGGCTCTGGTGGTCAGTGGGGCTTATATTTTAGAACCCAAGACTATAACAGAAGGAAAAAAAAAAAAAGTTCACTAGCTATCCACTAGGGTGCAGCGCAGATGCACAGTGCAGATATAACAGACTTCCCAGAAAAGAAAATGAAACAATTCATAAGATGACAAGAGTTCATACTTTTAAATAATTACTTTAAACGTAAATAGACTAAGTATTCTAACTAAAAGACATAAAAAATTGAATGGATTTAAAAGAAAAAAAAAAAAAGACCCAATATTATGCTGTCTATAAGAGACTCACTTCAGCTTTAAGGAGGCACATAGCCTGAAAATGAAATGATAGAAAAAGATTCCATGTAAATGGAAACCTAAAGAAAGCTAGAGTAACTATACTTTTTT
The DNA here is from genome assembly GCA_028533885.1 of Nasua narica. Lineage (NCBI taxonomy): Eukaryota > Metazoa > Chordata > Mammalia > Carnivora > Procyonidae > Nasua > Nasua narica. The sequence continues at coordinate 145,173,240 of CM052798.1, forward strand.
AGAAAAAAAAGCATAAAATAAAGAATGTTAGACACAAAGAAGGTTATTATATAAAGATAAAGTGATGAGTCAAACTAGAGAATATAAAGATTTATAAATCTTTATGTATCCACCACAGGAGTACCTAAGTATATAAAGTGAACATTAACAAAGGGAGAATTACAAAACAATAAAATACTAGGGGGCTTTAATACCCACTTTCATCGATAGGTCGTCAGACAGAAAATCAGTATGGAAATAATGGACTTAACACATTAGACTGAGTAGAATTAAACATTTACAGAACATTGTATCTAAAAGCAGAAGCAGACACAATCTTCCAGAGCTCACATGGAACATTCTACAGCCTGAATTGTAGAGTAAACCATAGAACAAGTCAATAAATTTAAGAAGAATGGAATTATATTAACTATCTTTTCTGACCACCATGGTAGGAAACTAGAAATCAGTTACAAGAATGCAGGAAGATTCTCATAATGTGCAGATTAAACAAATTATAACTGAACAACCAATGAGTCAAAGAAGATATCTAAAGAGACATTTTTAAAAATTTCCAACAAATGAAAATGGAAATACAACATATTAAAACTTATGGAATGCAATGAAAGTAGTTCTAAAAGGGCAGTTCACAGGATAACCACCTACATTACGAAAAAAGAAATCTCAAACAACCTAACTTTACACCTCCAGCAAGTAGCAAAATAACAAAAAGACCAAAGTTAGAAAGAAGTAAATAGCAAAGATCAGAGTGGAAATAAAGTAAATAGAGACTCAAAAAAGACAAAAATCAATGAAGCTAGAATTTTTTTTCCTGAAAAGAAACAAATTTTGAGACTCACAAGGATTAAAAAAAGAGAGCATTTAAATAAATAAAATCAGAAATGAAAGGATATTAATACCAAAAATACAAAGAATCACAAGAGACTGCTATAAACAATTATATACCAACAAACTGGACAATGTACAAGAAATGGATAAATTCCTAGAAACATAGAACCTACCAAGACTGAATCATGAAGAAAAAGAAAATCTGGACAGACCAATTACTAGTAAAAAGATCGTATCAATAATCAAAACCTCCCAACAAACCCAGGCCCAGATGGTTTTGATGGTACATTCTACCAAAAATTTAAAGAATACCAATTCTTCTCAAACTCTCAAAAAAATAAGAAGAGGAGGAAACATTTTCGGATTCATTTTACAAAGACAGCATTACCATGATATCAAAATCAGAAGAACATTACAGGAAAAGAAATTTACAGACTGATATCCCTGATGTACATAGATGTAAAATCCTACAAAATATTAATAAGCAGAATTCTAATACTCAATAAGTATTGAAGGGGTCATACAACATGATCAAATGGAGTTTATCCAGGGATGCAAGGATAGTTCAACATCCAAAAATTAGTGTAATGCATCACATGGAGAGAAGAAAGAACAGAAACCATATGATCGTATCAGTAGATGCAGAAAAAGCATTTGACAAAATGTAACAAATTTATGATAAAAACTCTCAATAAAATGGTATAGAGGAAAAATATCTCAACATGATAAAGGCCATAACTGACAACCCTATGGCTAATATTATATGCAATGATGAAAAGCTGAAAGTTTTTCTTCTAAGATTAGGAACAAGACAAGGATTTCCATTCTTACCACTTTCATTCAACATAGCACTGGAAGTCCTGGCTAGAGGAATTACACAAGAAAAATAAATTACATCCAAGTTGGAAAAGAAGAAATAAACTATCTTCATTTATAGATGGCTTGATATTATATATAGAAAACCCTAAAGACTCCATTCAAAAACTGTTAGAATAAACAAATTCAATAAAGGTGCAAGATAAATAATAGATAAAAATCAGTTGCATTCCTATATATTAATAACGAACTATGAAAAGAAAATAATTTCATTTACAAATTCATCAAAAAAAGGGCGCCTGGATTGCTCAGTGGGTTAAAGCCTCTGCCTTCAGCTCAGGTCGTGATCTCAGGGTTCTGGGATCAAGCCCTGCATCGGGCTCTCTGTTCAGCAGTGAGCCTGCTTCCCCCTCTCTCTCTGCCTGCTTCTCTGCCTACCTGTGATCTCTCTCTCTCTGTCAAATAAATAAAATCTTAAAAAAAAAACCAAATTCATCAAAAAGAAAGTACCTAAGCAAAATTTAACTAAAAATGTGAAACACCTGGACATTGAAAACTGTAAGGTATTGAAAGAAATTGAAAAAGGCTCAAAAAAAAAAAAAAATGGAAAAGTATTCTGTGGTCATGGATTGAAAGAACAGTATTAAAATATCCACACTACCAAAGCAATCTACAGATTGAATGTAATTCCTATCAAAATTCCAAAGGCATTTTTCACAGAAATGAAACAAAAAGATTCCAAAAACTTGTACGGAACTATAGAAGGCACCAATTAGCCAAACCAATTTTGAGATAAAACAAAGCTGGAGACATTACACTTCCTGATTTCAAACTATATTACTAACCTACAGTAATGACATCAGCATGGTGTTGGCAAAAGAACCGATACATAAACTAATGAAACAGAATAGAGAGCCCAGACAAAAACCCACACACATATGATCAATTAATTTGCAACAAAGAAGCCAAGAATATATAATGCATAATGTTGATAAAATTAGATAGCCACATGCAAAAGAATGAAACTGGCCCATCTTACAACACACACAAGAACAAACTCAAAATGAATTTAAATCTTAAATATAAGACCTATATTCATAAAATTCATCAAATAAAACAGAGGGTTAGGGACTAACATAATAAAAAACAAAAAAACTGTACATGGTAAGCTCCTAGATGGTCTGAGCAATGTCTTTTTTTTTCTCTATATTTTATACCAAAACCAAAAGCAAATATAAAGAAGTGGGACTTTATCAAACTAAGAAGCTTCTATAGAGCAAAGGAATCCACCAACAAAATAAAAAGGCCACTTACAGAATTGGAGAAAACATTTGCGAATCATGTACCTTTCAAGGTGTTAGTACTCAAATTATATAATGACCTCACATAACTCAATAGAAAAAAAAACCAATGAAAATTGAGAAGCTCTAAATAGACATTTTTCTAAAGAAGACAAACAAACAACAGGTAGAGTACTGAACATTACTAATCATCAGGAAAATGCAAATCAAAACCACAATAAAATATCACCTTGCACCTTTTAAAGTGGTTACCACCGAAAAGACAGCAGTTAACAAAGGTTGGTGGGGCTGTGTTAAGAAGAAAACACTTATGCACTACTGGTGGGAAGGTAAATTGGCAGAGCCAATGTGGAAAATGGTATGAAGATTCCTCAAAAATGAAAAATGGAACTATCATGATTCAGCATTTATACTTTGGGTATTTGCAGGAAGCAAAATCATTGTCTTGAAAATATATCTGTGTCCCCATGTTCATTGCAGCATTATTTACAATAATGAAACCATAGAAACAAACTAAGTGTCTATCAACAGGGGAATGGATGGAGAAAATGAGATATTACATATGTATATATAATGGAATATTCTATGTATAACATACTGTGATATTAAAATATATAATGGGATATTACACAGTAATAAAAAGAAGGAAATCCTGTCATTTGTCACAATGTAGAAGGATTTTGAGGGCATCATGCTGTTACAGAAAGATTACGGTAGTATCTTACTTATATGTAAAAGAGCTCAAAAAGGTAGAATAGATTGGTGGTTGCAAGAGGTGGGGGCTGGTGGGTGAGCAAAATGTGTGAAGGTGGTCAAAGGTACAAACTTCAAGTTCTAGGATAAGCATATAATATAATGGGATGTTATGTACAATATGGTGACTGTATTTAACAATACTGCATTACATATTTTAAAGTTGTTAACAATAGTTCTTAAATTCTTGTGATAAGAGATTTGTATATGTAATGATGGATGTTAGTTTTTTGTGGTAATCATTCTGTACCACCTATCATATTGAATCATTAAGTTACACACCTAAAGCTAGTATGTTATGTCAATTATCTCAATAAAATATTAGATGTATTCAACATACATATACACATGTATACACACACACACACCCCAATAACAGTGAGGTATCACTATTCACCCCTATTGGTATGGCTAAAATTCAGAACACTGACCCCAAACCCTGTCAAGGATATGGAGCAACAGGCTAGGGGCACATTGATCTCATTCATTGGTGTTGGGAATACAAAATGACACCGCCATTTTGGAAGACCGTGTAGCAATTACTTAAAAACTATATTTTTACTATACAATCCACTAATCATGCTTCTTAGTATTTACCCAAGGGAAATGAAAATTTATGTTCACACCAAAACTTTCCCACAGTTGTTTATACCAGATTTATAATTGCCAGAACTTTGAATCAACCTAGATGTACTTCAGTAAGTGAGTGGATAAATTGTGGTACATCCAGACAAAGTAGCCTTATTCAGGCTAAGAAGAAATGAGTTAACGAGTCATGGAAAACACGGAGGAAAACGTAAATGAATATCGCTAAGTGAAAGAAGCTAGTCTGTAAAGACTACAAACTACTCTTCTAACTGTGTGATATTCTGGAAAAGACAAAACTATGTAAAAAACAAACAAACAAACAAACCAAAAAAACAGTAGTTGCCAAGGGTTGAGGAGGTAGGGGATGAATAGGTAGAACATAGATGGTTTTAGAGAAGTGAAAATACTCTGTAGAATACCATAATAATGGGTGCACATCATTACATATTTGTTCAAACCCATGGAAGGTCCAATACCAAGAGTTAATAATAATGGAATTATAGACATTGGGTGATTATGATGTGTCAATATTATCTATTGAAACAAATCTACCACTCTGATAGGAGATACTGATAATGGGAGAGGTTCCTCAGGTGAAAGTGAAGGCTCTACTCCTTTGCCTCAAAATTGCTGTAAAGTTAAAACTTCTATTAAAAATTGTCCAACTAAAAAAATTTATTAAGTGAAAAGTAGGTCCGTTACTTCTCAAACACTGTTAACAGACTAAAAGGGTGTTTTCTAAGATCTAAAAATTTTTTGGTTGGTGGAACACAATACACTTGGCAGTTGAATACGTGGAATGGACAGCTCCTTGTTACAGCTTCAGAAACAAGTATGCTGCCGTGGAGGCCCACACAGTGGTTTGTACCCTGAGACAGCTAACAGCGAACTGGAGCTGTAGGGTGCGGTTTGTGAATGCCAAGCAGGGTGGGATTAGCAGGTTTTGCTGGCAGGCTTCCTGTGGAGTGTTTAATTGGAATAATTTCACAGGCTCAGGGCTTAGGGGCTGTCCCTAGGTGTTTTGCACCTGGTCTTGAGGTAATCAGAACAGGTGCATGGTATGTCTTACACTGGAGTGTGAGAGCCTGATAAGGAAAGTGGTTGCCATGGTACCCAACCAACTGTTCAAATAGGGGAACTGACCTGCCTCAAGCCAGGGCCTTGAAAATGGATTAAGAGAGCATTTAAGAAATATCAAACTCTTTGGGGCACTTAAGTGGCTCAGTGGTTAAGCATCTGCCTTCTGCTTGGGTCATGATCCCAGGGTCCTGGGATTGAGCCCCACATCAGGCTCCCTGCTTGGTGGAAAGCCTGCTTCTCCCTCTCTGACTCCCCCTGCTTGTGTTCCCTCTCTTGTTGTGTCTCTGTCAAAGAAATAAAATCTTAAAAAAAAATCAAACTCCATTTAAAAATGCAAGCCAGACTTGCAGAACAAATTTACAAACATATCTGGTAAAGGACTCTCATCCCAGTGTACAGAATGCTCTTCAACTCAGCAAGGAGAGCAAAACATTAATAAAAAGAAAAATCTGCAAAAATTTGAATAAACACTTGTACAAAGAATATCTAAGATTTAGAAATAAGCACATTACAGGATATCCATTAGTCATTAGGAAAACGCTAAGTAAACCACAATGAACCATGCTCATTGGTATTTAATAGTATCTAACATCAACATCAAGTATTGGTGATGATCTAATAAAAGTAGAATTCACATTTTGCTAGTGAGAATACAAAATATCTTAGACACTTTGCAGAACACTTTATAGCAGTTTCTTATAAGATCCTTTAAAATCCTTTCCTAAAAACTACTCAAAGTAAATGAAAAAATATTTTTTCCCACAAAGATTTGTTTCTAATATTCCTAACAGCTTCTGCATAATATGCAGATGCTGGAAACAAATCTCATGCCAATCAATTTATGAAATAAATAGAAACATAACTCAGATTTGTCATCTAAAGATGAAAGTTTAAGTCATTTAATAACTGTCCAGTCAAATCACTGATCCCTCTTTTGCAATTTAGTTTCCTTCCACTTGTAAGAAAGTCAGTTTTGCACATGTATTCCTATATCTCACTAGATTTTATACTTTTTAAATAAAATACATGAGAGGTTTTGTAAACTACAGAACATTATAAAAATTAGTTACCATTACTTATTATCCTTTAATGTAGTAATTTTTCCTACTCCATCTTCGTATGACATTAGACGGTGCATACAACATGGTTTTTTGATCAATAAAAATGTGTTGAATGTACTTAAAGAGGTGATTGGGATCCTTATTTTTATATTTGAACTTTTCCCAAGTTGCAACATTTAATTTAGACACAACATGATAGCATTATCTTTGGGACAAAAGCTGAATAGTGACTAACAGTGAAATCTTGTTTTCCTATCGGTTTTACTCATCATCACATTTCCTCCAAGTGAACTATTTATTGAGTTTCAGCAGCACTGAGTGCCAAAGGACAATTAAATTGATCCTCAACAAATTACTAAGAAACACTTCCTTGATTTTAGTGTTTCCCTTTAATTGTGAAGCCATGGCAGCTCCACAAATAAATGGGTAGCTTAACAGACTCCATGGCTAATAATATGAAAAGCTCACATTACCTAATGTTGCTTCCAACATCTCTATTATCACTTTGGATGGAGCCAAAAATAGAAGGATAAAGACAAAAATAGTTGCTATATTCTTCACCACAAAGTACACTCAATCCTTTATAAATATACACGCACATTAATATATTAAACCCATGCTTTTAAAAGTTTTGTCCTATTCAATCACTTTGACATGAAGGATTTAGTCCTCATAAGCAGTTTGGAAAGCAGATGAGAAAATTTCATTTTATAGATAAGAAAACCAAGACTGAAGAGTAAATTATATATTTTTTCCTCTGGGGAGGGGGGTCCACAATTCAACTGTAATTTCAATTTCAACAAAAAACTAATTACTGAGAAATATGACCTAGTTTTCCAAAATCTAAGTATGAGCCACATGGAAGTATCTCCATATATAAAAATTTCAGCATTTTATCAGCAATGCCAACCACGTTTCTTAATTCATAACACTGAAAATAAGTTAAGTAATAATTACTCATTCTGAAAGCCTATGTTCCAAAAAGCATGTTAAGCAGTTTATATATTCAATCTCATTAATCCTTACAACAGCTCTGTAAAATAGGTACCATTACTCCCCGGTTACCTTCTACTCTGTGTGCTCCTTCATTCCATGATAAATTCTATGTATTAGCTTTCTAAAGCTGTCATGACCAAGTACCACAAACTTAGCAGCTTAAAAGAACACAAATTGATTGTCTTACAGTTTCTGAAGGTCCGAGGTCCCACTATGAAGGTTTTGGCAGGCCTTACACCTTCTCTTCTAAGGAAGAGTCTATTTCTTCGTGTTTTCTCCGACCAGTCTTCCCTAGTCACGTCTCCTAACCACAAGCCAGAAAGGATTTTCTGCTTTTAAAGATTCATGATTAGATTGGACCCACCTGGATAATCCAGGCTGCTTTTTCCCCATTTGTAGGCCTTTAACCTAACTAAATCTTCAAAGTCCTTCTTCCTATATAAGGCAGCATATTTACAGGTCTGAGGATTAAGTTGTGGACATCCTTTGGGGCCATTATTCTGCCTGCCACACCTGTATCATCAATTTTTTGGGACCAGTCCCATAGGCTCTAGCTAAACTGAAACTAAGCTTTTCTCTAAAGGCATTACTTTTCCTAAGTAAAATTCTTCACAAGTAAAATCTACTTCTCATGCTTTAAAAATACCAGAAGTAGGGCCTCTGTCAGCTTGGTTCCACACCACCAATTCCTGACCATTACTTTAAGTATCTATTCTTGGGGCACCTGAGTGGCTCAGTCTGTTAAGCACCTGACTCGGTTTCGGCTCAGGTCATGACCTCAGGGTCCTGAGATTGAACCCCACATGGAGCCTACTCAAGACTCTCTTTGTCCCTCGCCCTCTGCTCCTTCTTTCTTTCTCTCTCTGTCTCTAAATGAATGAATAAATAAATATATAAATAAAATACAGAGCATATCCTTATGAGTTTATTACCAAACAGATACAAAATTTCTATCCCCCTTTGTAATTTTATCTCCCAGTTATTAGGTTTACTAATCCACAGTAAACTTTTTTTCCTTGTTATTCATTACCATGGCATCATCCTCAACCTTGCATGTCAATCTCAAGGGTACTACCAACATGCTAATTGGTTATTTTTCCTTCTTTCCTGCTTGTTTTTGCCTTTTTATCTACATTAAAGAGAGAGTACAAATTTCCTGGTATGCGCACCAGTAAGCAGAAAGAATTAGAACATTTTTTCAGTTATTATTATGTCTCCTGATTCCCAAGGACTATGGTCAAGAAATAATTTATAAAATTATCAATTGGCACATTTTAAAAGGCAGATAGGACAAAAGAGAAAAAAGGATAAACTCTTGACAAAATGTTTCCATCAGAGTTCAAGGAAAGCATCTTTGAAGTTAGTCTTCTCCAACTGTTTCCATGCCACCACTTCTCCCTCCCCCCAGGGCCTAATTTGTTCTTTGTCCTGAGCCTGGGTCCCTATTTTCTGAGTGACTCTTTCAATAAATCTTGCTTTAGAAATCTCCAGCAGCTCCAAGGGAAAGCCACTCACATATATAGGAGTGGGTCTTGTTACTTAAATCCTTTTCCTCCTTTCCAATTCATTTACACAATTTGAGTGTGAATTTCTCTGACTTAGCTTTCCAAGTAGTGATGCCCTTTGTTACTAAAGTTCTGCCAATTAGTGTCAGGTGGAGAATAGGGTTTAGGGTGTTAGTGAAGGGGGAGGTAGTGGTAGGGGTGGAGTGAATTCTGGGACACTCCATTGAAATAGCCATGAATCCATATGCATTGTTATTCTCACCTGTAAGAGCTTAAACCAGAATTCCTTGATTAGTGCACTTAGCTCAAGCATACATAATACAAGGACAGAAAATCAGACAGAAGGAGACAAGGTTTAATCTAAATGCATGTGGAAGAAGGACAATTTTCCTAGTTTGACAAGTTGTCTACAATTTCTTGTGAAGAGAGTAATTCCCATTTCTGTATAACATATTGTTTGGTTTGCTTTCGTCCCTATAAAGTCTCTTATCAGAGTAACAAATGTAATAAATTACCTTTAATTAGGTTTCTCCTTGGTTACCACAGGAAAGGACCCTGCTATTTTCATTCTAATAAGGACAAGAGGAAAATATATTATTATACTTGGTTTTCCTTTGGATGCTGAGGACAGTATGGAGAAAAGATGGTCACATTACCCATATGTATGTTAGATTCTAATTTTTCTGCCTAATATTTACATCCTCTTATGCTGCAATTGTTAGGGATCTACAGCTGTGTAAGGACATTGTTCACCTGCAATCTGAACAACTTCACTGAATTTTCCATTTGCAAGTAAGTTTGCTCAGTATATTTTATATGAAAATAATTAAAGAAAATCACTGGGGTTCCTGGGTGGCTCAGTTGGTTGAGTGCCAGATTCTTGATTTCCACTGGGGTCATGACCTCAGGGTCATGAGATCCAGCCGATACCAACCTCAGTGCTCAACGAGGAGTCGGCTTCTCTCTCTCTGCGCCTCCTGACCAGCTGTGCATGCATGAGAGTGCTTTCTCTCTCTCCAATAAATAAATCTTGAAAAGAAAAGAAAAGAAAAGAAGAGAAAAGGAAAGAAAAGCAAAGAATGAAAAGAAAAAGAATAACGGATGACCTTCCCTTATTGCAGCTACCCCACAATTATTTTTTCTGCTTCTTACCTACATTTAGACCCAAAATCACTGACAAAGTTGCCCAAACTTTCCTGTCTGCATTACTCACTGATTATTTACTCTTATAAGACACTGAAATTGGGCTATGTCCCCATGATATACCAAAATATTCTTTCCTGGGTCACCATTGGTCTCCATGTTTTAAAACTAGTAGACATCTCAGCAGCTTTAAACCTCCTTTTAAAAATACTATTTTCTTTGTATCTCTTAACCCTTTCTCCTTATTGACCTTTTCCCTGGTGATTCCTTCTCAGGGTCTTTTTCAGATTTACTCTCTCCTACCGGTCTTTTAAGTGTTAGTCTTGTAATGCAGGCATGTTCTCTCCTCAGTCTACAACTCTTGCAGGATGACTGTACCACATAGATGATGTCAGTTGCCCCCGCTGCTCTAATGATTCCCAATTCAGTGTCTTCTATTCAGACTTCTTTGTTAAACTTAATTCTTATATTCAATTCCTTCTAGCTAACATTTACATAGGACCCTCTCAGGAATCTCATTCCTAGCAAGTCCAAAATAACTTTTTATTCCTATTTCACACCTAAAGCCTAATTTAAAAAACAAAACAGTGTATCCTTTGTAAAAAGTGATCCAAACTAATAGTAGGCATTATAATATTTTTGGACATATTTTGAATGTTTAAAATTGCTAATTGTTTTATTCCTCACAAAAACATATCCTTGAAATGATTGTCAGTTTATTAGGGAAACTTCCAACAATAGTATATTTGTAATGCAAACATCATTCAAGAAACCTTACAGTTCATGGAAAAATTGAACAAAATGAAAAATTCTGAAACCAGATATTTCTATTAAGTATAACATAGTGTTGCAAATTAGGTAGATGCATTATCAAAACTATTACTAGTACTGCAAGGTTTGTGGCTTCTTTAAGGAAATGATATTTTCCTGTACATGGATTTGTTCCACCCTATGTATTTTATTTCAACCTATCTAAAAATGCTGAGGACTTTGGTAAAGTATCCTAGCCTTCGGAGACACACAACCGTGAGTTCAAATCCTGTTTCTATTACCTGCTAGTCTATAATTATTAGAAATGTACTTAATTCTTCTTATCCAGATTCCTCATCCGTAAAATGAGGGCACTGATATTTAACCTACAAGCTTGATGTAAAGATCATGTCACCTCACTAATCTTGCCATGTATACAGCTAAGTGCATGTATCTGGAACTCAAAAAAAATGGAGACTGGGGGATCCTGGGTAGATCAGTCCATTAAGTCTCTGCCCTTGGCTCAGTTCATGATCCCAGGATCCTGGGATCAAACCCCACATACGGCTCTCTGTTCAGCCAGAAGTTTACTTGAGTCTGGTTCTACCTCACCCTCTGCTCCTCCCCTCTTCCCCCCTGTTCCTGCACTCATGCTCTCTCTCTCTCTTTCTCTCTCTCTATTGTACTCTCTCAAATAAATAAATAAAATCTTTTTTAAAAATGGAAAGTTATAAAGATTAATATCAAAAGATATTTATTTATTTGCCAGAGAGAGAGAGAGAGAGAGAGACAGAGCACAAGCAGGGAGAGCAGCAGACAGAGGGAGAGGGAGCAAGTCCCACTGAGCAAGGAGCCAGATGCGGCACTCGATCCCAGCACCCTAGGATCATGACCTGAGCCAAAGGCAGACGCTTAACCAACTGAGCCACGCAGGCATCCCATATCACTGAAAAGATTTAATTGGAAAATATTTTTTAAAAATTTAAAAAATTTTTATTTTATTTATTTTTTGGGGGGAGGGTTTTGGAGGGGAGGAGGTGGGGAAGGAGGGGAGTTTGGGGAAGGCTGGTGGTGGGTATTGGGGAGGGCACGTACTGCATGGAGCACTGGGTGTGGTGCATGAACAATTAATCTTGTAACACTGAAAAAATATAAACATATTTGGGGGAAAAATTAAAAAAAATTAAAAAAAAAATTTTTTACTTGGTTTTTCATGCATACATTGCTATATGGAGAGAAGAAATAAACAGCAAATATAAAATCTGATTCTTAAGTTTTATTTATAGTTTTAATTCTATGCAAATATATTTGCAATTATTTGTATCTTTTGAGTTTATATGTATAGTGTCTAATAAATGCTCCTGACTACTCAATACAGGGTATAATAAAAAATAAATAAATCAATAAGTACTGGAACTTATGGAAATGAACCCCAAACCAAACCAGTATATTATCCTCGAGAAACTTGGATTGATTACATTGAGTTATTATCCTGACTGTACTTGACTAAGCACCATCAACTTCTTCTCTAATGGTGGTATCTTTTCTCTCCCATTGTAACTACTCTTGTGAGAGTTACATTTTATGTGGCACATTTGTTACACAATGATTTTCTACAGCCATTTGTAGCAAACATTTTAAGTTACTCTTTTGCCTTTTATTCTTTAATTTTTGTTTTCTTTTTATCTTACCCTAATTAATAAAAAGTAAAAACAAGTCTGATATTTATTTAAAATAGCAATGGAGTAAGCTGGATAAACAATTAGAATCATATTCTTAAAAAAAACACTTGAAGGTTTTCTATTACAATTATCTAAATTTCTTTTAATTACTATAAGTGTTATTTTAGAGATTATCTTTGAATATATTTAATAGTGTAACACTATGCTATAGAGGTAATTTCTCAGAAGGATTTTTTTATATAACTATACCAAATAAAATTTGTATAAAATACTTGTAATCATTTAAAAATAGTTATTAATGATTATCAATTTCATGAGACATAATTTGGCATATTTGATTATTACAAAATAAAATTTTTAGGCCTCAATTCAGTTTAAGTAATAATGGAACTAATTATTTTAATTATCAACCTATGTTGACCATCTATTTAGTTTTATTGGAATTCATTCACAGATTATTTTATCTTCACATTATTCTGTATGGACATAAAGTTCTATATTTGTTAGTAATAAAATATTTCAAAAACTCATTTCATGTAACTTAAAAATTGTGAGAACATATCCACTTCTCTGGACAGTATCATCACAACAGTTACATTAATTAGCATTTTGTCATCAGCTTTTCTGAAAGCTAATATAAATAATTCTTATTTTTCTCAGATTCTTTACTTATCTAAAATGAAACTGATTAATTTGTGTTGGCATTTATAGGATTAGAAATCATTTAACAGAATAATTCATCATTTTGCTCCTCTATTTTTTTCAAAACTAGTTGTCAGGATAGTTTTATTAGTACTCACAATTATAACATAGCAGCGTCTTTCCCTAAAATATGAGAAGATATATTAAAAGGATAAAAATCAATGTAATTTTTATTTATAACAGTGATAAAGGTAATGTATTCAAAGCATTTTCAATAATAAAAATAATCTAGCTACATATATTAAAATATAAAATTCTAAAGAAACATGACTATTTTGATAATTTATTTAATTTAAAACTTGTTTAAAAAACAAGCCTTCATGCTGTCACTAATTTATTCAACATATGTTTTAAATTCTATTTGTCAGGCATTATGCTAGAGTCTGATATAGTAAGAGCAATTGAAAGCTAAATCCCCTCCCTCAGAGAGCTAACAACTCCTTTTAATATCAAAGACAGATTTTTTTAATCAGAGAACTTATTGATTAGATTTCATGTAAGTCAAACTTTTTTTCCATTTTGATGTTCATGGTGTCTTTTATATTTACATAATTGCAAACTTAAATTGTAACGTGAACTATCCATGATAAAATATAAATAATAGTCAAAACATATGTTTAGTTTCTTGCTGTATACTGTTGTAACCAAACTTTCAAATAAATCCAAAATAAGATTGTTAAATAATGAGTGATGACTGATTTTGATCATACATTGTAGCCAAACAAATCATATTGCCCTGGCTGAGTTTTTTGTTTTTTAAGATTTTATTTATTTATTTGACAGAGAGAGATCACAGATAGGGAGAGAAGCTGGCAGAGAGAGAGGGGGAAGCAGGCTCCCTGCTGAGTAGAGAGCCTGATGCAGGGCTCGATCTCAGGACCCTGAGATACTGAGCTGAGCCAAAGGCAGAGGCTTTAACCCACTGAGCCACCCAGGCGCCCTCTGGACGAGTTTTTTAAATACCTATCTAAAACTGCACGGACGATTAGGTAAAAAAAGGCAAAAAATTCTGTTAAGAGTTGTGGCCTGAAAACCTGACCCACCATTGCTTATGTTTGCAGGACTTAACCACCCAACTTCTCCACTTCCAGTTTGAGATTCCAGTTTAAACAGGGAGAATGGTGTGTTTTCAAACTTAGGCAATGAAGATTCTTTGTATTCGAAAGACTATTCCTTCATCTTAATGAATGGGGTATGCACATACACACTTGTCTACAAATCTTGAAAGCCCTTTTTCTTATATATTTCCTGGCTGAGAAAGGGGCTCAGAAAGTCTGATAATTCTTTGAAATGGCATTCATTTTGTGATTCTTCATTTATTAATATGCATTATTTTATTTGAAATCTAAGGTCTAATACTCGGTTGTTTTTCCTATGTCAAAACCGCCGTTTATAATTCTATGATATCCTTACTTGGTAACACATCTTATTTCATCCTGAGTCTCTCATCTTCTGATGGTACCTTTCTCCAGTTGCTATTCCTGATTTGCATAAAGATACCCCACTATGTTTATCATGATTTCAGTTTATTACTCCGAGGAATGAGCAGAGGCTGAAAAGGAGAATTGCTTCAACAGACTCCTCACTATATTTGCAATACTCTGGAGTGGTGATCACCCTGTGTCTGCTTAGACTTCCACTAACTGGGATCCATCTACTCCATTAAGGGCATTTCTGAGATGAGGAATATTCTTCTTACACATAGCCAAAGCCTACTTCCTTATGATATCAATGATTCATTCATTTATTTATCCAGTACATAATGAGCACCTTAGTATGCCCTGGACTCTATGAATAAAACAAAACAAGATACAATATCTGCCTTGAAAGCAATTTATTTTTTGCCTAATGGGAAAAGGCTAGAGTAGGATTTTGTTCTAATGAGGTAGTTGTGTAACCACACCTTCTTTCCTTTGTGGTTCTTTCCAGTTAATCCTTTGAATCTCTCATTAAACATCACTGCTTGACCCCTGAACCTAGGAACAGTCCTTTGTTACATGCGGGGGAAAAATCGTGTGCTGTTATTTTTGAGCCCATATCTCAGTGTTATAATTGTGGCTATATAATTCATCTCTCTACTCTGCTACAATCTAAGCCTCAGGAGATTAGAGACTGGTCTGCATACTTTATTTGCTTAGTATTGGTTCTACTTTTTTCAGCACATTATAACTGTATTACTGATTTATTTTATTATTATTTTTTTAGAGAGGAAGAGAGGGCGAGCAGCAAGGAAGGGCAGAGGGAGAGGGAAAGAAAAAATCTTAAGCAGGCTCCATGCCCAGCATGGAGTCAGGCCAGAGGCTCAATCTCATGACCCCGAGATCATGACCTGATCCAAAATCAAGAGTTGGATGCTTAACTGACAGCCACCCAGGTGCCCCAGCTATATTAATGATTTATTGTTGCATAACAAACTACTGCAAAATTAGAGGCTTAAACACCATATATTTATCTCACAGTTTCCATGGATTAGGAGTCTGGACATGACTTAGCTGATGTACAATCATTTTGGAACTTGTCTGTAAGGAAGGTGTCAACCAGGTCTCCAATCTCACGTAAAGCTTGGTGGCATCTTTTGAGTCTTTTATATTTGACAGAATCTAGTTCCTTGTAGTTTGTAGCTTTTAGAGGTTGGCCACCATTTTCTACCATATGATGCCTTCTACTGTACAACAGTTAGTTTCTTCAAGGCCAAAAGGAAAGTGTCTCGGTACTTCCTTTGACCTCTAGATTCTCTTTTAAAGGGTTATTCAGAGTTTAGCTAAGCTACTTCATGGTATTGCTGCTTTGGGACCTATATAATTTGGCCAAGTAGTCTGCAGTGATCTCACATTGACACTAGTCTCTTCAGTAAGCAAAAATAAGTTCTTAATAATAACTTCCTCAACGGTCCCTGTGAACAACAGTACCTTCTGCCTCCCAGTGCCTTCCCTTTATGTGTGCCTAGATAAGACCCTTATGTAGCTTACCAAAACAAAACTCTTAATTTGCATTTAATGAAACCAACCTTAGCATAGGAACCCCAAAGCACTCCATCTATGGACCTTATAAAAGGAATGTGCCCCAGGTCCTATTTCTCTCTGCTTGTACTCTTCCTTGACCTCCCCATGTGGCCCCTTGAGGCATACTGGGTATTTCATCCAGGACCTGTGAGTAATAAACTCCTTTGTTTCAGTCCCTTGCTTGGTCTGTGTTTGAACCAGTGCTCACCATCCAGCACCTTGTGCTCCACTGAATAAGTGTTAATTTGACAAATTCATAACAAGTGTTCAACTTATTAAGTTAGGCCCATCCAATTTCCCTTTTGATTAACTTAAAGACAACTTATTAGGAATCCTAATTATATCTATAAAGTCACTTCACCTTTGTGGTTAATCTTATACAACAATACAGAAACTGTATTTCTATGTATAGAGCAAATTTTACATTATTTTTAGAAATTATACCATAACATAGACTTAGAATAAACTAAAGTCTTGAATCCCATTCCTGGAAATTTCCTCAAGCTAGGTTTTTATGTTTATATTTGAGTAATTGGAATTTGGGAATTAGATATAAGAAATTGTATTATTTGCTTAAAATATTTTTTTCTGTGTGTACTTTTAGTTTGTATGCTATCCCTTTTAAATATTCTATCAGTTAAAACAAACTTCAGTATTTTCTCAAGGCTTCCTTTTTTTTTTTTTTTACTATTTCTGTACTTGTTTATTTGGACAGTTGTGAATTGCATAATATTAAGTTCAATTTCTTCTTTAAAAGTCATGTTAAAAGGTTTTGGAAGAAATATTGAGAAAACAGAACTATATTAAGCTCTTAGGAACTTCCCTCTATGTGAGCAAGGCATCATAACATTGCATGTTCTTATACCACAAGTGGAGAACAAGTTTTTCTACCTCTTTTCAAGTGCAACATGACAATATTGTCAAATGCTTTGTTGGTTGAATGTGTAATTCTAAGGTATAACATAGATCTAAAAACTTTCATGAGAACTTTAATGAAATTACTTTGGCATAATTTTTCCTAGGTAATGTTTCACAATTTATTCTCCACAGCAACAAATGGAGTGCACAGAGAGATCCTAAGCATACTTCTAGAATGCCTATTCAAGAAAACTGTTTTATCATTGATAAGTTTTTTTAAAGTAGTGTCCATGCCCAGTGTTGAGCCCAACATAGGACTTTAACTCACAACCCTGATCAAGACCTGAGCTGAGATCGAGTCAGGCTCTTAACAGAATGAGCCACCCAGACACCCCATCAGTGAATGTTTCAACCATGCTAGAAGGAATTCTTATGATTCTACACAGTGTCCAGAGGATTGAGAGAATAAGGGTAATGGGAAAGGGAGTAGTCGAGTAAACAAAATAACATTTGAAAAAAAAAACGTTTCATATTCATTGTGAACCCTCTTCTTTTTCTTGTAGTTTCTTGTGCATTTGAGCAAGTGAAATATAATCCAAGTAAGAAGTAGTTTATAAAGGAGAATTTACTTCATATACTTAACACAAGACAGACCCAATTATGTTTAGCAACATAATTACCTCAAGGACTCAGACTGTGTCTTCACTCTCCCCAAGACTGCCCTTTAGAAGTAGTGCAAGTCATCTGAGAGGGAGAAAAACCATGAGAGATTCTTAACTCTAGGAACAAACTAAGGGTTGCTGGAGGGGTGATGGGTGGGGAGATGGAGTAATTGGGTGATGGGCATTAAGGAGGGCCTGTGATGTGATAAGCACTGGGTGTTATACACAACTGATGAATTACTGAACTCTATATCTGAAACTAATGATGTACTACTACACGTTGGCTAATTGAATCTAAAAGAAAAAAAAAAAACTTCCTGGAAGTATCAGAAAAAAAAATGTAGTGCAAGATCGAGTGCCTGCTTAATCTTTCTTTTAATATGCATACATTACACTGGACATTGATAATGGTTATTTACATTATAGTCTATCCTTTCCAACACACTGTGATGTTATACTTATATAACTGGAATTGTACCATGTATCATATATTTTAGATTCACTTTTCTACTGGATTCCCGTCCATCTCATTATACCAATATCTTAATAATTCTTTCATTTTTAGACATAAAAACTATTCAAAAATTTTTAATTATTAGTGTACTATTATTACATTACCACTTTCAACCTCTTGTATATTGCTTATCTGATAATACTAGAGATATTGGGTAGAGCCCTATATGTAGGTATATTGATACATTAAAAAATGTTGATAATTTTAAGTAGCTCTCCTGTTCTTATTTATATGTACGATAAATTTTTTCTTTCCATATATAAATCTGAATAATTTTTATAAGCACTACACCCTGTCTTGAGACTGCTTTTATAGGACAACTTTGAGATAATTTTGACATCTAAAAATTATGTTTAAGGTGTACAACTTGATGCTTTGATATATGTGCACATTGTGAAAAGATGACCACAATCAAGCTAAATAACTTATACAACATCTCTACATATCTACCATTGTGTGTTTATGTATGCTGAGAGATTTAATTTGCAATCTATCTTCTTAGCAAATTTTAGCCATATAATACAGCAATATTAACTATTGTCACCATACTGTATATTAGATCTCCAGAACTCACCCCATCTCATATAACTGAATCTTTCTATCCTTTGAGCAACACCTCTCAATTTCCCTCTACCCCATGCCCTTGTCAACCACCATTCTTCTCTCTGCTTCTATGATTCTGACTATGTTAGATTCCACATATAACTAATATCATGCAGCATTTGTCTTTCTGTGTCTGGCTTATTTAGTTAGCATAATGTGCTCTAGGTTTATCCATGAGGTTCAAATGGCAGAATTTCCATTTTAGAACCAAATAATATTCCTTTATTCATTTGTTCACCACATGTTCTTTATCCATTTATCTATCAAGGAATATTTAAGCTTTTTACATATTTGACTATTGTGAATAATGATGCAATGAACACAGAAGTGCAGATATCTCTTTGAGATCCAGACTTTTTTTCCTTTGGATATATAGCCAGAAGCAGGATTGCTGGATCATATAATAGTTCTATTTTTAATTTTTTGTGGAACTGCCATACTGTTTTCCATAGTAGCTGAGACAGTTTTCATTCCCACCAACAGTATTGAAGGGTTCCTTTTCTCCATATCCTTGTCAGCATTTTTTATTTCTTGCCTTTGGGTAATAATCATCCTAACGTGTGAGATAATATTTTATTGTGGTTTTGACTTTCATTTCCTGATTAGTGATGTTGAGTACTTTTTCATATACTTGTTTGCCATTTGTATGTTTTTCTGGTGTGTTTTTTTGAGAAATATCTATTTAGAAACTTTGTCCTTTTAAAAATCAGTTTGTTGTTGTTATTATTGTTGCCTTGCTATTAAGTTGTACAGATTTCTTATATATTTTGGATATTAACCCCTTAACAGATATAATGTTTACAGATATTTTCTTCCATTCTGTGGTTTACTTTTTTGGTCAAGTTATGGAAGAAGTATATGGAATGTACATATCTTCATATAAAAATTACATATGACATATATGAAGATGTAGAACACATGAAACTCCAATACACTGCTCGTAGGAATAATGCAAAAAAGTACAGACATTTTGGAAAACCTTTTGGCAGTGTCTAATTAAGTTAAAAATAAATTTATCAAAAAACCTTGCAATCCCACTTCTAAATATTCATCCAAGAGAACAATTCAGATAAGTATCTGTACAAGAATATTTATAGCAGCCTTATTCACAGTCCCCTGAAACTATAAAAATCCCAGAAGTCTACTAACTGGTGAATATGTAAAAAAATTATGGTATAACCATCAATAAGATACTCTACAGCAACAAAAAGAAACAAACTACTCATAAATGCAAAACCATATGTGAATTTTATAAGCATTGGCCTTAATAAAAGAAGCCGAGGCCGATGCTACCTGTTATATGATTTCATTTATGTGATGTTCTAAGGAAAGATAAGTCACAGCAATAGAAATCAGATCAGTGGTTGCCAAAAAATAGGGGTAGAGAAAGATACTGCATCTAAAGGGATACTAAGAAATTTGGGGGCATGATGGAAATATTTTATAACTTGATTGTGTTGGTGACTATATTTCTATATACATTTGTCAAACTCTTGGAACTATACATAAGTTGGTGAATTTCACTATGTGCAAATTATAACTCAATGAATCTGATCCCCCCAAAAAGAAAAAAAAAAGTGTTTATATTTAATGAACATTTACTTAAAATATCAAGCCAATACAATCTAAACAATATAATCACATTAATGCACAATATAATGCACAAAACTCTTTTCTAATGCCTACTACGGAAGCTATGTAGAGTAATCATGAAGTTTAAAATTGACAATTCACCAATCTGTTTGCAAATCAAAAAGCAGAGCATTCTTTTGATGATGACAGAGCACACTTTTGTCTCACTCAATATTATCAAAGTTAATTAACATAATTATATTACCTTGAGTCATATAAAAATGAGATGTATATACATACCATATTTTTGCAGCCATGAAAAATGATAAACTAAAATTAGAATGTATGCACTTGAAAGTTCTGATGAGATTTAGAAAATTTATTTTGTCCTCTTTGTATGAATAGATGAAGTTATAAGGAAGAATTGAAGTTTATTTAAAATGTTGTCAAGAATTATATATTATTGATGAGAGTCTTATATTTAAAAATGGAATACTTATCTCAATAGTTTTTTTCATTTTTTTTCAATCTAAAAACTTTTAATCTTACAATTGAAGAATCTGCTAAGACCTTCAAAAATTTTTTTCTTGAACAAGTCAACATGTTAAAGAAAATATAAAAGCTGTTTGTAACATCTCATTATAATTTGAAGAAGCAACTAAAACTATTAACAGATGACTTAATTGTGGTAGATATTTTTTTATTATGGTAGATAATTTAATTATGGTAGATAATTTTACCATAGTATTTTGAGCTATATATACATATATATGTATTATGTACATATAAAAAGTCTCATATGAGTGATATTTGGAAGAGAAACAATAGGAAGATGTCAGGTTCATTCATGGAAAGCAGAAGAGTGAGTAACATACAAAGAGGAAATATCAAATGCTTGATAAAGAGAAGAGGATTTGGAAGAGAAATCATAGATTTTTTTAAGTCTATGCAATATCCCTGCATAGACTTGCAATATCCCTGAGAGTAGAATTAAATTCAATGATGAGTTAGATTTTTACTCAACATAGAGAATAACTTTCTACCTGACTAAAAATAAATGGATCATTCTATCAGTGGAAAATTTCCAGCAGACAGTGGAAGATAATCACATGCAAATAATAATGAGACATCCTGCAATTGCTGAGAGGTTAAACTAAGATGACTGCTTCCAATTGTAAGGATTTCTCTCTTTTTTTTCGATTTTAGTACCATATGCATACATGATGCAATATAAACAATACACAGATTCTTTCCACTGTAAAAAAACAAGGTAGAGAAAAATCCTATTATAAATGATAGATATTCAAAGATTTGGTTACATTGATATTTAAATCATATTCCCTAATTTCACAGGAGAGTAAAAGTTGGTCAAGTCCTGCTCATGTTTATTCAGTTAAAGTAATAACTAAGGGCTTATTATCTCTAGCTCAAAGCCAAATTTTACTTTTATCATTTCAAGAAAAAGTGCAGAGATTCTTACTATATTATGGATTTCCTCTTGACTTTCAATAATCGTGAAGAGCACTTATTTGATTAAAAAGTAATGGCCAGCTGCCAAAGCATTCTGCTGACAATTTATAAAGAAAGACCAAATTTATCTGGAAAAAAAATTGTTGCCTGGAGTCTTTTCCAAAGAATACATCACATGAATGTGGCAGAACTTCTGGTAAATAACACTAAACAAAGGAAGCTTGCATTGCTCTTACTCTCAAATTGAAATGGGATGTTAAGGTACAACAACCATCAAAGTAAACATATAACAAATATTCAGCACATCAAGCAGGAAGACATCCACTCCTCATAACAGAGATCACAAAGCCCACATGCACCAAATTTAGAGAACTAAGAAAGAAAAATCATTTTTAAAGATACAGAGAAAAAGGACATGGAAGAATAAAGGGTGACAATGGGTATTGTCATATTTTTTAAAGTTATAATACAAACATCATACTCTCTATCTAGAGAAGTTAGGCATGGTGTCCATGAAGAGGTAACTTTTAAACTATCTTTGAAGATAGTGTAGGATGTAATTTTACAAAAGGTTTTTCATTGGAGAACATCTAAAGTCACCTAAAAGACAGGTAATTTTATATGCATAGGTCCTAAAGTGAGAGGGAAGGAAATCTGTTGAATGCATAAAAAAAATCTAGAGGCAAAAGTGCAACAAAAATTAAAACACTGTAGCTTTGTCTTATTTTTTCCTCTGAAATCAATTTAAAAAGCACAAATCTTGGAGGGGGGGCAAGATGGCAGAGAAGTAAGAGATCCTGCAGCAACCTGTCCCCAAAAGTGAGCTGGAAATTGACCAGAACACGCTGAACACCCATGAAATCACCCTGAGGAGAAAGATTTCTCACTCTGGGATCTCTCCAAGAGCAGAAGACAGCAGTGGATAGGTAAAAGCAAAGTGGGAACACTGGAACTGATATCGGAGGATAAACAAAAGGGGGAAGGAGCCACCAGAAGCTAACCAAGGTCAGTAATACCCCAAAGGAAAGTGCCCGGTGGCGGGGGACCAGCATTAACGTAGAGTCCGTTAAAAACACTTAAAAAGGGAAAAAAAGTTCTGAGGAGTAACTAGTGGAAGGGGGTGGTCACGGGCACTGGCGCTTGGACCCACTCTCCCAGGAAGGAGCGCCCAAAGTGAGACTGGTGGAGGGATCCAGTCCACGATTCCTGAACCTGCAGTTTTCCGCTCTCTG
>CM052798.1:145196857-145243417 GCA_028533885.1 Nasua narica
GAAGAGACTGTCTTTTTTCCACTGGATTTTTTTGCCTGTTTTGTCAAAGATGATTTGACGATAGAGTTGTGGGTCCATCTCTGGGCTCTCTATTCTGTTCCACTGGTCTATGTGTCTGTTTTTGTGCCAGTACTATGCTGTCTTGGTGATCACAGCTTTTAGTAAAGTTCGAAATCAGGCAATGTGATGCCCCCAACTTTGTTTTTCTTTTTCAACAATTCCTTAGCAATTCAGGGTCTTTTCTGGTTTCATAAAATTTTAGGATTGTTTGTGAAACACAAAGATTTTTTATATTGACTTTAGGAAGAATTAGTGGAGGAAGTATAGGATTCAAAGATCCCATCCTACAGACTCAAAACCATTTTTCTTATATACCAGCCAAATTCTTTAATTTCTCTGCTAATATTTTTCCCCAAAATTTTTACTCTCCTTATTAAAGAAATATAATATTTTATTTTGTATAATAAAATTGATGGGAAACAAAAAGTCAAATATTAAAGAAACAAAGGGAAAATTAGTAAACCAGTAAATAAGTGGTCCAGTAAATAATTAAATAATTAAAAAGTAATTTAATCTGTGTCTCAAAATTTTATTGGTACCATTTAAATAAAAAAGAAGATTTTTTTTTTGCAATGCACTGAAGGCAGTTGTTTAAATTATAGCAGAAAGAAAATGATAAATGTAGTTTACTTGGTGAAAACATTTACTTAAATAACTTTATCACCATTCTTATACCAACCAGTTCAAAAGAAGTAAGCAGCAAACCAAAACAACTCTCACCATCTTATTGATTATCTGCAAAAGCCTCTGATTCTAAAGATATAAAATATTTAAGAGTGATGAGAGGGGTAATAATAGAAAAGATGTTATGACAAGATGATTATTTTGCCTTGGAGCAGGTTTAAAAATTTGTAACAGGTGTTTCACTGAAACTTTGGTAAATTTCTAACAGCAAACTGAATTTTCTGTTTTAATTTTTTTTACAAATAAAGTCTACTTTCCAAGAAAGAACACTAAAAACCAATTAATTTGTTTGCTTTAATATTTAAAGCTAATGATAAAAACATTGTTTGGTATTTGAGATATTCTGTATCCTTGCAACAAACCAAAAAGTTCACAAAAGAAAACTTTTCTTCTTTTGTGATAGTTAGAATAGCAAACCAGAATCAATGTATTCTACTTTTGTTTACATTAAGAAACATTCCATACAGATTAAGATATGAATTTTGTCAACTGTTTTTTTTTAAAGATTTTATTTATTTGACAGAGACAGTAAGAGAGGGAACACAAGCACGGGGAGTGGGAGAGGGATAAGCAGGCCTCCCACTGAGCAGGGAGCTGGATGCAGGGGGGGGGGGGCTCAAACCCAAGACCCCGGGATCATAACCTGAGGGGAAGGCAGAGGACTGAGCCACCCAGGTGCCCCTTGTCAACTCTTTTTAAATAGTTGGAGAAAGACATTCTTTAGTGTAAGTCTATTTTCTTGGAATTGAACTTTCCAGGATGTTAAGGGAGAGGATTGTTGAATTTTCTATAAATCTAAATAATCTCCACTATGGACGTATGTTAGCTAATTCCAGTGCTGTAATGAAATGAGGGTAGGCTTTAGGTGAGGGCATATTTAGGTTTATAACTTGGATATATCCTGTGTAACTGGGGGCATTTTATTTAGTTCCTCATTCCTTATGGTTCATTGTTTCCTCATTTCTTCAATAAGGGGAATGAATTAGCATACATTTGTAGCTAGTGGAAAATAAACTCAAAGAGATTTAAACAATAACAAAATTTATAATCTCACATTTAAAAAAATCCAAAAGTATGATGACTCCAGGTTTAGTAAATTCAGTGGCTCAAAGATAGTCAATTACCCACATTCGTTAAATCATCCTGCTTTGCTATCTCTAAAGTTTATATTTTATTTTTAGAACAATTCTTGGTTCAAATTGATTCCATATATTTCAGGTCATATTACCAGACAATATCCAAAGGTCAGTCACTTTCAACCTCAATCTTTCTCTCTGTCGCCATCTATGTGTCTACCTATCTATCTGTCATCTATCATTTCTTTTTCCTTCTTATTCCATTTCAAAAAGCATTCTAGCAGACCCTAATTTGCTAGCTTTTGCCAAGAATTTGGTAACACAACTTTTTTAAGTTGAGTTCTACTAAAGTGAATAAAATGACTGCAGTTGCTTTAAATTAATCATCTATAATAGTTAGAATATTAAGAATTAACAAAATTGTTTAAAAAAACTGACCATTGCATTGATTAATAAATGTTTCAATACTGAGGAAAACAAAGTACAGGATAAATACTAGCTGTTATTACATTTTCGTATGTATGTAAGAACTGCAAAGAAATTTGAATGATTCATTACCAGTTTTCATAGCAAATGTTAAAATTAATCCATGGTTTCTTAAAAAATTGGCTCCATCTATTTTAGTCCATATTCCTCCCCAATGTGGATCTCTTTTTAGCAACATTCTTTCAGAGTAGGAAGGCAAAATGAAACCTATTTTACTCTTGTTCATAGTGTTTTTATGACCTATCAACTAGAAAACCAATGTAACTGGCTGTGTAATTTTATAGAACTTTTGGTTTGGAACATTCTATCATAAATTGCACATAAAATTCTATTGGATTTTGTGAAGCCATATCCAGATTTTCACTTGTGGTTACCAGAATAAAATATTTAAGAAATATTTATCGGATTTTGAGAATAAAGTATTTTTTTAATTTATATTCTTCCTAATACATGACTACTATGCGTATTTATAAGCATTTATAGTTTAGTTTACATGAAAAATTAGCTCATACCTACCTACAATTCTAATTAGGTAGAGAATTTAATATGGGTAA
This sequence comes from Nasua narica, assembly GCA_028533885.1. Taxonomy (NCBI): domain Eukaryota; kingdom Metazoa; phylum Chordata; class Mammalia; order Carnivora; family Procyonidae; genus Nasua; species Nasua narica. Next base: position 145,199,718 of record CM052798.1, read on the forward strand.
GAAAGTGTCAATCCTACCTACCATTAGAACTAAAGACTAAAGATGTTCCTTATTAATAGCTTGACAAATAATTTTTGGATTAATGTCCCTGCACATCCTAAAATTTGGCAACATCTCAAAGCTTATGTCAATATTGCTTTCTTTTAAACACAGTGTATTTTAGGATACTTACATTATACAATTTTTTTTTCCTGCTGTACTCTTCTGAAAAGCATCCTGATATAAAAGAAAATGAGCTGGTTACTAGAAGCAAATTCTAAAAAATTATAGCTGGTATCATTGTATATGCCTCACTTTTGTATCTTGGTAAAATGGCTCTTAAAATGAATAGAGATGAAAATTGAGGAAAATCTTTTAATAGAAGTATGGGCAAATGAGAAGCTTACTCTATAGCATTGCTGTTTTCTCAACAAATTAAAGCATTATCATGTTCTTCTCCATTTATATGAATAAACGCATAAAGTGTATAAAAATATTCATAGGGAGAAATAAATTAGTTTTAGTGTATAATACCAACTCTCTTATTGATTCATATCTTACTTGACCAGTATAGCAATGGAAAAACCCAGTAGGGAGAAATATGTGTATTAGACTACCTTCCAAATAAAAGATGTGTAAATTATAAAAATCTCTTGCTTTACAGGAAACTTTTCTTTCTATATAGTCTGAAATAATCTATGAGCCTAATTTTCTCAGGCTAATCCCAGAGTGGAACCCAAAAATTATTTATATTTTGAGAATCATAATTATTGGCATATTTTCTTATTTATTTGCTTCAAAGGAACAAAAGGTAGGCTGGCAACATACCTTTCAGTATTAACACTAGAAGCCAGAAAACAACAGAATGCTATGTTTACTATGCTAAAAGAAAATTACCAAAAGTAGAGAATCCTATCCTTTTTGAAAGAACTCATCAAAAATTAAGGTTAAACAAAAATTATATTCAGAATAAAGTTATTTGCCATAAGTAGAATTTCCTTAAATAAATTCTAAGGAACACACTTGTGACATAAAGAGACATCCATTAAAGCTGTAAGATGCAAGAAGGAATGAAGAACAAACAAAATTGTATATAGGTGATACATATAAATAAAAACTAACCACATAAAAGATTCATTGTAATAATGATACATAATTGGGTTAAAATAAATGAGGTGACATTAAAATCACAATAACATAGTAAGCCTGACAATTCATAAATGTGTTTTCAATGTTAAAATGTTCTTAATCACTTGCATTACCTAGGAGAAGGAAAGAAACTATTTTGTAACTTTAAACTCATATAAATTAAACATGCAAATTATAAGTTCTTGGATAATCATAAAAATGATTTTGTTTTTAAAGTATAAAGAATGACTTCTGGTATTGTTTGAACTCAAATCTCTTTCTTTTTTTATTTTATTTTTTAATTAAAAATTTTTTTATTTATTTGAGAGAGAAAGTGATCATGCGCTCCAGAGAGAAAGTGAGAGAGAGAGCAAGAACGGGGTGAAGGCCAGAGGGAGAAGCAGACTCCCTGCCAAGCAGGAAACCTGATGGGGGACTCGATCAGAAGGCAGATGCTTAACTAACTGACCCACCCAGGTGCCCCTCAAATCTCTTTCTTGCTCATACCTTGTTCTGCTCCTATTGCAGGGGAGATAACATCTATAGGGATTATCTGTCAACTTGCTGTTGGATTCAGCCAATGGAAGTTACTAATAAGAGTTTATGAACAGGAGGGAATGTAGCCTGGGGGATCTCTCTTCCTTTCTCTCTGACCCAGGCAATATATTTGGAAGCAGCTGAGTCCCCCTTATGGTTCTAACCTCACCAGAGTGACTGATAGAGACCCAGCTTCCCCAGGATAACCCTAGCCCTGGTGCCAGTAGCACTACGTCCTACATTCGCATCTCTAGCCTAGGTATGGTGAATTCCAGTTTGCCATACTTTCTGCTCTTTGGCCTCAGATATTTAATTGTTTGGGTATTCTGAATCAATTTTACCTTTAAAAAAGTATGAGGAGGATTGTTTTCTATATCCAAGTTGAAGTTGAATTCATAGAAGACATATAGAATAATACAGAAATAATTAATTGGCATTTCAGTCCAATAATTAAGAATAGTACTATCCAGTTACACATTCTAGATAAAATATTTAACAGAAATACTATATAATGGCATGACAGAATGCCTCAAAATAGACCAAAACTAGGGAGCATTTGACCCTTGAAAGAAAGCACACTAGATAAGATCTACCTCTGTGTGGCTTTTTCCTGAGGACACTCCTGAGACTGAACAACATGGGTCAAGCCAGAGGACCGTGGCTTGTAGTATCAGAGTTTAGGGCTGCCAAATCAGCTGGAAATTAAAGGAGGAAATCCTGGGAAGGCCTTCGAGCAGGGGAAGCCCCCAAATCTTTGTATAAACTCCTCTGATCCCTGGTTGAACCCTGAATTGCATGTGTATCAGGGAGACACCAGTGCACCCAGAAGAAATGGACCGGATGGACTGAGTGAATTTTAGTGAACATGAAGTGCAATATAGGTCAGTGTTTAAATCTAAATAAGTTATAAGGATTTAGTAAACACCCACCATCACACAAACACATTTTAACAAAACATAAAACCAAATTACCATAGGACCTAATTGACCAGTGAACAATTTTACTATTTGCTGGGAGAAGTCAACACTAATAAATGAGAAATACCAGACCCGAAAGTCTCTATAATGTACAGTCCACGATGAATAAATGATAAAAAATTACTTAGTCAACAGGCAACAGTTATACATTTTATTTCATTGGACTTTGCTGTATCTCCTGGTGGAAGGATTCCTCCGTGGGAGAGTAAGACATCAAACTCTGCAGAGCCCAAATTAGTGAAGCCACTTTTACTTCTACCTCCTCGTTTCCAGACCCATGTATTTTTCCTACTGGAATACAATACCATAGATTGTTCTTTGGCTCAATGTGTAAATTGCTTCCTGGGGGACGATACCCCATCTGAGCTGGTACTTCCACTTTACCTCCAACAGGCTATTCCAATGCTCTATTAAGCCACCAGGTTCAGGTAAAATGACCAGAGTATCCCATGCTCATTGGCTCACTTCATACCCCTGTATGAGGGGTCCTCTGGATGGATGTGATGTATGTGATATTATGTGAGATCCCATCCCACTGGACACTTTTTAAACTTGCAGACAGTGGCACTGGCTAAGGCTCTGCAGATAGGAAAGGCAAACTCATACTATTTCTGTGAGAACAGATTACTGGTGTTTACTTATGTGCAGCCTTTTTGTCTTTGCTTCAAACCTCTTCCCTTAGATTTTCTGATCTTTTATTCCTAGGCTAAGCCATCCAGTACTGCACACGATTCCATATATAATCTAAACTTAGGCCACTTTCCTTTGTGAGCTTCTCTAAACCAAGTGGATAGCCATTTGAAAGGTACTCTTGTCAATTGTATAGTTGATTGTTTAGAGCCATATAATTAATGTATTGATAGGTTTATCTGTTTTCACTTTTATGCTAAGTGTTATGAATTTGCAGACACTTTAGTAATTAAGTTAACAGGAAGAAAAATGCCAAGAAATAAACTTGGTAATACCTTTTGTCCTGTGGTTGAGACTATGAGTTCACTTCATAAGGGAACAATGGACTTGATCTTTATTAGTACATATAAATCATACTCCTTTTTAGTTTGAGAAGAGGTAGCAGGAGAAAACCTTTTCCTTGCTGAGATTTAAATAGGCACTCTTATCTCTCAATGAAATAAGATGGAAAGTAATTATAGATTTTATTTTGTCCATGGATAGCCTTTCATGTATAGAAGAAGCAAATGATGATCGCCTAAAAATAAATTAGCAAAATTAGCAAAAATACATGGAAACATATCAGTCAAGGGGACAAGTTAAGCAGAAGGACACAAGAGCCAGGAGCAGCTATCAGCAGCATAATGACGTGCGAGACCTATAGACAATATTACAGGGGCCAGTGCAGACGCTTAATGAAGCTGCCAAGGAACCACCTGTTGCTGTGGGTAACTGTGGTTCACAGCTTGGCATCTGGGTCAGTGTTGGCCATATGATCAGTCAAATGACTGAGGGTTTTAATGTGGTAGGGAAAATGGCACCTTTCCATCACTGCAGTCACCTTTAAAAGATTTTTTGTCACCTTTAAAATGATTTTTTTCAAAGGCTGCTTGCCATCCCTACTGAATGATGTCAGTGCTTCAAATATTTTTATAGATGACAACTCAGGATGAATTAAAGTATTTTTACTACTTAAATACTTTTTAAAAACCATCAATATTTATTTTGGTCCTATAAAATTATATATAAATAGAGATATGTTAAAATATTTTCATAATATTAAAGAAAATTTTTAAATTTGCTGTAAAATTTAGCTATCATCATGGTTCCTTTCAAATATAACCTAATTGCAACGTTTGTAGTACTCAGTTAAGGAGCCGGTCACACCTCCTACTTTTTGCACAGGAAATCCAAAATAGAGTGGATATCAGAAATCTTGGAGTCTTGTTTGGATTTAATATCTTAAATGACTCATTCAATTCCCTTGAGTCTTACTTTCTTATTTCTCAAAAGTGAGATAAAATGTTGAATTCTGCCTGCACCCATCAGGTGTTTAGGAGCACTTACCTAATACAAAAGATATTATTTTTATTTCATCATCATACTTAGCTTACAATGTAGGCTGGTCAATGTGTGTCCACCATTTTAAAGGCCTAAGCCTAGAAAACTTATTTGTCTTGCTCAGTATTACACATATTTTTAAAATTTGTTTTGCTTAATATTATACAGTTTTTTATTTGTCTTGCTTAATATTACATAGGTTTTTTATAATTTCTTTGTTTTGCCTAATATTACACAGTTTTTATGACATGGAGGACAGAATGCAATGTGGGATTCATCATGCAGTTGAGTAGTTTCCCTGACACATCCATGGTATCTCTATAAACTCAGAAGTTACTAGAAAATAGAAGATATTACCTTTTTTTGTTAATTATACAAATGTCAATATTCTGTGTCCATTTTATAAAATAAGTTTTTTTTTTTCTTTTTAAAGCAAATTCAACTAAGATTAGTATTAGAGTCAATCACCCTACAGGGATGGAATAGACCAAGTTCTCAACTAGAGAATTGACCAGATAAGATTTCTGATTCTGAAAGGGAGATATGTTGTCAAGTTTAGAGAGGTGACCGAAAACAAGAGAAATAAGCATGCAAAGGAAATATGAGTAGTCAGGGTCAAGCATCTGGAATCAGGATCCCAATTTGAATGATTCACATAATATTCCTGAGCATCCCATTCAAGACAGCTGGACAAAAGACATGTTAAGAGGTACACATATTTGAAATAAAGATCTCTATTCAAAACTAGAACAATTTCAGCAAGATCTCTGTCAATATATTTGAATAAAAAGTATTTTTTTCTCTTTTTGTGAAAACAAACAAACAAAAAAATTGACCATTCTTTTGTGAAACACTTTTGTGAAATCTGCAGGAGGAACTCTATCATATTTTTTACCTCTGAGAAACCACCTGCATATTTCTGTAGTTATATGTAGAAATAGTGCCATAATGCATGAGTCACTCATTTGAGTGCTAAACAAGTCATATTCAATATGTGTTTCCTGGAAACAAAAATCCAAACTGTTTTCATTTCAAATGTGTTAAAAAAAAATCTGAACTATCACAATGTAGAACTTGTATATTTTATGTAATAAAAATAGATCAAGGAAATTTGTCAGAGCTTATATTCCAAATCAGAAAATGAATTTGATATATCCATTTCTAAATAAGTTGAAAAAAATTTAAATAAGAAGCACACACATTAGAAAGGAAAAGTAAATTGGATTAAGCTGTCTTCTAGATTAAGCATCTCCATAGTTCCATTTCTGGAAATCAACTCTACAGATATAGCCACTATGGAAAACCATTAGACTCTTAGCTATGGAGAACAAACTGAGAGTTGATGGAGGGGAGGTGGGTGGGGGGATAGGCTAAATGGGTGATGGGTTGTGAAGAGGCACTTGTGTTGAGCACTGGGTGTTATGTGTAAGTGACTAATCACTAAATTCTACTCTTGAAACTAATATTACACTATATGTTAACTAACTAGAATTTAATAAAAATTTGAAAAAAGTTTATTAGTACAACATTATAGATAAGATGAAAAGACAGAAAGCAATGCAGTATTTAAAATGAATTACATATGTGTGTGCATATATATAGTAATATCACAAAGTAAATATATGATATATAAATATATTAATATATAATATATGTAAATATATATTTATATACATATATAACATAACCATATTCATAAATATAAATTTATAAATATTAAATTTTTTAAAAATATAAATACATATATATTTGCTGCCATAGGCCATATATCTCACTGTTATACTTCAAAAAGTTCACTCATGGGGCTCCTGGGTGGCTCAGTGGATTAAAGCTTTGCCTTTGGCTCAGGTCATGATCTCGGGGTCCTGGGATCGAGCCCCGCATCGGGCTCTCTGTTCAGCGCGAGCCTGCTTCCCCCTCTCTCTCTGCCTGCCTCTCTGCCTACTTGTGATCTCTCTCTCTCTGTCAAACAAATAAATGAAATCTTTAAAAAAAAGTTCAATCATAAACACTGCTATTATATAGAAAGAAGCCCATGTGATAGACCAAATGAGGCTATGTTTACTGATTCAATATGTGTTGAACCCCAAAGAATATAGTTCACAACTGATTAGGACCCAATAATGAACTCAGTAAATTTTAACTGTTTCTTCTTGTTCACTGATCTCAATCATGATCTGGGCATTTTAATAAATGTACTAGGAACTGTAGGAAAGGGGTCATAAATCTCAATCCAGTTCTCTCCCAGGTATCCACTTAACTCTAAATTTTGTACTTTAAAATTACCCTTCACAGCAAAACATATATAGATGGACCAGCCATAGTTTGGCCAAAATCCTGCCTTATCACTGACATAAAAAGCAAAACATTATTTGGCAAATATATTGATAGACATTCTGTAATATTTTATATTACTGATCCCAAAATTTATTAGGAACATCCTTTTTCTTCTTGTTGAGCTTGAAGAATAATAATTCATCAGGAATATGAGCGATACCCAGTAAGGCAGAAAAGATTGTCCCACTGTTTTTATAACAAGTTCCAACTAAGCATCTGAATCTCATGTTTTACAGAAAATATGATTTATATTATTTAAAATCTGATCAAGTAAGTCAGTATTATTCAATTTTTTTTCTAAGTCATATTGGTAATGACACTTTATAATGATGATCGACAAAACAGGTACTTGGAAAGAGAAGGCTGAACTATAATAAGTATTCCACAACAACAAAGGAAGTTAATATTTTAACCTCGGCTTAACTATATTTCATGATTTGATTAATCAAACATTTTAATATTCACTCTGCATTTCACATATGTTACTGAACCACTTAAAGTGTTCATGGACTTCGGAATGGAAAAGTTATCATTTAGAGTGAATTATCCCATATATGGTTAGAGATATGTTATTTCTGGATGACATAGGGTCATTTAAGGGGAAAAAAATAATCCATTTTTATTAGGTCAGCATTTCACATTAGATTTTTTTTATCACTGATAGGACAAAATGAATGTCAACAAACTTTAAATATCAAGACACACATCATCAATGAAACATAAAGAAAAATAAATTCACGTTGTAAAAAGTTATTGTCCATTATTGAGGCACACAAGTATTGGAGAAAAAAAATTATTCAGTGATATAGTCATATTTATCAGAATTCAATTTAGAGGTGGCTTTTTAGAAAATTAATTCTTATCAAGAGGCATGTTTACATTTACAACAGATGAAAAACACATCTCATTCATTAAAAGTAACAATGATAAATATCCTCATTTGCTCATTGGAAGTACATAATCTGATTAGTGCTATGAATTAATTAGTCTATAAAATTAGAAGTTTGTGGTAATGTCAAGTAGATGTAAGTAAATAAATGAATGAATGGATAGAACTAATCAATTTCAATGTGGGATGTTGCCTGAGAGACATACAACAATTTTAGTTCTATAGAGAGTACCTCGTTATGGTGCTAACCAATATATACTGTCTTTGATTATATTACATGTAAACATAATAACACATATTTGACTTTTGGAATTATAAACTTTTCAGGTAAATTAATTAAAATTCTTTATTTCCCTCCCAAAGTTATAGGTTTAATGTAGGTAGAACACCAAAAGTAAAAGAAAAAAGAAAGAAAACCTAAGCTAGAATTCCCACATTTTAAAATGCATGGTTAAGCTAAAAAGAGATGAAGACAAATTCTTACGAACTAGAAACAATGAAAAAGCATATCCAGAGAACTAAGATACCTCTGGATGTGGCCAGAGGACATCTGTAAATTCCTCCGTAGTAGCTTGGAATTTGTCTTTTTTTTTTTTAATGAACTTTGCGAGAGGCCATTTCATGAAGCTGGAATTTATGAAAGGCAACTCATTTATTGGAAACAATCTAAAATAAAATACATTTAGACATTTTTTTAAAAAAACTTATTTTGGTCATATTCTTGCCTACCATAGCCTTGAGACAGAAGGGCATTGATAGTTATGAAAAACTCTTACTAAGAATTCTTACCACAATCCTGCCTTCCATTGTGGAGAGGCTGAATTACTATCTATGTGGTTCAAAGAGACTCAATTTAAAAATTTAAACTATTTCAAGATTTTTAGCAACCCCCCAGCACCTGGCAAAAGGATAGGGAAAAGTTCTTGGATGAAGTATTTTAAAATATGACCTCAAATAATTTCCATAATATAGTTACAAGGGATATAAACTCACTTTTAAACAATAAAGACACAGATCAGCATGAATAACTTTTTTTTAAAGCAACAGCAGAGTGCTAAATTTATATGCATTACATAAAGAATATAAAATGCATGTGTTGAATTTGTAGAAATTAAAAATTAAAATGTAATGTAAATGTAAAAAATGTAAAATAAAAAATGTAAAATGTAAAAATAAAAGAAGGAATTGAAATTTTGGTGAAGAGGTAAGACACTATAAAAACAATGGACATAATTAACAGTATATAAAAATACTAAAGGAAAAAATAAATGCAAAATGTAATCGATGGGTCAGCCAATTAGGTACAGAATGGACTAGAGAGATGAAGAAATGAAATATTATATAAAAGGTTAAGAGATACAGAAGAGTTAATTTTAAAAAATCAAAATTCATCCAATTAAATATTAAAAGGAGATTATTGAGAGAAGGAAGAAAGACCAGGTAAAAGGAGAAAATGATTAAGAATATTACAGAACTGGGTGCCTGGGTGGTTCAGTTGTTAAGCATCTGCTTTGGTTCAGATCATGATTATAAGGTTCTGGGATCGAGCCCCACTTCAGGGTTCCTGCTCGGCAGGAAGCCTGCTTCTCCCTCTCCCACTTACCCTGCTTATGTTCCTGCTCCTGCTGTCTCTCTCTTTCTCTATCAAATAAATAAATAAATAAATAAATAAATAAATAAATAAATAAATAAATAAATAAATAAATAAATAAAATTTTTTAAAAAAATATTGCAGAACTGAGGATCCTGAGTGGCTCACTCAGATGCTCAGTTAAGCATCTGACTCTTGATTTAGGCTCAAGTCAATGGTCTTAGGTTTCTGAGCTCAAGCCCTGTGTTTTGTTCCCAGCTCAGCAGGAAGTCTGCTTAAGATTTTCTCTCTCCCTTGGCCCTTCCCACTCTCCTTCTTTCCTTCTCCCTCTCTCTCTCTCTCTAAAGGAAGAGAGAGAGACAGCCTGACATTATTAATCACATGATGACGATGACATCACTATTTATGCAATAGTCTTGCCAAAAATATATAACATGTATCTGATCCAACTACCAATATTCTTGTATCTAAGTGACAACAAGTAATTATAAATCTTTCTTTCAAATGACTGGGGATAGTGCATGTCAGTTAGAGGTAAAAAAAATGTTCAAAGTAACAAGGAGTGAAGCCCTGGAGCTTGTTGGAGATCTGTTTGGTGAGTGGGCATTATATTTATACAGTAAACATTCAGAAGAACGTGCAGGTAGTGAAATAATAAAGTCAGATACATTTAGATATTTCTAGACTGTGGAAGAGTTTGCAATAACTGGTTATTTCAACTTGTTACCAATATTGCAAGAATAGATTCACCTCTGAGTTTAAAAGTCTTCTCTTGTGTTGATTTCTAGAACAGAAAGCCATTCTTAATTTGCGACCTAGAGTAAGCAACTGTCCACATCATCTAAGTAGGGTGTCCCATGTCTCACTTCTGCTAGTAACACTAGAACTGGAGGTTCTTTCTGTACTTCAGGGGTAAATGAACAGGGATTCTAACTCATGGATTTTTCTCTCCCTTTCTTCTGGGGCTTCTCATGATTTAAAAGTTTGCAGCTTTGCAGCAGAGCAGCTGGTGCTTCTGCATGGTCCTAAAAATATCATGTTAGCATGAGAAATCCCTCATACCTGCTCACTGCACTTGCTTCCTAGTATTACTTTTTGAACTCCTTTACTCTTTATCTTAGTCCACAGACCACTGAACACTGTTTCTCCCTCACTGTCAGATCTAATTCCTTTTTCTCCCTATTTTTGAATTCTCTAAACAGACCAAAGTTTTAGTCAACTGGTGTTAAACGTAAGCAAATATATCCTACAGATTTCAAATATTTATGAAATCATTTCCTCTTCCTATGACTTTTGCTCTATTTTTCTGGTCTGGTTTTATGAGTAGATTAATTTTTGTGACATGGTTTTTTGAAGAGTAAAGGCATCTACAAATTATTTCATATTCCATTCCCATCATCTAATTTGCTGCAGTCTCCAGAGATAGAAAAGCATTCTCACCTTTTTTTGTATCAAAAACTAGAGCACCATTATTTTTATCAGTTTTTCAATTAAATTAAACCACTCCATTTCCTCTTTTCCTTTCAGAAGAAGTAACTTTTCAGCAGAACAATATCAGATGTGGAAATATGAAACATTGTCATCAACATGTCAATTTAACGTAATTTGATAACACTGAAATTTGATCAAAGTTCAAAGTTGCATTGTATTTTTCACATTACTGTTAGCCTTATTTCACTTTTGATTTGTGGGAAGATCAAGCAGCTGGTAGAAGAATGGAATGTACATTTAAACAGCTGTTATCAGATGTAAGTGCTGAAACATTGTCAGCTAGAAATTAAAATTCCTGGCAGATTCCAAAGCTTTCATTTCGAAACATTAGAATTACCTTTCCATGTCAAAAAAGTAAAATGACTTTGACCCCATTCTAACACTTATTACCAAGAACATTTCAGAAAGCAGATTAGTTAAAATATGCTTTGTCTTCATTAGTATTCCCTGCATCATGTAATAACTAGTGATTTCTATTATTAATTATCATTACTAAACAGGACTTATTTGGAAGCTTCATGACAAATTTTATGCATTCTTTTGCTTTAATTGCTGTGAAGAAAAGAAAATTTTATTATATAATGATATCTTCTTTCAGTCAGTTAGCAAAATAAATTGGTTACCCACTGTGTGAATAATACTGTGGCAGACACATTTGGGAGGATACAAAGGGAGGAAATGGCATTTTCCTTCTCTTTTCTGAAGTTCATAAGATAGTTGGAAAGGCGGAATATAGTCAAGAGAAAAAGACTTCCAGGTCCCTGAGGAGATCTCAAAGAACTACTCTGTATCATATACATTCTCCTGTTGAAATAGATTCCTGGTGAATTATGAAAATCAGTAGTTTGGTTTAAAGGATTCAATTATTGAATTAAATAACTTTAATAAATTATAAACCTAATTTATTTTTTCTTAAAATACATATAGCCCTGGGTTTGCGTCCAAATTTTCCGATGTTTTGTAATCAAATTTTACAGGAATGGATTTTAATAAAGGAACCTAGCTGAACTTGCCAAATGGGAAAATTGAAAGAAAATTGGTTTTGGAATGAGATACGGTGGGATTTGAGGATGGGCTGCAGGACTCACTAGCCCTGTGCTCTTAGTTTGTTGTCCATTTCGATTTTGTGTTTCATAATCTGAAAGGTGAAATTGGTAACATAGAACTTCCAAAACTATAATGAGGCTTATAGGTGATTTTTTAAATTAAAATCATGGTACAGTGCCAAAGTTAACTAAATCATGGCTCATAATTTTTATGATGAAATACAGGGAAATGCTGAAATGTTAACTGACAGTAGAAAATAACTGGATACTTGAAATCGTTGAGGTCATTGCTTTTAAATGGTTGCACTTATGTCCTTTGCTTCTTGCTTCTGTCCTCATCTTTTCATTGGTGGTCTCTTTACTGGAAGATGCAGGCAAGTTCAGCTCAATTGCCAAAAGTAAAGCATCTTCAGTCTTCATAGAGAGTTGTAGGAAACACTATCAAATGAAACTTTCTGCTTTCTTCAAATTAGTGTACATCAGATCTCAGAATCTGCCTCTTATCTTGCTCCTATGGGCAATGCAACATAACTGTTAAGAGCAGGATCTCTAGAGGTGGTGCAGTTTCTACACAAGTCTCTTGAGGCACAGGAAACAGTGCAGAGAAGTTGAGACTTGATCTGGAGAGACAATGAGAGAATAACATAATTCTCCTTTTGACCCTCATTTCTTTTTTTAAAGATTTTATTTATTTATTTGACAGAGAGAGAGAAATAACAAGCAGGCAGAGAGGCAGGCAGAGAGAGAGGAGGAAGCAGTCTCCCTGTTGAGCAGAGAGCCCGATGCGGGGCTCGATCCCAGGACCCTGAGATCATGACCTGAGCCAAAGGCAGAGGCTTTAACCCACTGAGCCACCCAGGCACCCCGACCGTCATTTCTTAATAAGGATATAAGACTGATAGATCTGGAGCATAATATAGACATGATATACCCATATTTCAACGTAGATTTTCAAAATATTTCTCATTAGCAGAGGATATTCTGACAAAAATGATGTGCAGATAGGTTTTAAAAGTTTCCTAGACTAGTTATTATTTATTCTTTAAGCTGAATATGTTTTTGTGCAGAGAGAAGAAAATGACACAGTATTTTCTATTTCCATTGAGTTCAATACATAAACTGAGCCAATCAACAACTTTAGGATGTCCAGGGCATAATAGAATAGAATTCTGCTTGTCTCCCTACATTTGATACATTTATCCATGAACTTGAACAAGAAAGTTAAGTGAGTGCTTCAGAGATTTTTTAGGACACATTAACCTTAAAAGAGTGTACTTACTGATAAAATTGGTATTATTTAAAAAAAACCACAAAAAACAAAAAACCCAACATGGTGAAAGTAATCAAATGGAAATTTTTCCCCTGAATATGTTTATTTTATTTTTTCAGTGTTACAAAATTGATTGTTCATGCACCACACCCAGTGCTCCATGCAATACGTGCCCTTCTCCATACCCACCACCAGGCTCTCCCAACCCCTCAACCCCCTCCCTTCCAAACCACTCTGTTTGTTGCTCAGAGTCCACAGTCTCTCCTGGTTCATCGCCCCCTCCGATATCCCCCCCATTCACCTTTCCCTTCCTTCTCACAATGCCTTCCATGATTTTCTTTATACTCCACACGTAAGTGAGACCATAAGATAATTGACTCTCTTCGCTTGACTTATTTCACTCCGCATAATCTCTTCTAGTCCTGCCATGTTGATACAAAAGTTGGGTATTCATCCTTTCTGATGGAGGCATAATATTCCATTGTATAGATGTACCACATTTTCCTTATCCACTCCTCTCTTGAAGGGCATTTTGGTTCTTTCCACAGTTTGGCAATTGTGGCCGTTGCTGCTATGAACATTGGGGTACATGTGGCCCTTCTTTGTACTGCATCTCCTTCTTTGGGGTAAATACCCAGTAGTGCAATTGCAGGGTCATAGGGTAGCTCTATTTTTAATTTCCTGAGGAATCTCCATACTGTTTTCCAAAGTGGCTGCACCAACTTGCATTCCCACCAACAGTGGAGGAGGGTTCCCCTTTCTCCACATCCTCTCCAGCATTTATTGTTTACTGTCTTGTTGATTTTGACCATTCTAACTGGTGTAATCAAATGGAAATTTAATAGGGATTTTACACACACACACACACACACACACATGCACACACACACACACACACACACATATCCCTCTGCACCTTTCCACCAGGTATGAAAAATAAACTGCAGAAAGAAAGAGTAGAAAGATCAACTTGTTAATAATTATATGTGATAATAGCCTTGGATACTTTAGTTGCCTGTATATTGTATTGTGCCAAAAGTGTCATCTGATTGCCAGGAAAATAATGTGATCTTATATTGCCTCAGAACTCACAGGAGTGTAGGCAAAAGGGAAAAGACATAACACCAATGATTCCAAAGATAAGAATATTTATTTTAGGAAGTAAGAGAAATAAGAGGGTTTATAAAAATAGAAATAAGTATGAGAGAAGAAAGAATAGAAAGACATGAGGGTACTGAGATTTCAGAAGATAACAAAGAAAGTAATGTGTAGGCACCTTGAGATACCTAAAGTACTATTATTTGAAATATGAATAAGATTTTTAAAGATTTCCAAAGGTACAACTAGAACCAGTAGGTGAAGGAGAAAAATATTTGGACTAAAATTTTATGGATCAGTACTAATAAATACTATTATCATTTTCTTCATTTCAAAAATTAAGCTATAGTTCACATACAAAAAATTAATCTTTTTAAGCATACAGTTCTGTAAGTTTTGAAAAACTTCATAATCCCATAACCATCATCATAGTCAAAATATAACACAATTCTATCACCCCTCCCAACATTCTTTTGTTCCCCTTTGTAGACCATATCTACAATTATTTATAATATCTAGTTTCTTAAAATGTTTGGGCTGCTGTAATAAAAATACTATAGACTGATTGGCTCTTAAGCAGCAGAAGTTTATTTCTCATAGTATGGAGACCAGGAGCCAGCAGATTTGGTGTCTAGTGAGGGCCCACTTCTTAGTTCATAGACAACAGTCAACTCACTGTACCTTTGCATGTTGGAAGGAGCAAGGGAGCTATCAGGGATCTCTTCTGTGGGCACTGACCCCATTCGAGAGGGCTTCCCTTCATGACCTAATCACTTCCCAAAGGCCCCACCTCCAAATACTATCACACTGGGAAATAGGTTTCAACATATGCTTTGGGGGGTAGGGCGGGTCGTAAGAATTCAGTTTATAGTATCTAGTGACCAAAAATCTGCTTTCTGTTTCTAGAGTTTAGCCTTTTGAGGGATGCCATACAATGAAAACATAGAATATGTATCCTTTAAAAAATAGGCTTGATTGGGTAGAATAGCATATAAAAATTTAAAATATATATTCCTCAAACTTCAGTAACAGTAGTTCATGCTTTTTACCTTGTGTCAGATTCCCTGAATTGCACTGAAAATATTTGAAATATTATACAACTAAGTTTGACAAAGTTTGGTTACTTTCTACTTATTGGATTATTTCTATACTTTGAAATTTCTAAATTTCTTTAGTGTACTGTCCATTAGCATATTTTTTTCACATTATTCATATGAAGTCAGATAAAATTAACTTTTGTTTATGCAAGAGAAAACTGATATATACTAAGATTGAGTGATTTGCCCAAGGTCATAGCTATTGAATACAGAAATGTGACTAGAATTTATTTTCTACATACACCCTGAGAACTTCTCTCCATATCTCACAGCCTAGCATCTTGTTTTCTAAGATATTAATATGGATTTTATTCTTCCTTAACATGAAGTAGAAAGTTTCTGCATACATTTCCTAACAACTTCTAGTTTATAGAATAGATCTCATGTCAAAAAACAAAAACAAAAACAAAAAAACAGACTGTATAAGAAATCATTTTAATCTTGCTCTACCTATCTTAATATGTAGCCTTTTAAGGGAGCTATCATGTAGACACTAAAATAATGTTCTACATGTTATAGATTAGCTTAATCTACAGTTTGGGGTAATATTCTTAAATTTTACATTTAAGTATTTTTAAATTTATTCACAAAGTGATAAGAAAGTTGACAATGTAAATTAAACTATGGTATTATAAATTCAAAATGTTATGATTGCACCATCTGCGAAGTAAATATCCTTTTTCGTTGATTTTATGACAAAATGATGGTTGTAAACATTTTATTAACAAGCGTATGTTGCATTTAGAAATAGATGCCTTGTCAAGATAATTATATGAATTTATAAAGAAAAGTTAATGAGTTACATGGTTCTATCTAGACTATAATATCTAGATCCAGTAATTTCTCAATAATAACATATTTATCATTCATGTTATGCACAGTTTTTAAATCTAGTGTGGCATATTTATTTGCGAAATTAAAACAACCACATTTCACTCTGCACATAGAAAAGACAACATAATATAATTCTTAGCATTTTAATCTGAGTAAATTTTACTTATAGGCATACAATATTTCTCACACAATTTTTACTTATGAACGTCACTCATTTGTACAGTAATAAAAGAAAATAGAGTTTCAGATTTACAATATCAAAGGTCACTCACAGAAAGAAGATATTTTGCAAAATTTGGTCTTGGTCATCTGCTGCTGCCTGCCTCATCCCCAAATTTTTGGAAACTTTTTGCCATGTTCATCCACATCATTAGCATCAAAAATTTAATTTTGTAAAATAGATCTTCCCTTTACAAAGTTGGCCTGTAAAATGGCAGCAATCTGATCTATGTTCTGTAGATTTTAGATTTTAGAATGTGAAATATAGATCAATCTTTGGGCATTTGGCTATAACATGGCATAGTGTCAGTGTTAAGTTTGATTACTGATTAAATAATGATTATGGTGACTTAAGCCAGTAGAGCTTATTGAACTCTCCTATCAAGGAAGTCCGGAGGTAACTATTCCTCTGTTGGTTTGACGACTGCATAATCACCAGGGAGCTGAGTTCCTTCAGGGTTTCTAGTCTGTCATCCCTAGCTCTAATTTCCATTTTCTTGTTGATGTCCTCATTCATGATGGCAGCCAGCATTCCTGCCCTTGCATTTGTATTTCAACCAATAGGAATGTAGAATGAAGGAACGCCTCAAATACTTACTGAAGGTTTCTTTCCTAGCAGATTTTACTTATATCTCTTGGCCACTGCTATAGGAAGGGAGGCTAGGGAACATGGTCTTTATTCTTTTGAGTCAAGGTAATCATCTATAACTCATGCTTCTGTTATGAATAAAGTTGCAAAAAGATGGTATTAGATTCAGTGGGTAGGAATCTTCGCCATAGAAGTAAGGTTTAGAAGCTGGTGGTGGTTGTCTTCTATCATTAAACTAAAGAACAAAGGGGCGCCTGGGTGGCTCAGTGGGTTAAAGCCTCTGCCTTCAGCTCAGGTCATGATCTCAGGGTCCTGGGATAGAGCCCTGCGTCGGGCTCTCTGCTCAGCAGGGAGCCTGCTTCCTACTCTCTCTCTGCCTGTCTCTCTGCCTACTTGTGATCTCTCTCTTTGTCAAATAAATAAAATCTTAAAAAAAACCCTAAAGAACAGAAAAGACTGTTTTGAGAGGAAAAAAGAGGCAAAAATTCAGACAAAAGTAAGAAAAAATGATCAACCTTCACTACCATGGACCCCTGTCTGTGTTTGTTTCTGTTCCTGATACCCATCTTCATCCCTACTCAGTATCACAATCTAGTGAAAAAGTGTAATGTCTGGAATGTAAGCCCTGCATTTAATCCCCATTCTGTAATTTATCAGCAATTATTTTTTATCTCCTTCAAATTCCTGTATGTCAAAGACAGATAATAATGCCTATGTCATAGAATTTTTTAAATTAAAAAGTATAAGAATATGTGTGATTTATAATGTACTGTAAAAAGGAAAGTTGTAATTATTTTTATTATAATGTTAATTTGCCCCAAAGTATGACATACTTTAAGAATTAATATAGCAAGACTGATGGTAAATTAAGAAAAAGAAGTGCTAAGCACTATTTGATTAGACTCAGATTGAGCCAGGAGATGGCAAAAGAAATTAAGGAGAAGACATAAAGAGTAAAGTTCTTGACTTGGTACTATTACAAGATTCTGGTTAAGAAAGGGTTACACAATGTGGTCTGATTTTATGTGAGTATTTGCTCCATCTCACATTGGCAGTCTCTGATGACTGTCATCTCCAGATCCCAAGGACGTTTCAGTTGACCAGCCTCCCTGAACAATACTTTGGACCTAAAGCTCTAAAGGGCAGGCAATCTTCTTTGACAACTCATTTACATTTATTTTATATAAGTTGGAAAGATTCGTTTATTCGGTTACACACAGAATAATGATGCTACCACATTTATCTGTCTTTCACTTATTCATCTGTTGTTTACTTCTTTAATTGAACAGATATGTGAGAAATATTAACTATGTGCTAGATACTGTTATGAAACTAACAGTATATAAGCTATCATGTCCACATTCAAGAAATCTAAGATGTAGGACAGCATAGCTATGTGATACATACTGATGTCATGCAGTACAACCAATCATTTATGAATTTGCCTGATTAGAAGGATTGCAAAAAAAAATTACAGTTGTAATATTTGATGTTGGTTTATGCAGATCTGTGTACATATTCAGGATATAAAATATTACTTTTCACTATTTCTCTTTAACTATGAGGTAGTGATCACTGTGAGAAATATTACAACCTTCAAAGTGGTCCCAAATTCACTTCTTCATTTGTGATCTCAACCAGGTTCCATTTTTCAATGTTTCTTGTTCATTTTCTCCCAATCTCCTGCTGTCCTTTAACATTCTTGAAAATGTTCATTCTGAATATGTCATCCTCCACAACACACTCCCTCTTAACTTCTATGATTACAATGGTATCACATTCTCAGTTGCTTAGGACTGATGACCCAGAAGTACTGGTGACAAACATTCCCTTTCTTTAGTTCATTGTTCTTAATTAGCCATCAACTCCTGCATTTTTCTTGTTGCTATTTTACAAGTGTTCTTTACTTTCCGTTTTCATATCTACCATCCTCGTCAGTACATGGAACATATTAGCTTATTATTCAGGTTTGGCATCAATGCTAAATAAGCTGTATAAAATGATTACTGTAGCCAATATAGGAATGATAGCTTTCCCAGATATGTAAAGAGCTGAAAGGGCTGAAAGGGTATGCTGGATGATTAGAAGAACTGCCATAGTTTTCCAAAAATAGTGGTTTCTGCTTTATTTGTACCAGCTAATGCATACATAAGTTCATCTCATTTACAAATTCTATCCCCCGACCATACTGTGAAGGAGATGCTTTCCCATACTACTGGTAAGAGTGAATCTTCAAGCCATCATTTTGGGAAAAAAATATTGACATTATATACTAAAAAGAATAAATAACTTGAAATGTTGTACATCTGTGGACATGAACACACTATATCATACATGAATCTAATAAAGTAATATTAAGCAAAAAAAACAGGAACTGAGAATATATCCTGTGTGACTCCATCTATATTGTTCCCTCCAAAATAAAGATGGGCAAAATATAACTATATGATCAGTGATGCAAGTTAGGGAGTAGAATTTAAAAGGAAAGGGAGGAATATTGGTCTAAAAATCATGATGACTGTGTATTTTAGAAAGGGAGAGAGAAGAAGTATCCTTTGGAAGTCTCCCAAATGGTTTGGGAGGATACTTGAAATATTTTATTTCTTATGCTCAGGGAAGTAATATGGGTATTCACTCTGAGGTAAATCATTCTGTATATTTTTCTTTAAGTATAGTATAATTTTCAGTACAGAAACATTTAAAACTATAATATCTAAAGGGAAATTCTGTATTAAAATTTCTTTCCAAAGTATAAAAATAAAGAAGCATAGTGCAAAAAAGGAGAGCTCACCAAGGCGATAGCAAAATGTTAAGGAAATTCAGATAACAGGAGCAGTAGACATACTATTCAATCTATTGTGTTGCTCTGGTTATAATTATAAGAATACATGCTGGACCTATATTAAAGTAAAATAATATGAAAAGTTCTTGTCTAAAATGCCAAAGTTGAAACTTTCCTCTCTTCTTGCGAGCAAGGGTTCTTTCTAGTAAGAACTGGGAGAGACCACAATCAGAAAGTCTCATATTTTGAAACTTATACCAGTTTTAAAAGTTATTGAGAGACTTATTTATTATTAAAGAAAAATAAAGGTTAAAAGAGTTACCATATTTAAAGAGGAAATCATACAAGAGGAAGAAATATTTGAAGAGAGATATTACAAAATTGCCAGATAACAGGCTGAATACCAAGTTTAAAAAGAGAAGGAATTGCAGTAAGTGTACTTCAGACTTTCTACTCCATTAATCTTCTGTTCTACAGCTTTATAAATCTCTAGTCCTGAAGCAGTTTCTGAAATTTTCTTTATTAAGATTAGATTTCATGGCTTTATAGTCGTAAGATTTAACTTTAGATTCCAATTTTATGGGAAATCTATGTAGAATGAAATCTATTTAATACTAACCTCTATGTAGTAAGAAGAATGCTTTTTCTGTAAAAGTGATTTCAAATTCTAAACCATATAATTCACAATAAACAGCTCTGAGGTCATTGCCTATGCTGGTTAATATCAAGGATATAATCAATATAATCTACAAGTCATGGTTGATGTTATCTTGAGTATGGTACCCACTATAGTGAACACTCTGTCAGCTGATGACCTACACTATTGAAAATTGGATCATGTGTTTATTTTACCAAATATACATAACAAAGGCTTATAGAAAGATAGTTAATTAGTTTATGATTCTTTCTGTTTCTCAGATTATACTGAGTCTCTTCTGGCCCATAATAATGCATATATTTTCTTTCCTCCTCTTTAATATATAACTATCAATCTCCCTTAATAATTACTGTATCATTTCCTCCTTCCAGGTGGACAAGCTGTCCATAATTACTTGCAACTACTTCTTGCTTAAGAATATGATATTTTTATAATTTTTTGTTATCTCTTGTATGATCCAGAATCCCAGGAAGGAACAGATGGCATGCTCAAAAATGGAATAATTAAGAAAAGTTTAATAAAGCAGGTAATTATAAAGTTGTGGGTGAAGTTAAGTGAACCATTACAGGTGTATTACCCCAGGGCAAGGGAACCTGAATGATTAAGGGACAGGAGAGCTTCCTACAAGTCAAAGAGAACTACAGTTGTGATATTCCATAGAAGAGGTGAAGGAACCTAGGTAGTAGACCTTGGCCATATGCTAGCCCACCCTGTGTTCTGCTAATTTCTCCCACTAGCTGAAACCGTAACCAGAGTCCAAAGGAGTTTGCTTGTCTAGTTAATAAGGAGTAGCCTCCCAGAAATACACTGCAAGGCAAAGAAGTAAACAAAATATCTATCACATTGTCACAAGGTAACACAGGTAAGACTTTACATATTTTTATGGCACATTAGAATACAGACCCACTATATATTTTCATTTGAAGTTTTTTCTGATGAATTGTCCTGTAATGTTAACTTTTGTACATTATAAGTTTGTATCTTATCCATTTTACTTTTTAACTTAATTTTTTAACTTAAAAAGCATCATGAGCTCAGAGTCCTGTTAGCTCATAAGTTTAGGTCTTTCCACTCCATAGGGAGAACATGGATGTGAAGTCAGACAAAAATCACTTAAATTCTGACTCTTTTACCCTTTCAAGATATGCTTATTAGGTGAGCCTCATTTCCTTCTTTTGAAAAATGGAGGTTATAATAATAACTAATAGTAGTTTCAAAAGGAATAGACTTAAAGTATTTTAAAATCCTTAATACAGTTCCAGACATGAGCTCCCTCCAGGACAGAAACTGAAATGAAATCTTGCATGAATGAAACAAAAATACAAGACAGGGATGTGAAATAAGGGAGATCACCAAAACAAGAGTGCATTTCTGAGTTCACTACTGCTATGGATCACTAATGTTTGCTTGCACCAATACAATCTGAAAAACCTTATCAACTGCACTGCATTTTTTTAATCAAACCAAATATTTTACTTGATTTAGGAAATTTATGAATTCTGGAGCGCATAGGTGGCTGGGTGGGTTAAAACCTCTGCCTTCAGCTCAGGTCATGATCTCAGGGTGCTGGGATCGCACCCCACATTGGGCTCTCTGCTCAGTGGGGACCCTGCTTGCCTCTGCCTACTTATGATCTCTCTCTCACTGTCAAATAAATAAATAGGTTCTAAAAAAAAAAGAAATTTATGAATTCTGTTCTTGATCATAATTCTATAGAACTATGATAAGCATCACATCACACAGACTATTGGCTTTTTTATTATATTTATTTTTTATTAACATATAATGTATTATTTGCCTCAGGGTACATGTCTGTGAATCATCCAGCTTACACATTTCACAGCACTTACCATAGCACATACCTTCCCCAATGTCCATAACCCAACCACCCTATCCCTAGCAACCCTCAGTTTGTTTTGTGAGTTTAGGAGTCTCTTATGGTTTGTCTCCTTCCTGATCCCATCTTGTTTCATTTCCCTCACCCACTCCCCACGACCTCCCACCCTGCCCCTCAAATTCTTTATATCAGAGAGATCATGTGATAATTGTCTTCCTATGACTGACTTATTTCGCTTAGCATAACACCCTCTAGTTCCATCCACGTCGTTGCAAACGGCAAGATTTCACTTCTCTTGATGGCTGTATAGTATTCCATTGTATATATATACCACTTCTTCTTTATCCATTCATCTGTTGATGGACATCTAGGTTCTTTCCATAGTTTGGCTATTGTGGACATTGCTGCTATAAACATTTGGGTGCATGTGACCCTTTGGATCACCACATTAGTATCTTAAGGGTAAATACCCAGTAGTGCAATTGCTGGGTCATAGGGTAGCTCTATTTTCAACATTTTGTGGAACCTCCATACTGTTTTCCAGAGTGGCTGTACCAGCTTCCATTCCCACCAACAATGTAGGAGGGTTCCCCTTTCTCTGCATTCTTGCCAACATCTGTCATTTGCTGACTTGCTCATTTTAGCCATTCTGACTGGTGTGAGGTAGTATCTCACTGTGGTTTTGATTTGTATTTCTCTGATGCCAAGTGATGTTGAGCACTTTTTCATGTTTCTGTTGACCATTTGGATGTCCTCTTTGCTGAAATGTCTGTTCATATCTTCTGACCATTTCTTGATCGGACTATTTGTTCTTTGGGTGTTGAGTTTGAGAAGTTCTTTATACATTTTGGATACTAGCACTTTATCTGATATATCATTTACAAATATCTTCTCCCATTCTGTCAATTGTCTTTTGTTTTTGTTCACTGTTTCCTTTGCTGTGCAAAAGCTTTAATCTTGATGAAATCCTAATGGTTCATTTTTGACTTTGCTTCCCTTGCCTCTGGTGATGTTTCTAGGAAGAAGTTGCTGCGGCTAAGGTCAAAGAGGTTGCTGCCTGTGTTCTCCTCCAGGATTTTGATGGAGTCCTGTCTCACATTGAGGTCTTTGATCCATTTTGAGTCTATTTTTGTTTGTGGTGTAAGGAAATGGTCCAGTTTCATTCTTCTACATGTGGCTGTCCAGTTTTCCCAGCACCATTTTTTGAAGAGACTGTCTTTTATCCAATGGATATTCTTTTCTGCCTTGTCAAAGATTAGTTGACCCTAGAGTTGGGGGTCCATTTCTGGGCTCTCTATTCTCTTCCATTGATCTATGTGTCTGTTTTTGTGCCAGTACCACACTGTCTTGATGATTACAGCTTTGTGATAGAGCTTGAAGTCTAGAATTGTGATGCCGCCAACACTGGTTTTCTTTTTCAACGTTCCTCTGGCTATTCATGGTCTTTTCTGGATCCATATAAATTTTAGGATTATTTGTTCCATTTCTTTGAAATAAATTGATAGTATTTTGATAGGGATTGCATTAAATGTGTAGATTGATTTAGGTAGCATAGACATTTTCACAATAAATTTTTTTCCAATCCATCAGCATGGAACATTTTTCCATTTCTTTATGTCTTCCTCAATTTCATGAGCACTTTATAGTTTTCTGAGTACAGATTCTTTGCTGCATTGGTTCGGTTTATTCCTAGGTACCTTATGGTTTTGGGTGCAATTGTAAATGGAATTGATGCCTTAATTTCTCTTTCTTTGGTCTTGCTGTTGGTGTATAGAAATGCAACTGATTTCTGTGCATTAATTTTATATCCTGGCACTTACTGAAATCCTGTACGAGTTCTAGAAGTCTTGGAGTGGAATCCTTTGGGTTTTCCACATAAAGTATCATATCATCTGCAAAGAGAGAGAGTTTGACATTCTCTTTGCCAATTTAATGCCTTTTATTTCTTTTTGTTGTCTGATTGCTGAGGCTAGGACTTCTAGTACTGTGTTGAATAGCAGTGGAGATACTAGGCATCCCTTCCATGTTCCTGATCTCAGAATGATATTCGCTGTGGGTTTTTCATAGATGGCTTTGATGATGTTAAGGAATGTACCCTCTATGCCTACACTGTGAAGAGTTTTGATCAAGAAAGGATGTTGTACTTTGTCAAATGCTTTTTCACCATCAATTGAGAGTATCATTTGGTTCTTGTTCTTTCTTTTATTGACCTATTGTATCACATTGATTGATTTGCAGATTTCGAGCCAACCTTGCAGCCCAGGAATAAATCCAACAAGGTCATGTTGAATAATCCTTTTAATGTACTGTTGGATCCTATTGCCTAGTATTTTGGTGAGAATTTTTACATCCGTGTTCATCAAGGATATTGGTCTGTAATTCTCCTTTTTGATGACTTCTTTGACTGGCTTTGGGATCAAGGTAATGGTAGCCTCATAAAATGAGTTTGGAAGTTTCCTTTCCATTTCTATTTTTTGGAACAATTTCAGGAGAATAGGTATCAATTCTTTTTTAAATGTTTGGTAGAATTCCCCTGGGAAGCCATCTGGCCCTGGGCTCTTGTTTATGGGGAGATTTTTGATGACTGCTTCAATCTCCTTACTAGTTATGGGTCTGTTCAGGTTTCTATTTCTTCCTTGTTCAGTTTAGGTAGTTTGTGGGTCTCTAGGAATGCATCCATTTCTTCCAGATTGTCTAATTTGCTGGTGTATGGTTGCTCATAATATGTTCTTGTAATTGTTTGTATTTCTTTGGTGTTGGTTGCGATGTCTCCTCCTTCATTCATGATTTTATTTATTTAGGTCTTTTCTCTTTTCTTTTTGATAAGTCAGGCCAGGAGTTTATATCAATTTTTTTTAAATTCTAAGAACCAGCTCCTAGTTTCATTGATTTGTTCTACTATTATTTTGATTTCTATTTTGTTGGTTTCTGCTCTGATCTTTATTATTTCTCTTCTTCTGCTGGGTTTAGGCTTTCTTTGCTGTTCTTTCTCCAGTGGTGTAGGGTTAGGTTGTGTATTTGAGATCTTTCTTGTTTCTTGAGAAAGGCGTGTATTGCTATATATTTTTCTCTCAGAACCGCCTTTGCTATTTCCCAAAGATTTTGAATAGTTTTCATTTTCATTTGTTTCCATGAATTTTTTTAATTCTTCTTTAATTTTCTGGTTAACCCATTTTCATTCTTTGGTAGGATGATTTTAGCCTCCATGTATTTGCGTTCTTTCCACCTTTCCCCTCGTGATTGAGTTCTACTTTCATGGCATTGTGGTCATAAAGTATGCAGGGAATGATCCCAATCTTTTGGTACCAGTTTAGACCTGATTGGTGTCCCAGGATGTGATCTATTCTGGAGAATGTTCCATGTGCACTAGAGAAGAATGTGTATTCTGTTGCTTTGGGATGGAATATTCTGAATATATCTGTGATGTTCATCTGGTCCAGTGTGTCATTTAGAGCCTTTATTTCTTTGTTGATCTTTTGCTTAGATGATCTGTCCATTTCAGTGAGGGGGTTATTAAAGTCCCCTACTATTATTGTATTATTGTTGATGTGTTTCTTTGACTTTGTTATTAATTGGTTTATATAATTGGCTGCTCCTATGTTAGTGGCAAAGATATTTACAATTGTCAGATCTTCTTGTTGGACAGTCCCTTTAAGTATGATATAGTGTCATTCCTCATCTCTTATTATAGTCTTTGGCTTAAAATCTAATTTATCTGATATAAGGGTTATCACCCCTGCTTTCATTTGATGTTCATTAGCATGGTAAATTGTTTTTCACCCCCTCACTTTAAAGCTGGAGGTGTCTTTGTGTCTAAGATGAGTTTCTTGTAGACAGCATATCGATGGGTCTTGTTTTTTTTTTTTTAATCTATTCTGATACTCTGTGTCTTTTGATTGGGGCATTGAGCCCATTTACATTCAGGGTAACTATTGACAGATATGAATTTAGTGCCATTGTATTGCCTATAAGGTGACTGTTAACTGTATATTGTCTCTGTTCCTTTCTGGTCTGTGTTCCTTTTAGGCTCTCTTTCTCTACTTAGAGGACCCCTTTCAATATTTCCTGTAGGGCTGGTTTGGTGTTTGCAAAATCTTTTAGTTTTTTTTTTGTCTTGGAAGCTTTTCATCTCTCCATCTATTTTCAGTGACAGCCTAGCTGGATATAGTATTCTTAGCTGCATATTTTTCTCATTTAGTGCTTTGAATATATATCATGCTGGTCCTTTTTGACCTGCAAAGTCTCTGTGGAGAGGTCTGTTGCCAATCTAATATTTCAGTGTTTCTGTATGTTACAGACTTCTTGTCCCAAGCTGCTTTCAGGATTTTCTCTTTGTCACTAAGACTTGTAAGTTTTGCTATTAGATGACGGGGTATAGACCTATTTTTATTGATTTTGAGGGGGGGTTCTCTGTGCCTCCTGGATTTTGATGCTTCTTCCCTTCCCCAGATTAGGAAAATTCTTTACAATAATTTGCTCCGATATACCTTCCACCCCTCTCTATCTTTCTTCTTCTTCTGGGATCCCAATTATTCTAATATTTTTGTGTCTTATGGTATCACTTATCTCTCGAATTCTCCCCTCATGTTCCAGTAGTTGTTTGTCGCTTTTTCTCAGCTTCTTTATTCTCTGTCATTTCATCTTCTATATCACTAATTCTCTCTCCTGCCTCATTTATTCTAGTAGTAAGAGCCTCCATTTTGTTTTTACCTCATTAATAGCTTTTTTGATTTCAAGTTGGTTAGATTTTAGTTCTTTTATTTCTCCAGAAAGAGATTCTCTAATATCTTCCATGCTTTTTTTGAGACCAGCTAGCACGTGGGTAATTGTCACTTTGAACTCTATTTCTGATATATTACTAATGTCCGTATTGTCTAGGTCTCTAGCCATCAGTACTGCCTCTTGTTCTTTTTTTTTTTTTTTTGTGGTGAGTTTTTCCGCCTTGTCATTTTATCAAGATAAGAATAGATGAGTGAGAGAGAAAAATACTGTGGAGTTCTGCAGTTTTCACTGATTGATGGACTTGGTCTTGGCTGGATATTCTTGCTGATCTTCTGGGGGAGGGGCCCATTGCCATGATTCTCAAATGTCTTTGCCTGAGGCAGAATTGCACCACCCTTGCCAGGGGATGGGACAAGCAATTTGCTCGGGTTAGCTCTCAGGAATCTTTGTTCCCTGATCACTTTCTGTAAGGGCAATGAAAATGATGTCCTCCCATTCTCTGACCTGGAGGAGTCGATTGCTCAGGGCCTCACTCCTCAGTGTGCCTGCAGAGGAATGTAGTCAGTCCCTCCCATCTCCTTGGTTTTCGGCCTGCACTCTGAGCTCAGCCAGCCCGTGACCAAGCGTTTCTATCTCTGGCACATGGCTCTGTTCTTAGTCTCCAAACCCAGCAGATTCCTGCTGTGTGCTCCCACGCTGCTCCTCCCGGAAGAGGAAGGAAGGGGTCTCTCCAGAGCTGACTCTCGTGGGGTTCCTGCTTGAAGAGCAGCAACCCGATTGTGCCTCCAATCACAGTGTAAGATAAGCCAGAGCTGATAGCCCACTGCACAGCTCCTCTTCCACCAGCTTCTCCGCTCCAATACTTGAGATCTCTGCCACACTCAGACACCCCTGGTCCGTCTGTGACCCTACAGGTCCTGAAACCACACTGTTCCCACTTAGCCTCTGAAGCAATGTCCCTCAGCAGAGCAGACATCTAAAGTTCCAATTTTGTGCTCTGCTAATTTGAGGCTGCTGGGGGCCAGCCCCTCCCTCCTGTGGTCTATCTTCCCGTCACTTTGGATTCACTTTTTCCACAAATCCTACCTTTCGGAAAGTGAATGATTTTATGCTCCTAGAATTGCTGTTCTTCCTCTCTTCTCTCTCCTGTTGAGTTTGAAGGCTTTTAGAATGGTTTGATAACTATCTAGCTGAACTTCTTGGATCCGATGTTATCTCAGCCTCCTACTCCTCCACCATCTTGCTCCTTCCCAAATGCATTTTAGAACTGATTACCCAGAGGCCAAAATGATGAAACTGATATCCATCATTCTAATTCCTTGCTGATCATGGGCTTTCTCTCCAGTGTTCACTCCCTCACCTTGCTTTGTGCATGCATGAATGCGCATAATTCCTAAGGATATCCCATGCAAAACCAGTTCCTACTTGGAACTGGCTGCTGCAACCATAATTGGAGTAAGAGTTTGGGAGGAGAGGGGGCACCTTGGTGACTCAGTGGGTTAAAGCCTCTGTCTTTGGCTCAGTTCATGTTCTCAGGGTCCTGGGATTGAGCCCCACATCAGGTTCTCTGCTTAGCAGGGAGCCTGCTTCCCCCTCTTTCTATACCTGCCTCTCTGCCTACTTGTGATCTCCCTCTCTGTCAAATAAATAAATAAAATCTTTAAAAAAAAAAGAGTTTGGGAGTAGAGGATTTTAAAGTGGTGAGTTAGGAATGTTCAATACAATTCCCAATACATGGTAGATATGCTATGGACTTTAAGTTTAAATATAATATCATTATTTTTAAAAAATATAATCATTATTGTTAATTAACCAACACTGAAATAATACAGTAAAACAGATTATGAAATTACCTATGTGTGAAATAAAATATTCTAAGAATTTGAACACAGTGCTATGCAGGTAAAACAAAGCTCTGACAATGAGTGTCAATCAGTTGAGAACTTTCTATTTGACTTCTCAGAATTTTCATATATACCTCACTTTTCTGTAAGTTTATGATTATTAATAACATGTTCCCTCTTAACAAAAACATTTCAAATTGAACTTTATTTAGTCATTTTTCTGTGCTGAGAATAACAATGAACAAAAGAGTTTCAAATCCCTATGTTCAGTCTAGTGATGGAGACAACTAACTGAAGGGGAGAGGGCTATAGATTATGTGAAATGGTGATAAGTATAATGGAGGACTATGACAAGTGATGTAAATGGACCAGTGATGGGGCAATGTTATTTTTATATAACGTGGTCAAAGAAGCCCAACTGGAGATGAAATAGGTGAGGGTGTAAGGCATGAGAATATTGTATTGGAGGAGGAGGAGCTTTTTGTGTAAGAGTAAGCACCAAAACAAAGGCCTTGATGGTGACCTATGTATTCAAGTAAAAGCTAGAATATATAATAATCGAATATTTGAGAAAAATGTAGCCAGAGTAGCTAGAATGGAGTGAATGGTAGGGAGAAGAGTAAAAGAAATTAGAGAGGTAGCAGGTTCAGACCATATAGCCTTCCATGTAATAGTATGAGTTTGGCATTTACTAAGTGAAAGAGAAAACCCCTGGATCATTTCGAACCAGAATTTTAATGACATCATAAAATGATCACTCTGATTGCTGAGATGAGAAAAGATTTTACAGGTGCAATAGTAGAAGCAGGGAAATTATTGCAATAATGCAAGTTATTTGATGGTGTAATGATACCATGTGGTAATAGTAAATGATAAAAAAAATTATGACCTGTCAGAAGTATTTTAAAAGTATTCTCACAGAGTATTTTCTGATGGGTTTTACAGAGTGTGAAGAAAAGAGAAGTCAGGAATGACTGAAGCTTGACCACCTGGAGGGACACAATATAGTTGACTAAACTAAGAAGGATTGAGATAAAAAGGATTTTGGAAGGAAGAGTAGGTTTTTGATATTTGACACATGAAATCTGAAATGTATTTGTTGTCCAAGTGAAGATATTGGATAGGCTTTTGGACATATAAGACTGGGGTTGAAATAAGAAGCCTAGGATGCAGATAAAAATTGGGGAATGCTCAATAAATTTATGTTATTTGAGGTTCCATACAAATTTTAGGATGGTGTGTTCTTGCTCTGTGAAAAATGTTGGTGGTATTTTGATAGGGATTGCATTAAATGTGTAGATTGCTTTGGGTTAGTATAGACATTTTAACAATACTTGTTCTCCAATCCATGAGCATGGAATGGTTTTCCATTTCTTTGTGCCTTCCTCAATTTCTTTCATCGGTGTTCTATAGTTTTCAGAGTACAGATCTTTTATTTTGTCAGGTTTATTCCTAGGTATCTTATATTTTTTGATACAATTATAAATGGTATCAATTCCTTGATTTCTCTTTCTGCCACTTCATTATTGGTGTATAGAAATGCAACAGATTTCTGTACCAAATTTGATCTTGTATCCTGTGACTTTACTGAATTCGTGTATCAATTCCAGCAATTTTTTAGTGGAAACTTTTTGGTTTTCTACATAAAGTGTCCTGTCATCTGCAAATAATGAAAGTTTGACTTCTTCCTTGCAGATTTGGATGCCCTTTATTTCTTTTTGTTGTCTCATTGCTGAGACCAGGACTTCCACTAATATGTTAAATAACATTGTTGAGAGTGAAGATCCCTATGTTGTTCCTGATCATAGAAAAACTGAGAGATTTTCCCCAGTGAGGATGACCTTAGCTGTGGTCTCTCATATGTGGCCTTTATGATGTTGAGGTATGTTTCCTCTATCCTTACTTTGTTGAGGGTTTTTATCAAGAATAGATGCTAAGCTTTGGCAAATGCTTTTTATGCATCTATTGAGAGGATCGTATGGTTCTTATCCTTTCTTTTATTAATGTGATGTATCATGTTGATTGATTTGTGAATGTTGAACCAACCCTGCAGCCCAGGAATAAATCCCCCTTAATCATGATGAATAATTCTTTTAATGTACTGTTGATTTCAATTTGCTAGTATCTTGTTGAGAATTTTTGTACCCATGTTCATCAGGGATATTGGTCTGTAATTATCTTTTTTAGTGGGGTCTTTGTCTGGTTTTGTAATCAAGATAATACTGGCCTCCTAGAATGAATTTGGAAGTTTTCCTTCCATTTCTATTTTTTTGGAACAGTTTCTGAAAAATAATTAACTATTCTTTAAATGTTTGATAGATCACCTGGATGACTCAGTCCAGGTGATCCAGTCAAGTGGATGCACTTGAAATCATCCAAGTGTGTGCTTTCAGCTCAGGTCATGATCCCAAGGTACTGGGATCGAGTCCCACATCAGGGTCCCCGCTCAGTGGGGAGTCTGTTTCTGTTAAGTCCATCTGGTCCAGTATGTTATTCAAAGCCATTGTTTCCTTGTTGATTTTCTGTTTAGATGATCTGTCTGTCACTGTAAGTGGGGAGCTAAAGTGCCCTACTATTATTGTGTTATTATCAATGAGTTTCTTTATGTTTGTTATTAATTGATTTGTATATTTAGGTGCTTCCAAGTTGGGATTATAAATATTTACAATTATTAAATCTTCTTTTGGATAGCCCCCTTTATTATGATATAGTAATAGATGATAGAGATGATATAATTCATCTCTTATTACAGTATTTTGTTTAAAATCTAGTTTGTTTGCTATAAGGATGGTCACTCCAGCTTTCTTTTGCAGTCCATTAGCATGATGGATGGTTCTTCAACCCCTCAATTTCAATCTGGAGGTGTGTTTAGGTCTAAAATGAGTCTTTTGTGAGCATAATATTAATAGGTCTTATTTTTTTCTCCATTCTCATACCCTGTATCTTTTGATTGGAGCATTTAATCCATTTACATTCAGAGTGATTATTGAAAGATATGAATTTAGTGCCATTGTATTACCTGTAAAGTCTGTATTTCTGGAAATTTTCTTTGTTTCTTTCTAGTGTTTGTCACTTTTGGTCTTTCTTTCCCACTCAAAGAGCCCCCTTTAATATTTCTTGCAGGGCTGGTTTAGTGATAACAAACTCCTTTAGTTTTTATCCAGGAGATGCTTTCTCTCTCTTTCTATTCTGAATGATAGCCTTGCTGGATAAAGTATTTTGGCTGCATATTTTTCCCATTCAAAATATATATTTATATTTCTGGCAACCCACTGGCTCTTTTGTCTCTAGAGAGGCAATGCCACCACCCCCAAATGTGCTCTAACAAGGAAGAACTGCCTACCAGGACATCCCAGGGACCCTCATGTCATGCTATCTTCCCCCAGGCTTCTATCCTCCTTCTCCACAGGAGCACTGCAGTGCCCACCAAACTCCATACCTGACATTGCATGAACCTCTAAAACGTAGTCTTTAAGCTACGCCGGTTGTAAAAACTCATGATATTCAGTCCCTCTCAGTTTTCCAGCAATGACTTTGGGTGTTCTCCTTGTGCCATCCTTTGTGTGCTTCTCTCTCTCTCTCTCTCTTTCCCTCTCTTCCCCCCACCTCTCTGATAATCAGGGCTCCCTCAATTCCACAGCATCTATGACCCTTTTGTCCCCCAAATCACATCTCCACACCTCTTACCTTCAACATGTGGCCTCTTCTTTCCCTTTAGCTGTGAAGTTTGTTCTGTCAGTCCTCAGATCAAATTCTCAGGTGTTCAGAATGATTTGATATTTAGGGATATCAAATCAAGGGATAAGGCAAGTCTAGGTTCCTTATACCACTCTACCCTCTTAGTCCCCCCTTTTATCCGTATCCTAATGGTTGTTATCTTATCCTAATGTTTAGTTACATATTTCATTGAGGAAGCTATCATGATTACCTGCCTAAAGGAATCAATGAGTCTCCTTTCATCCTAAGGATACATAGAATGTATCATTTATTATTGTATATATATTGTTATTAGATACATATCTGATTAAAAGTTTCACCTGTTTTTTTTATTTAGAGATATAGTTTAACTGTTAGGCATTTAAGTGTTATGTCTATCATATTTCAAAAGTTTCCCAAGAATAAAATTAAACAGATTTCAGTTTCCCTTTAAAAAAAAAGACCAATCTCAGCAGTATTAAAATTTCATAAAATCTGGGTGGTTTTCACTAAGGATACTTTGGGGAGATGGGTAGATATGACATTGAAGGAAAATGCTTCATGTGGGGAAAATAGATCGTTTGGATTTAGTAAACCTTACAAGTAGGACCTATTCATTTCCCTTTTACAGCCATATAACTACTTAATCATCTACATTGACTACTATGTACAATTAATGACAGTTAAGAATTCACTTTCTTCCTCTCCTTTTTCCCTTTCGTTTTGCTCCTGGTTATGCTCAGTATGGCAAATAGCTACTGTCATTATACCATCATCTTTTTGTTGTTGTTGTTAAAATCATAGTACATTTATTTAAAATGTTACTTTTCATAATTCATTGAATCTTATCACAGGTTAATATCTTGATTCTATTACCTTACTGAATACATTCATTAATGTTACATAAAATCTCACATAAAATTAGGAATTAAAAATACAGCTAAGAACATAATCATGATCTGGGTGAGAGCATTCACCTTTACACCACCCTTGTCCCTGATGGGATCCCTTTTCTATTTCATGGGCCTCTCAACCTTAAACCCCCTTTTGTTTTAGAGAAAATGAAGCAGCTCCTCTGAGCTCTCTCCCACCGAGTGCCCAGTCACCACATTATCGGTTCGTGTTGACCCAGTGGTACCTGTCCACCTAGGGGAGAGCAGCAGTTCTCTGACCTTTGGGATTTTTATGCAATGTGTGGTAAGTGTTCCGCAGGAGGCCCATGTGGCCATCTGCTATATTCATTTTGCAGGAGACATAGAACCAAGATTGAAAAAGCTGTTTCAAGTTGATGACTGAATCATTCTCCTTGTTTTAAATGACATATTCTGCATAACTGTTAATCACATTATACTTTTATAAAATGTCACGAGCCTGCTATTAGTTTGTACACTGTAGATTGATTTGTCAAAGCAAACAAGTAGGGTCAGTAGCTATTTTTACAACCCTCTAGACTCTAAGAACTAAGAACTAAATGTCCTCCAGAGTCAAACATTGACCAGTGTTTTCCCAAATGAGAAATATTTTTTGTAATACAATTACCTTTCTGGATTTTTATTTTGAATTTTATGTATTTTTACTACCTTAAGATCTATGTGAGATACTTCACAAATTATGATGTCACCCCACAAAAACTCTGTTGTAGAGGCTTGTCTTTTCAACAGTACCATAGATCATCCTCTATATCCTATGAGCAGTGATCTCCAGCATTTATTTATTCTTGACTTCTGAAAATAGATGGATCCTGCTCCTTAGGAAGGTATTGGAATGGTTGTCCATTTTCTTATGTTTAGAACCAAAACCTTTTTTTTTTTCCTTTGAGACAGTTGTTGGTAAAGATAAATTGTATCAAAGTTCTCATCTTTAAACTGAGCATTTTTCCTTCTACTTAACATATCTGCCAACCACATATAGCCTTAGAATCTAACTAAAGGGGTGCCTGGGTGGCTCAGTCAGTTAAGGGGCTGCCTTTGGCTCAGGTTATTGTCCCACGGTCCTGGGGTCAAGGAACATTGGGTTCCTCGCTCAGCCAGTTGCCTGCTTCTCCCTCTCCCCATTGCTCATGCTATCTCTCTCTCTCTCCCTCAAATAAATAAATAAAATCTTTTAAAAAATAATCTAACTAAAAGTATATAAAATCTTTCATGGAGAACATTGTACATATTATCTTTCTGAGTTCAATTCAGTGAAATAAGTTGGAAAAACTATATCTTAAGAATGATACTTTATTTGCCTTGATTTATAAAAAAGAATGATCCTACTTCTTAGTCATATGCAGTAAGCCATAAGTAAATACAATAAAGAACAGGCCCATGTGCACAAAGATGTAATACAGAATCCAAAAACAGGCTTCTATGGAGAAACTTACAAAATATATTAGAACAGTTGGAAATAGCTGTCATTACCCTAGAGAAAAATTATCTATCATCAGAAGAGCATTTTAAAAACAATCTAAAAATATCATTGAAAACATTCTCAAAATATGATTTTAACACCCTGATTTCAACATTTCCTAGTTAACATAATGACTAATTGGAAAAAAAGATATTCATTTCTTTACAACAACAACTCCCCTAGCTCCATATTTGTTTGATTATTCATGTGGTCTTAATATCTCTTATTGTTATCTTGCATTCTTATACTTCTAGAAGATAGGGATCATAATGAACCTGTGCTTTAACTGACTAACATGGCACCATATGCAAATTGGCAGCCCATGAAGGAGTTTAATGCTGATAGTTCTATTTTGCTATAGCAACAGATATATAGAAGACCCTTGTATTTTACAAGGAGCCATCCTGACAGGTTTTTTTTTTTTTTAATTTCCATTTAATCCAAACCTCAAGTCCTCAAAATGATTTGGAAAAGTTGGATTTTTCAAATAATAGGACAAAGTAAGAATGAGAGTAAGCAGTTTTGTTTAGTATCATTGAATAACTTTAGTTCTGTTTCTCTTTGGCTGTGGATAACTGAGACTAATCATTACCATACCTGTCAAAAGGAAGTAGCAAAAGACATAGTTCCACTGGAAATATACATCAATTCATAGCTTCTAAGGATATGCAGGGAGTTTGAGGTCCCATAGGAATAAATCAGAGAAGCATGAAATATTGTCAAACTCAAGAATTTTTTTCCTGTGAAACTAAAGGAATAAGCAGTATTAGTTTCCATTTCATGAAGCTACCCATATTTCTGTATGTCCTTTTAAAATTTTGAGAATATTACATAAATAAATAAATAATTTGAGAATATGTTAAAAATTGAGGGTTCAAATTATAGGTCATTGTCATAACTTATAATGTAGTAAATATGTGCAATAGTCGGTCCAGCTATAACTCAGATTTGAAAGCCACAAAAGTTAATATTAAAGTGAATATACCACAGTTGATCTGATAAAAATTATTGAACAAATCAAATTTAGTTAAATGAGTAACTGAGCCTGTGTCAGAATACAGATGAATGCACTAGACGTGCTCACTGAATCCAATAAATTATTAGTTTTTTCAACTTTGAACTGTTTTTATGAAAAAAATATTTCATTATCTGGGACAATACTAGTATTTAATCAACAATAACAGATTACATCACACTTCCATTATATAATCTGTTAATTTAGTTACAGAAAGTAGTTGAGGAGGAAGAATAAAGTCAAATCATGTTTAAATTACTATTTTTTATTTTCCTCCAAACAAGGTTTTTCATTTTGTTTCTGTCATTGGAAACATCATGCCAGACAAAATTATTATATAGTTTAAAAAATATATTTAAACAGTTATGTAAGTACAGTGTACCCCCTAATAGCCCAAATTTTCAAGATTTTGTTATAGGTGATTTATATATACCTTTTTTTGCCCTAAATCATTTAAAGAAATTCTGCACATCATTTTATAACTGATTCTCTGGAAAAAAATGTATATTCTTCTACAATACTAAAACCAGTATTATTTCAAACAAACTTATCAAGTATTCCCTTGATATGAACTAATACTGAATCAATAATCAGATTTTTCTGATGTCAAAGAAATATGCCATTTGTTTATGTGAACAGGGTCCATGAAAGTCCACATATTATATTTGTATTAGGTTGTGTCTCTTAGATTCTTATATTTTAGTTCAACTTTGAACTTTTGAATGAACAAAAAAAATAGTAATATTGAACTCTCAACTGGATCATATATTTTATATCATATAGTCACGTCTAATAAATATTATTAAAATGTAAAATCACTATTTATTCATGATTGTTGGGAGGTATATATAATTAGCAAAGGAAAGTGAAGATAGATATACCAATAGAGTTGGAGAAGAAAGACAGATACCAGTAGAATTGGAGAAGAAATATAAAAGAAAATTTTCTAGTGGTTACAGGGAAAAGTGATTCAATGAAGACTCTCCCAGAGAGATCCAAAATTTAGGAGAAGGAATTTTGTGTGTAATTGTGGGTGCACACATTTGTGGGCAAATGTGGGAGTAGAAGCTTAGAGTTCATTCAGCTCCATAAATTTTTATTAAGTGTTAGGCACTGTGATGTGTAGCAGAAAGATGATAACAGATGCAATACTACTGGAGTTAGAATCAATTTTATTTATTATTATAATATATAAATGCTATATTAATATATCAGTTAAACATTTTAGGGTTCACAATGAAATATATAAAACTGAAATTACTTTAAAATTTAAGTACATTTATTAACCTGAAAAGTTTGGAATCCAAAGGATTCTAAACCTGGTTAATACAGAAGATCAATATCAGGGCTCTGGATTTTCTTCACTTGGATATTTTTGTCTTTCCCCAAGGATGGCTGTCACTGTATAAAATATCACATTACATGGTAAGGTACAAGATAATAAGTGGTTGAGGAATATTATGAGCTGAATTGTGTCCCCCCATGCACAAATTTATATGTTGAAGACGAACTTCAGTACTTTAGAATGTGACTATATTTTGGAGATTGGTTATTAGCATGAGATTATTAGAGTCAGTCCTAATTCAACCTGACTGGTCTCCATAGAAAAAGATGGAATTTGGACACACAGACGTCAGAGTACACATGCACAAAGGGACAATCATGTGAAATGATAACAAGAAGGTAGCCATCTTTAAGACTGTGAGAGGCCTCAGAGGACACCAAACCTGCTGGCATCTTGTTCTTCAACTTCCAGCGTCCAGAAGACTAAGAAAATAAATTTCTGTTGTTGAAGCTACCGTCTCTGTATATTATTATGTCAGTACTAGCAAACTAATGCAGAGAGCATTTGGAGAAAGTGGGCTTCCTTATATTTCTCTCTCCTTTTACTGAGAAGTAAAATCTTTTTCAGTGACTCTCAGCAGACATTCTCTCAGGTCCTTACAGCTAATACTGAGTCAAATGTCTATTGCCTAGATGTAACAAAAGAGACTGCATATGTACACATTTGGTATTAAGGTCCATAGAAAGTGACATAGGGTCTTTCTGACAGAAAGAAAGAGGCTAGACTTTGTAGTTGGGTTGGCAAGTAATCATTTATGTAAGTTAGAGGATTAACATAATTTGGGACATTTACCCAAATTTTAAAGTTTACATAGGACAATTTGTAAGCTTTTGTACAAATTAGAGGAAAAGTTATCTTTCTTAATTAAACTTAATTATATTTTATGACCATCTGCTAACAGTTTGTTTCAACAACAAATCTACTCTCACTACGAGTGAATGGTACCTTTTGATGTTATGGTAGCTTTGGTTTCAGGAAAGCATATGTGGAGTGTAGAAAGTTTGTGAACAGAGTCATGAGGGATATTTGGAAATTAGATAAAAAGGGAGTGGAGTGTATTGTAGCAAAGCATACAAAATGAGCAAGGTCACAGAAATTAAAATACCATGCAATGCTGAGGACATACAAGCTGTTTCATATTATTACAGCTTGGAGCACATATTAGGAAGCAGTGGGAGCTGAAGTGGAGGAGATTGACAGAGCCTGGTCATTACAGATCTGGAAGAATGCAAATTTTCATGGCTTGATTAGATGCAAATGCATCAATCTAATCAACATACACAGGAAGAGACAATACAGGAATAGAAGGTAGAAATGATTTGGACATGACGATTTTGACATACTTGTAGAAGCAACTATTATATAGAATCTAGAACACTAACTTTGTTATACTAACATCAATTCTCATCCTTTTCTCTGTTCTTTGTTGGCTGTAGGACCATGGGAAATTTATTTCACTTCTCTGGGCCTTAGTATCTTCATATGTGAGATTTGAGATTATATATGTGTGTGTGTGTGTGTGTGTGTGTGTGTGTGTGTGTGTGTGTTTGAATCAAGGGTTTTATGAGAACTAAACATGGTAATGCATGTTAGACTAACCATTAAATAAAGCTTTATATGTTAATAAAGTTCAGCTATTTTTCTTTACTCTTCTTTCTATTCAGCCTTCTTCTCACCTTTCTCTTTATTGCAATAAAGATGCCTGCTAGGGTTTTGTGTCTAAAACCCATGAAGTAAGCCAATTTCAGAGATAAATAAGGGAGACATCATCGTAAAGTGCACTGTTAAACTTTTGAAAGTTGATGAGATTATCTAGAGATCATATCTGAAAAGTCAGAAAAGCAGTGACATTTTACAGAGCTATGAAGAATGCTAATTCTTAAGGGATGAGAGAGAAAGAAATTTCTGCTGATAGGTTTGAGGATGCTCAAAAAGATAGTAGGAAACTCAAGAAAAAATTCTTATGAGATTCAAAGATGTTAGGAATTTCATGAAGAAGGGAGTAGTTTTAAACACAATAGTTGGGTTCATATAAACCCTATATGTAGCAGAAATCATATGCTACTCAAAATATTTAAAGAGCAAGAAAGGTAAGAAAAAAATTTTCCATTGAGTTTAGCATCATGGGGTTCATTGCCAGAGAAATTTTGCCCGATAAATGGGGCAGAAGGAAAGTGGAAACTGAGAATGTCTAATCTTTTATACTAAAAAATAACAAATATGGTAATCATGAGATACTACTGTACTAAACTTTAAAATATTTTTATTTTGTTTGGGGGAGTTCGCACATATTTACAGGGTGAGCAGAAGGTGATATAAGGGGACAGGAAAAGATCAAAGAACAATGGAGAATCACTGACAGAGTGAAGTTTCACTGTAAGCAAGATGCTAGAATGAAGAGCAGAGTATTTGGCTTCTTACAGAACGTGGACAGTTCTTCAGAATTAACCTAAAATAATACCAAGAAGGATTTACAGGTTTATAGGTGAAATAAAACAGGTAAAGGATTATTTCTCTGGATTGTTGAGGTACTATCTCACCATGTTGCTTTCATTTGTCACCTACTGGAATACCTCCAATCATAGAATTTGCCATGAAACATTTACATAAGAGCCTCTTTATTGTCATTGAAAAGATAGCTAGAAATTGTAGCATTATATTAGCATCTTGGGATTCATATCTGAAGTAAATTAGGCCTTCTAGAGGCCAGCAATGGTGTATGGTAACTGAGCAAAATGGATGGCTCTTCCCCATCTCAGTACATAAAATAGGCTGTATTTGAAGATTTATTTATTTATTTGTTTGTTTGTTTGTTTGTTTGTTTATTTATTTATTTATTTGACAGAGAGAGAGAGATCACAAGTAGGCAGAGAGGCAGGCAGAGAGAGAGAGAGAGGAGGAAGCAGACCCCCTGCTGAGCAGAGAGCCAGATGCGGAGCTCTATCCCAGGACCCTAAAGTCGTGACCTGAGCTGAAGGCGGAAGCTTTAAGCAGAAGCTGAAGGCAGAAGCCTGAACCACCCAGGCACCCCCATGGGCTGTATTTGAGGAGACAGTTTATGTTTTTCCTCTGAGTATCTATCATCTAATTATCTATCGATATATTATCTATCTATCATCTATCATCAGATATACAGAGATATATAAACTTTGACTTATGTAAGTTTACTATATACCATAGAGTTCATGATAAAATAATGAAATTAATAATGGTTTCAGCTTCAAGTCATTTCTTTTCTTCATAGACTGTTCATTTTCTTTCTCAGTTCTCTGTTTCACAGAAGAACATTACTTTGGGACTAATTTTAATTTATTATGATTAATATTCAAGAAGAATAAAGTTTTTGAGGAAAATAAATTTTGGTAGTGAATAGAGATTGGCACCCTGCTGAGAACCCGTCTGAGAGATTTTGGATAAAATTCATCAATCCAACTTGTACCTTTGTTCTATAAACTTAGAGAACATTCTTTCTGAAAGGTCAGCCTCTGAAACTCTGAAACCCCATCCATACCCAGGCTTCATTACATTTATTATGACACAGCTTTCAAGCTACGCAAGATCTGACACCTATCTTTCTGTCTTCACTTCCTACCACACTTGTTCCCACTAAGTTCACTTCTATCACTGGCTCTCTTGAAGGTTCTGTACCCATCAAACTCACTTCTGACCCAGGAAATTTGCATTTGCAGTTTTTTCTGTCTCTGATGTTCTTTCTCCAGATATCCTCCTGCTTGATTTCTTCACTTCCTTCAGTGCTTGCCATATGTCACCTTATGCCCAAGGCCTTCCCTTAAGGTATTTTGTACCTTTCCCCATGCTGAACACAACTTGTTATTCAGTGTAGTGTCATAGACTGGAAACCATACAACTGTGGTTCCACCATGAAAACCATCCATGGTTTCAGTTACCACAGTCAACCAGGGTCTAGAAAGAGATGATCCTCCTTCTGAGACATCATCAAAGGGTCAGTAGTAGCCTAACCCTACATCACAATGCCTATGTAATTCACTTCACTTCATCTCATCACATGGGTATTTTATCATCTCACATTATCACTAGAAGAAAAAAGGTCAACACAATGATTTGAGAGAGACCACATTCACATAACTCTCATTACACTATATTGTCATAATTTTTCTATTTAATTATTAGTTATTGCTTTCAATCTCTCACTGTGCCTAATTTATAAATTAAACTTTATTACAGGTATTTACATATAAGAAAAAATGGTATATACAGGAATATATCATATATATAGTATGACCTCTGGTTTTAGGCATCCATAAGGAGTCTTGCAACATATCTTTCTTGGATAAAGGGTGGAGGGCTATTGTATCTGCCTTGAATTATTTTTCTTCATAGAACTTATTACTATTTGATCTATAGTGAGGTAGAGAGAGCAAGGTCTTTTCTATTTATTTAGCATTAGCACTTAGTACAGTCACAGCACAGTAAATTTTTATTGAATGAGTGAATGAAAATAACGATTGATAAAAAATTATCATTAAATATAAATCAGTTTATATGTAAGTTATTATTAACATTATTAATATTTTTGCCTTTGTAACATGAAAGAGAAGTGATGGCAATGTTTTTCTATCAAATCACAGATTAGGACTATCCCACCATGAGCTTAAAGGAATTTTTGTGGATATCTGGATAAAACATCCTTTCCTCAAAACAAATTACTATCATTTGCAAGATGATTGCCATGCTCACTATACAAATCCATGCTAACTGCCTTAGGAAAGGTGTATGTTGCTTTTGGGCAAAGTATCTTTACACATATGTGATGTGGTGGTTGGCTGGGGGAGGCCTCTGGTTAAAAGAGGTCTCTGGTTATTGTCTCTGAGCTAGACAATAAAAGGTTAACATATATTGTCATCTTGAAATTTAAGATTCTTGAGTTTTAAGAAAAGTTTTGACAGGCAAAACAATGATTACTAGAAACAAACGCTTTTGAATTTTAGTTTTTGTGTGTGTGTGCATGTTTGTGGGGGGGATTTGTAAAAGAATAATCAAGATTTTGAAAGATGAAACATTTTATTTTTTTAAGATTTTATTTATTTATTTATTTGACAGAGATCACAAGTAGTCAGAGAGGCAGGCAGAGAGAAAGGGGGAAGCAGGCTCCCTGCTGAGCAGAGAGCCCAATGTGGGGCTTGATCCCAGGACCCTGAGATCATGACCTGAGCCAAAGGCAGAGGCTTTAACCCACTGAGCCACCCAGGTGCCCCAACACATTTCTTTCTTTGGGAGTAAAGAATATACTTGTTTTCCAAAATACAAAATTAAATGTATGCCAAAAATGATAGTTATATATATTCAATGCATGCATTAAAGTATTATATTAAATAGCGAAGTATTCTAAGTTATTAAGACCATACAGATCTCAATGTACTTAGTATGAGTTAAATTATGCTTATCATAGAATTTACTCTGCCTTTGTATTATGTAAAATCTCTACATGGTATACAGTATGAACATGATCTTCTTATAAAATCTTATATTAACTCCTTTCAGAAGGAAGTAGTATTTTCAGGTAAAATAGTGGCATGGTAGGGCAGGTTCAAAAGTAATGAGTAAGTGCTTTTAAAACTTGCCTCTATTTCTCACATATTGAGAGTGACAAAGTTCTAAATTTGAAAGAGGTCTCTAGAGACACACATATTCTGCACAGTAACTTGAACAGAGAGTCTCTTAGATCAGAGGAAATTGAAATATCATTAATAGAGAAAAACGTCTTCCAGGAGTATGCATCAATTCAACACTTCAGTTCCCAATCCTGCAATAAAAGCAGATTGCTCCATTTATCACTGATCTTATTATTTAGGGTCTTTCACTCCAAGGGAATGCATGTACTTCTTCCCTATTTGTTACTAAAGTAGTTGTTAAAGAATTGTTTTGTAAGCTCCAAAACCCCATTTAAATTAAGCAATAGTGTGAAAGGTGTGTAAGTGGGTAGATATGGAGATCTTAGGGGTTCCTGGTCCTATATTAAATTCTGAAGTGGGACATGACTCTTGTTACTTAAGTGAGAGGGAAAAAAATCATCTAAACTTTTCTATAGTTTTTCAGGATAAGATATATTGACATAAGATACAGAACATTAGAATACCCAAGAGGTGATATTAATTTCCTATTAATATTGTTACATTAGTCATCTATAATGTAACTATTGTAGCTCTTGATGAATGATAACATCCGCTCTCTAAAATTTCATGCCTTGTTTTTAGTTTATGATTGCAAAGTAGATGTAGAGTTAGAGGACTATGAACTGAAAGATATTGCAAGAAAGTATAAACTTAAGTGTAGACT